>PISW01001779.1:133392-323204 GCA_004023785.1 Mungos mungo | reverse complement strand
CACATCCTCAAAGGCAAGGGAAATTAAAGCAAAACTGAACCCTTGGGACTTCATCAAGATAAAAAGCTTCTGCAAGGCAAAGGAAACAATCAAGAAAACTAATAGGCAACCGACAGAATGGGAAAAGATAGTTGCAAATGACATATCAGATAAAGGGCTAATATCGAAAATGTACAAGGAACTCACCAAACTTCACAACCACAAAACAAATAATCCAGTGAAGAAATGTGCAGAAGACATGAACAGACACTTCTCCAAAGAGGACATCCAGATGGCCTACAGACACATAAAACGATTCTCAACATCACTCAGCATCAGGGAAACACACATCAAAACCACACTGAGATACCACCTCACACCAGTCAGAGTGGCTAAAATGAACAAATCAAGAGACTATAGATGTTGGCGAGGGTGTGGAGAGACAGACACCCTCCTACACTGTTGGTGGCAATGTAAACTTGTGCAGCCGCTCTGGAGAACAGTGTGGAGGTTCCTCAAAAAACTATCGATAGAACTCCCTTATGACCCAGCAATAGCATTGCTGGGGATCTACCCAAGAGAGACAGAAATGCTGATGCATAAGAGCACATGTACCCCAATGTTCATAGCAGCAATGTCACAATAGCCAAATCATGGAAGGAGCCTAAATGTCCATCAACTGATGAGTGGATCAAGAAGATGTGGTATATATACACGATGGAGTACTACATGGCAATGAGAGGGAATGATATATGGCCATTTGTAGGAAAGTGGATGGACCTTGAGGGTGTCATGCTGAGCGAAGTAAGCCAGGCAGAGAAGGATAGATACCATATGTTTGCACTCACAGGCCTAACAGGAAAACAGGAGAGACCTAATGGGGAACACGGGGGAGTGGAGGAGGGAGAGAGAGTTGGGGAGAGAGAGGGATGTAAAACTTGAAAGACTATGGAATGCTGAAAATGAACTGAGAGTTGAAAGGGAAGGGGGAGGGGGAAAAAGAGGTGGTGGTGATGGTGGAGGGCACTTATGGTGAAGAGCATTGGGTGTTGTATGGAAAACAATTTGTCAATAAAATATTATGGGAAAAAAAAAAAGGAGGCTAGTCCTCACATCAGAAGTAATGTTAGCCCAAGAATGAATTAAGTCAAAACAACCATTCATAGATTTTTGCCAAATTTTACCCAATTTACCTTAATATACTCAAAGAGTAGAAAAGGAAAAGTTATAGGCACGTCTCAAATGCATACATAAGTAATCTCAATAGTCGAGTTTTTTTGTTATAATATCTAGAATGTCAGGGTTAAGGAAGTGAGAGTCTGAACAAACAAGGGATGTGTGTAGTAAGATGCAAAAGCCTACAGTCAATTTTAGACTTTCTACTGTTCTGCTCAAAGAAAACAAATGTAATCCTGGGCATTAATTCTCTCCAAGCCTCTTTGGGCCTTAGAACACATGAGACTGACTTGGACATGAATACAAACACTTGCTAATTTCAATTATTAACCAAACCTCTACTGTTTTCCTTCCCAGGTGGTTACTTTACTGGCTACTTTTGTTTTCTTTTTTTTATCCCCCCAGAAAGGTACTTTTTCATTCTGCACGTCAGTAATCCATCATTATTTACCAACATATCTAACCTCAGACATGCTGAATAGTGTCACTATGGATCTAGACACAGGAAGAAACCCTGAGTGTCGATACACTTCTAATTTTAAAATCAGTTAGTAATAAAACTCCTGTTATTTTATGTTTAATAAGTATTCTTTTTTAATATCTCTCCACATTACAATATTTTGCTTAATGAAAAGAGTTATAAAATGTTTACAAACATTTAGGACAGGATTCTTTTTTTTAAAAAAAAGTTAAAATTCTAGTACGCTGTTTGAAAAACAAGTTTCATTTCATTGCCTAATACCTAGTCATCAAACTTCTTATGCATAATTAAATTTAAAAAAGGTCAACAATGCTGCAATTTGCTCACACCCTCAAGCCACTGATTATCTTGTGCACCCCAGACACCCACATCTCACTTGGAAGATTAATGCTCTCAGCATCACTGGCAGCACACATCAATCACCAGTTAGTCACGTACTCTCTGACGGGGCTTCCAGTTTATGGGTTTTGATTAAGAATTCTCTCCCCACCTTACACCAAAATACAGAAGGAAATACATTTGGGCACAGCATTGATTTGAAATAAAACAGCATAGAAAAACAAAAAACAAAAAAACCAAAACCGCTGGCTTACATCTCTGGAGAACTTGGTTTAAGTTGTCCTGCACTATTTCTCTACATTTGGGCAGAGTCTGTTCATTTGTTTCATGGATCATATTCTTCAAATTTTCAAGAACTCGCATTTCTCGAAGACCACGTTTTTCCTATTAAAAGAAAGTAAATTATTAATACATATTGTGTCTTAAATCCAGTAATTACTTTCTGGGATTTCCACCCAGGTTTTGGTTGTTATGTAATTACTAAAATTTACACAGCTTTCTTGCAATTATTTGGCAATAAATGAGGTCACAACCTGGAGGCATTTTTCAATTATGAAACGCTTCAAAAGTTGCAGTAATATTTTTATAACAATGTCTAAAAATGGGCGTGAGAACTGGTGCCTGGGTAGCTCAGTCAGTTAAGCATCTGACTTTGGTTCAGGTCATGATCTTCTGGTTCATGAGTTCAAGCCCCACACTGGGTTCTCTGCTGTCCATGCAGAGCCTGCCTAGAATTGTCTCCCTCTCCTTCTTTTTGTCAAAAATAAACAGAAAAAAAATTTTTAATGGGCATGAGAAATAATTTACGAACAAAAAGAGGCCTACATTGCTACATACTTCATTCTGTAACAGCAAAGAAATGGATCCAATTTTCTTTTGTGTTTTTATATCGAATACATAATAGCTCTTATTACACTGTTTTAAAACTAATTCCATTTTTCTCAAAAATGTGCAGTAAAGGGAATAATAGTTCCCTTTGCAGAAAAGAGTTAACACTGATTGCTGTCCTTAGAAAGGCCTGCTTGCAAGGTTGGCCCGCTGGGGCTGGGAACTTGACCAGTAAAGAGTTCCCTACACTGGTATAGAACTTTCTATAAATGATAAGACACATCACATCCTTTCTTCTGGGAGTTTGGACTTCTGATACATGCTGGGCAGAGACTGCCTACTTGATCAGTCGCCAATCAAATCCCTGGACTCCTGGACTCAGGTAGCTTCTCTGGTAGACATTTCACATGGCTTGTCACAGCTCATTGCTGGGGGAATGAAGCACATCTGTGTGACTCCACGGGAGAGGACTCTCAGAAGCTTCTGCTTAGTTTTCTCCAAAATTCCTGTCACACATCTGCTCCCTCTGTTGATTTTGCTCTGTACCTTTTTGCCATAACAAAGCCTAGCCTCCAATAAGACCATATGCTAAGGCCTATGTAGTCAATCGTTGAACCTGGATGTGGTCTTGATCCCTGATACACCCTGCCTCAGAAAGCAGACTTTAACACTACCCTACCACTACACTTAAGGGTAGGCCAGTGACTTGGTTCCAAAGAACAGAGTAGGGAAAGAGAAAAATATTAACTTCACAGTGGAGACAATGAAAGTTGACATCATCAGTAATGTCATAGTGATAACATGTACCCTCTGATGTAATGTGACAAGAAGGGTATTTCCCCAAGACCCATAACCCCCGTCTAATCTTAAGAAAAACATCAGACAAACCCAGATTGGGGGACATTCTACAGGATACTGGCCAGTATTCAAGATTGTAAGTCATGAAAAACATGGAAAGTGATTAACTGTCACAGACCACAGAGGACTAGTGAGCCCAACAAGTAAATGCAATGTGGTACCCTGGATAAGGTCCCAGAACAGAGCCATAATGGAAAAAATGGTGAAACCTGAATAGAGTCTGATATTTCATCAACAGTAACATACCAATGTTAGTTTCCTAGTTTTTAGCCATTTAGCATGGTGATGTAAGACATTAACAGTGACGGAAACTGAGTGAGGGTAAGGTACAGGAGAACTCCTTATACTACCTGAGCAACTTGACTGTCAATCTAAAATGAATACAAAATAAAAAGTTTATTTTAAAAAAGGCAGTAAATTTGATTGTAGGGAAATAATAAGTTCATTGTGATACTGGGGTTTTTCTTTTCTTTTGAGCCATTCTTATGGAGTAGCTATGGCCAGGTTTTTACTCTTACTTTTCCACAGTAAAAAATTAAAAAGTTAGACAAGGGTTGAGAAAGAATCAAAAATGAATCCTGTACTTATCACCAATATTTTCCACTCCTGGCTGATTTTGTTCCCTCTGTAACATTCCATACATCCTCCTACCCACAATCCTAGATTCTTCGGAAGCAAATTCTGGACAGCATATCATTTCAACAGTAAATATATCAACATGTGTCTTTAAAAGACAAAGACTCTTCTTAAAAAAAAACAATAAGACCACCTCTCTGCCCCCTCCCCTCACACTCACTCACACATGCTCAATAATTATCATTAAATATCAAAGTAGTGTTCTCATTTCCTCAAATGTCCCATTACTTTTTTTTTTATCCCCGTTTAAACCAAAATCTAAGGAAAACATATGTTGCAATTGGTTAGTATGTTTCTTAAATTTTTTTAATCTATAGATTTCCCTTCCATCACATTTTTCTTTGCAATGTGTTGGAAAAAAGTTGAGTCATCTGTTCTGCAGTTTCCCACAGTCTGTTACGAGGCTGAATGAATCCCCACGGTGTAATTTAACATATCCCTTTGTTGGCTCTCCTTCCTGTAAATTAGTAGTTAGAACTAGAGGTTTGATCAGATTCAGGGGTTTGTTTTGTTTGTTTGCAGGAATATTTCAGAGGGAGGTGGGTTGTGTGTTTTCAGCAGGTAGCACTCCGCCATTTACCAGCAGGAATACCTCTGTAAAGGGAAATCTCCCCTCAACTACTTGGTTACTCTGAGGAATGCTTACATACGAAAGGCAAAATAAAACACTTGATTATTTCCTCTTACTTAACAGTTGTAAAAATAATGATTTGGTTCCCTAGTATTCTCTAAAGGCTTCTGTTTGTTCTATGCATTCCAATGACTCATAGATTTAACATATTTGAAGTTCTTCAAGCCACCACAGTAGTTTTTCTTATTGGTGCTCAAACTGTCCTATTTTTTAATGTTTATTTATTTATTTTTGAGAGAGAGAGAAGGTTTGAGCAGGGGAGAGGCACAGAGAGGAAGACACAGAATCCAAAGCAGGCTCCACGTTCCGAGCTTTCAGCACAGAGCCAAATGCAGGGCTCAAACTCATGAACCATAAGATCATGACCTGAGCCAAAGTCGGATGCTTAACCGACTGAGCCATCCAGGTGCCCCTGTCCTATTTTTTGTCCAGTGGGAGCCTAGTCAAGTTGGCTTTGCAATGCTTTAGACAAACTTCTATGTTCTTTATTAGCCTCTGCTTTCTGATATGACTGGGTACTCCAGGCTCACCTAGTACGTTTCTGGACTCCGAATCAGCATTTTTCTTAATGTTTATTTATTTGGGTTTTGTTGAGAACATGAGAGAGTGTGCACATGTGGGTGTGAGTGGGGGAGGTGCAGAGACAGAGGGAGAGAGAGAATTCTAGGCAGTCTCCTCAGGGTCAGTGCAGAGCCCAACACAAGGCTCAATCCCATGAACTAAACAAACCATGAGACCATGACCTGAGCCAAAATTAAGAGTACAATACTTAACTGAAAGAGCCACCCAGATGCCCCAAGGTATGTGTTTTTAAAAGATGCATTTTAATGGGGTGCCTAGGTGGCTCCGTCCGTTAGATGTCCAACTCAATTTCATGTCTTTTGCATTGTATTACCTCCTAGCTCTCTCTTTAGGTAATTATTTTAAAACTTTATCCTACTATTGTCTTAAGTTTAAGGATACACATCCACATATATGCACACACATATACATTATATATACATATATACACACACATACACAGACATATAAATATATGTGTGTATTCATTTGTATGTGTAAGATATTTATATATATTTCCAATCCCTTCCTTCTAAATGTAAACATGATATACAGACTTTTCTTCACTTTGAGGGAAATTCATAAACTCACACACAATGTATATAATCTTTCTCTGTGTGATCATGTTCTTTTTTATTTGTTCTTTTGGTGTATCGTCCTTCTCATGGCTATGTTTATATTAGTACTTTATAGAATACTCTTGGTCTCCACTTCTTTGGTTGTTGTCTATTGGTTCCCTACTAAGAGCAATAGCATTCACGGCTTCATAAGACCCTCTGCCATCCGTCCATGTCATCCCCCAGTTGCTGATTCCACAGAAGTTTTTCAGCTGTTTAGATGGTGATTTGGTCATTTGGTATTTTAGGGATATCTTGTCCCCTGGTTTTATCATAAATGTTGTTTGATTTTGCTACCCTAGTAGTTCTGTTTCTATAGACAGACTGACGCAAAACAAAACAAAAACAAAAAACAAAAAAACCCCACCAAAACCCAAAACAAAATAACAAAAAACTATGTCAAAGCTTGCTGCCATCCTACCCTCATGGCATTGTAATCTGAATGAATCAAGGCTATAAAGATTGTTTCATTTTTTTATGGTGCATTTTTTCTTTGTCAAGATGCGAAGGAATGGTCTCTCAATTCACATACAAAGACAATGAAGAACAGAGACTGGAGTTCTGCAGTTCTACTTAGGGTACAGGTCTTACTCGGGGGTCTATGGATGGGCTTTGGAGTTCCAGAATCCCTTTGAAACTATATTCAAATTGAATATACAGATGTCTTCTATGCATTCTTCCAGGATACCTTGACTTACTAAAGTTAAGAACCACTACCAAAGTTAAAATATAAAGTTAAGAATGAAAACACCAACAGCATTTTTCAGAAATAGAACAAAGAATACTGAACTTTGTATGGAATCACAAAAAACCTCACATACCAAAAACATTCTTGAGAGAGAAGAACAAAGCTGGAGGTATCATAATCTCAGATTTCAAGATATACTAGAAAGCTGTAGCAATCAAAACAAAGACTCCTAAATCAATGGAACAGAATAGAGAGCCCAGAATTCAACCCACACTTATATAATCAATTAAGCTATGACAAAAGAGGCAAGGATACACAGTGAGGAAAGGACAGTCTCCTCAATGAATGGTGCTGGGGAAACTGGACGGCCACACGCAAAAGAATAAAACTGGACTACTTTCTTACCTGATACACAAAAATAAACTCAAAATGAATTGAAAACCTAAATGTGAGACCAGAAACCATAAATATCCTAGAAAACAGAGACAGTGAACTCTTTAAGATTGGCCTTAGGCAGAAGAAACAAAGCAAAAATAAACTATGGAACCACACCAAAATAAAAATGTTTTGCACAGAGGTGCCTGGATGGCTCAGTCAGTTAAATGTCTGACTTTGGCTCAGGTCATCTCATGGTTCATAGGTTTGAGCCTTGCATTATTAGGCTCTGGGCTGACAGCTCAGAGCCTGGATACTGCTTCAGATTCTGTGTCTCCTCTCTCTGCCCCTCCCCTGCTTGTGCTCACGTATGTGCTCTCTCTCTCAAAAACAAATAAACACTAAAAAATTGTTTTTGAAAAAGGTTTTTGCACAGCAAAGGAAACCATCAACAACAAGAAAAAGCAACCTACTAAATGGGAGAAGATATTTGCAAATGATATATCAGATATGGTGTTAATATCCAAAATACATAAAGATTTTCTATAATTCAACACCAAATAACAAATAATTCAATTAAAAAATGGACAGAGGACCTAAATAGACTTCTTTTCAGAAGACATACGGACAGCCGACAGACACATGAAAAGATGCTCAACATCACTCATCATCAGGGAAATGCAAATCAAAACCTCACACCTATCAGAATAGCTGGAATCAAGAGAATAAGAAACATCAAGTGCTGACAAGGATGTGGAGAAAAAGGAACCCCTATGTATTTTTAGTAAGAATATAAACTAGTGCAACCACTGTGGCAAAAAGTATGGAGATTCCTCAAAAAACTAAACATAGAAATACCATTCAATTCAGTAGCTCCACTACTGCATATTTACCCAAAGAAAAGGAAAACACAACGGGCACCTGGGTGACTCAGTCGGTTAAGTGTCTGACTTAAGCTCAGGTCATGATCTCAGCTCGTGAGTTTGAGCCCCGCATCGGGCTCTGTGCTGATGGCTCAGAGCCTGGAGCCTGCTTCGGATTCTCTCTGCCCCTGCCCTGCTCACACTCTGTCTCTCTCTCAAAAATAAATAAGCATTAAAAAAATAATAAAAAAATGAAAACACACACCTATATTTACTAGAGCATTATTTACAATAGTTAATCTATGGAAGCAACCCAAGTATCCATCAACAAATGAATGGATACAGAAGATGTGAGATGTGTATGTGTGTGTACACACACACAGAGGAACATCACTCACCCATAAAGAAGAATGAGATCTTAGCACTTGCAATGATATGGATGGACCTAGCACATACTATGTAAGTAAGTCAGATGGAAAAGGACAAATACCATGTGATTTTGCTTATATGTGGAATCTAAAAAACAAAACAAACTCATAAATAAAGAAAACAAAGAGATGGGTGCCAGAAGGGAGGGAGGCGGGCAGATAGGCACAATGAATGAAAGCAGGGGACAAGTACAGGCTTCTACTGATGGAAGAAGTCTCAAGGACTGAAGGCTCAGCAGAGGGCATACAGTCAATGGCACTGTTAATAGCATCACATGGTGACAGGTGGTAGCTACAGTACGGTGAGTGCAGCATGACATACAGACTTGCTGAATTACTAATTTGTACACCTGAAACTAATGTAACATGGTGTGTCAATTATTCTTCAATAAAAATAAAAATAAAACCACTTACTTAAAGGGTTATTTCTTCTAGCAGGCAAATTGGGAGTCTCACATTATAGAAAGGGAGTTTATAGACTCGTTCATTTGAGCAACATATAGGCTCAATGATAGTGTTACAAAAGATAATGTTAGAAATTAGGAACAGTCTTGCCCTTAAACTTACCCTCTGGTATGTGCTTGTTTTATGCTGATATCTTTGACCACAATGTACTGTTGACACTCATTACATAAGCAAGACTATTTAATATTTAACATCTATATATATTCTGGTGCATAAATATCAAAGCTCAACACTAATGAAGCTTGGCTTCTGGTGTGTAACACTCCATAAAATTACATTTACAGTTAATTTCTAAGCTGAAATGTATAGCAAGTCCTCATGTAATGCTCTTAAAACAGTGCTTGGCAGTATGTGCTTAAAAGTGTTAGCAATTATTAATAAAATCAGTACAGTTACTATAATCTTTGTATTTAAGATGTAATTTGATAGTGTTAGAAAGGAAATGGGAGACCAATATAATAATTCAAAATTTTCTTTCAATCACTAAACTGGTTATTCCAACAAGATTTAAAACCATATTGTACACACATGTTTATTATATGCTATATGGGACGGGCTTTATCCTGATATTTAATAATCTGCCAGTTACCCTAATAGTCTAGCCAAAATGAAAGATTAGAATGTCAAGTGAAATTCTAGCTTGACCTGACTTTTGAGGGATTTTCTCTTCATGAACTCAACCCACATTCCAACTCACTAACCCAATCCCTCCCATCCTGGAACTACTGTACTTATTTGAATACCGTTTTTTTTTAAACTTCTAATTTTAATCATCATTTCCTCCATTTTTTTCCATACTGGCTAACATCTATTTTCCTTTCTCAGCTCAAACACCACCCCCTCTATGAAAACTTTCCTCCCAGCTCTGTGGGGAGTTGTTTCTGGAGCTGTTTCCTCCTGAGATCTCAAGTGCTTTGTGCTTATTTTATCATAATAATTCCTCCGTGAAAATTCACTGTTTGTAGGCCTTTCTTCCTCCTAGACCGTCAACTTCCTGGAGGTAGACAGCTTCTTATTTAGTTTTATATGCCTACTGTGACAGATAGTTCTGGATCTCCTTCTTCCTGTCAGTCCCCAAATACTATTTGAGGTGGTCTATGTGCCTGTGCAGACTGCCTGTCGCCTCCCACTGCCCATCTCCCACTGCCCAGCAGTGCGGGAGACACAGGCAAAGTCAGAAGAAAAGCTGACATCATAGAGCCCTAGGCTCCAGGTATTGTGAGAGAAAATAAACACTTGTGAAAGACACTATTTTTCAGGTGTCTATTACTACTACCTAAACACATTCCTTACTAATACATGTAGGTAATCAACAACTGGTCAATAAAGCACTGAAGGAATAAAATTTGCTAGTAATAAAATAAGCAATCAGAGGGGAGGCGTTGGGGGGATGGGCAAAGTGGGTGAAGGATAGTGGGAGACACAAGCTTCCAGTTACAAAATTATTATCTTGGGGATAAAGGCACAGCAAAGGGAATATGGCCAATGAATGGTACCGTAATAGCCTTGTGGGGTGATAGATGGTAGCAACATGTGCGGGGAGCACAGCACAACGTATAGATTTGTTAACTTACCACATTGTATAGCTGAAACTAATGTCACATTGTGTGTCAACTATAATCAATAAAAAATGTTTTCCCATGAAAAGGAGACCTACGAAACTAAAAAAAAATGAAATAGGAACTTGTACAGGACCATGTACCCCCCAAACACGTCAGAGATGCTCACAAACAGGGGTCTTTCCTCTCTTCCACATGAGAGGCCATGACACCTCCTCTGTGGCTAGAAAGATAATATAGAGCAGACAGGGCCTCTACCCACTGATGCACTGGATCAATGCTCATGGAAAGGGCCCCACAGGGATCTCTGCTTGGTGGAACCAAAGAAAGATCTGCATAAAGTCGGGAGAAAGACAGTCAGTTGTCCAGAAATACTAAAAAACACAAAAAGAAAGCTTAAATATAACAGAACTTCAATACTTTAAGTAATGCTGCCACCATGTGGCACTTACTCCCTTCTTTAAAAATAAGATTCTATATAGAAAAAGATGATTGCTGCCTGTGCATAAACTTTTTGAAATATAAAAACTAAACAACTGTATTTTTAAATACTAGCTGGGTTTTCTTAAGGTGAACTCCATTTAAATGCGAGAGGGATGAAAGTTCTAGGGCGTACTGGTAACTCTGCTCCGCCATTCCTCTGCCCAATCATGCCATCTGGGGGTGACTTAGTGATTCCTACTGTTTGGACCAAGATAGAAAAGACTGTAAATAATGCAGATATATATTCAAATCCAAAGCCTCTAAAATGCGTTCAGCCTTTTTCTTCTGAGAAGAAATGTCAGAATACAATACACATAAAATACAGGAAAGTTTCCAGGCTACTCTGAACCCTCAGGAAGACCAACTGAGGAGTTATCGTGTAAAAACCTAGATCAGGTATCTGTCAAGAAAGGGAATTATATTACATTTAGGTGAAGGTAACAAGTTAAACTTAGCTGACAGGAGATTTCTGAGAGTCTTTCATGACAATACGAGAATATTTTGCTTTGTGAAGGGTGGGTCTGTGTCTGTCATCCTCTTCAGTGCAGCACTGGTCCCAACGTCAAGTCTCACACAAAGCAAGTGCTCAAGACACTTGCAAAACAACCTTGTTTCTACCATACCCAGTGTGATCATTTTATTCTCCAGTAAACATCTTTTTATAAATTTTAGTTACTTAGAGAGAGAGAAAGAGAGAAGGGCAGAGAGAGAGCGAGAGAATCCCAAGCAGGATTCTGCACTGATGGCATGAGCCCAACACAGGGCTCAAAGTCTCAAGCGGTGAGATCAGGACCTGAGCTGAAATCAGGAGCTGGAGGCTTACCTGACAAAGCCACCCTGCTTAGCAAAACTCTACTTTCCCTAAAATCATTGAAAGTTGAACTCGAGCTCATTCAAATTATTATAAATCCTTAAGGTTTTTTTTTTTTTACTGTACTTACTACCATCTTTCTCTTAATAGTAACAGTTACCAACATTTGTCTAACATCTATATAGCAGGGATTTTCTAAAAAAGTTATCAATCCTCACAAAAGCTGCACAGTATATACTGTTCTTCCCATTTTTAAATGGCAAACTTAAACCTCAGTAAAGCAAGTAATCATAGCTAGTAAGAGGGTGGAAGGATTTGAATCCAAAGATGTCAAGCTCTAAGGCCTATGTTCTTTTCATTCCTCAAGGTAGCCTCCTTTCGAAAAAGACCTTGGAAGGGTTCACAGTGCGGAATGCAGGTAATTTCTCTCCTGAGACACATGCCCATCTTCCCTTGGCAACTATCTTCTAGCCCAGTTAAAAGAGGTGTTGGCTTCAACAGAAGCGAGCTCTTAACAGCATAAATGTAATACTTCTTTCATTTTCCATTCAACATGCAGTTTCACTTATATAGACAGCCCTTTCACAAAAAACATCTACATTATTTAAAGAAAGCCGAGGGGCGCCTGGGTGGCTCAGTCAGTTGAGTGTCGAACTTCGGTTCAGGTCAGATCTCACGTTTGTGGGTTCGAGCCCCGCGTCAGGCTCTGTGCAGATGGCTGGCTCAGAGCCTGGAGCCTGTTTCAGATTCTGTGTCTCCCTCTCTCTCTGCCCCTCCCCCTCTCATGCTCTGTCTCTCTCTGTATCAAAAATAAATAAAACATTTAAAAAATTAAAAAAAAAAAAAAAAGGAAAGCCGATATAGGGGCACCTCGGTGGCTCAGTCAGTAAGTGTCCGACTTTGGCTCAGGTCATGATTTCACAGCTCATGAGTTCGAGCCCCGCATCTGACTCTGTGCTGACAGCTAAAGCCTGAAGCCTGCTTTGGATCCTGTGTTTCCATCTCTCTCTCTGCCCCTCCCCATACTCAGGCTCTGTCTCTCTCTCTCAAAAATAAACATTAAGAAAAATTTTTAAATGCTAATATAAATATGACACATAGTCTAGGGATAACTCAGCCACTAATTAGCAACGTGCAGCTTTTCAACATTGCTTTCCATCTCTGGGCTCAGTTTCTATGCAGTGGGTGGTTAGTGAGGGGCTGGATTAGAAAACCCATCTTAACTCCAAAATTCTATGTTTAATACCAAATAGATCTCTGAAGTTATATTTTTAAAACTCTTCAGTATTTCAAATTAATCAGACTGGCAAAAAGAAAAAAGGATAACTTATGAAAAAGATGGCTTATGACATCACTAGACATCAGAAAACGCAAGTTTTTGTCAAGGCTCTGCTGTTTTTCTTTTGAATCATATTAAGCACTTACAATGCATTGGACATTGGTTTAGCCATTTTTAATATAATGAGAATAAGGTATTTTTATACAATTGCAAGTTCTGACTCTTATGGTACCTCTATTCTAAAGAAGGAAGACAAGCAATAACCAAATAAATAACAAGAAAAAAATCAGGTAGTTACACAAGCTTATGCTAGGCAGAATTCTAGGATGGCTGTCAAGATGCCCACCTCTAGTGTACACATTCTGTTATTCAGTCAAACCCTAATCTAGGTGCTACTGTGTATGTGTGTATACTCTATAGATTAATTAAGGTTCCAAACCAGCTGACTTTAAGGAAGGGAGATTATCTTCAGTGGGCCTGACTTAATCAGGTGAGTCCTTTACAAAGTCTAGGCTCCTCCCGGCAAGCATAAGAGGGACTCCACATAAGTGGAACTGATTTGTGGCTCTGAAGATGGAAGGGGCCATGTGCCAAGGAGCGTGAGTGGTCTCTAGGAGTTCAGAGGGGCCCCTGGCTGACAGCAAATAAGGAAATGGGCACTTCACTGTATCTGGGCAAAGAACTGAGTTTTGGTACAACCATGTCAGTTAGGAAGAGGACTCTGAGCTTCAAATAAGAACAATGAATGTCTGGCCAACATCTTGATTTTAACCTTGAGAGAGTCTGTGCCGAGAACCCAGCCATGTGATGCCCAGACTTAATTCTCACGAAGGAAGTGGCAATAGCATAAGGGAATCATCTCTGGATAATATTCTGTGTGCCCCAGATTATCTGCACCCACCACAACAGTAATGATGATGAAGATAGCTAACAGCTATTTCTTCCTAGGTACAGATAATATTCTAAGATACACATGCATAGGCACACACATTGTGTGAACATGCACACCTTTAATCTTTACAACAACCCTGTGAGATAGGTACTATGCCGATTTTGAGTATGAGTCTACTGAACCTAGAATGGTGTCTGATGTTGCAGCTTTATCTTGAGTGCTCTTATCACAGGCTTTCTGTAGTTGCAAAGGATTTATGAAAAGGTTCTCTCCTTTTGGCAGGTTTAGACTTCCTGCTTGGAGTCTTACTTGAAAATAGAACCCCAACTTACACGGAACCATGAAATTTTTTGTGCAACACCATTTACCACCTATGTGACAGCAGCTTGGGATGCTGCTGTTTTATGCACAATGAACCAGCTGTACATGTGTCAAACCACAGGATGACAGGCTGGTGCATGAGCATCACTGGGGCCCAGCATGAAAGGTCAGCTGGCAGATGGTAAAGTCAGCAAGGCAGGGGCCAGGTCATAGAAGGATGCGTGGACTTCATCCTCTATGTAGCAAATATCACCAAAGGGTTTTAAAAAGTGAAATAACGTCAGAGCACCCTGGCAGCATGGTAAAGACTGGATATGACTGGGCTGATGAAACAGGCATGCAAATCAGAAGGGATGGAGATTTAGGAGCAATATCCAAAAGAAATGGTCACTAAATGGAGGTCCCAACTGGGTCAGAACAACCAAGGATGAGTTTCATGTTTTAAGGTGAGTGCTCTGGGTGGGTGCTGATGCTCTGAGAAAAAAAAAGTAGAAAATGGATCTGGAAGACCTACACCCATCGGTCTTTAAAATCTTTTTTTTTTCACTGCATCTCATGTTACAGATGAAAAAACCTGAGGTCAACAGATATGAAATACTCCAGAGCAGGCACCAGGACTTGAGCCCAAGTCTCCTGCTGCCTAGTCTTTCAGGCCTTCCATGAACGGTAATGCCTCTTAATGAGCTTTACTTTCCCTATGTTATGAACACATAAATGGAAATTAGAGATTTTAAAACCACAGAATTCCCCTTCTGTATATTAACACACTAACAACTAGGGCAGTATTTTTACAAAATAAGTTTTAAATACTCACTTCAAATTCTTTCACAAAATAACGGGTTTCACCTTGAATAACTGGTCTGTGATCTAAAAGCCTTGAATGAATTTCTCCAAGGTCTATAAAGACAAAATGAAATTCAAAGTTAATTCATGCTGGGTGGCACAATCTCTAGCTTGATTTACTTTTCCCAATTCCCAAGAATACATGTAGGTTAAAATCTAGTTTCGACTGGATTAAGAGGAAATCTTATCCACTGCCAGTAAATAGGTACAAGTACTTCTGAGAGCAATTTGGCAATATCTAATATAGCTTAGGACCTGCACACCTAGCAGTTTCACGCGTATGGTGTGCCCTAGAAAATCTCTTGCACAAATGAAAGACATTTAGAAATGTTTACAATAGGAGTGTAACATCAAAAGAAGAAAAAAGGAAACCACCTAAACACATGCATACAGTAGAAGACTATAAATCAGCAAGTAAAAATGAATACATTGGAGCGCCTGGGTGACTCAGTCGGGTAAGCATCCGACTCTTGACTTCAGCTCAGGTCATGATCTCTCAGGCTGTGAGACAGCCCCGCGTCAGCACAGAGCCTGCTTGGGATTCTCTCTTTCTCCCTCTCTTCCCTTCCCCGTTTACACTCTTGCGCTCTCAAAATAAATAAACTTAGAAAATAACCCAAATGCACTAAGGTTACATTTATTAACATGGATACATCTCATAAACATAATGCTTGACAAAAAAAACAGATTTCAGGAGAATGAAGGCATTTATCTAAACTTAAACAACATGCCAAAGACAATTTTGGACCACATACAGAAGCAATAAAACTAGAAAAAAAAGCGCATGAGACTGGTAAATAGCAAATCCAAGACAGTGGTTACCTTTAGGGAGGAGAGAGGGCAATGCAATTAGAGCGGAGAACCCAGCGGGCTGAGTGTCTATTCAGATGGGCAGAGTGTTCATTACAGGTCTCTATATGTTTTGATAAGTCTGAAAACATTAAGGGAAAAACTTCTTCCCAACTGTAACTGTTTTTGTAAGTCAATCTATTCACTCTACTCTGTAACAACTATATAGTGTAAGAGGTAAGCCTCAAAACTCCTGGAGGAAATTAAATCTCCAAATAAGAACATGTACCATTCACATTCATTTACTGGTATAATTTGTTCCTCAAATCTTTTATTTTTGCAGACATGCAATGGGACAAATTTCACTACTCTATTTAAGGAGTTTTATTAAGATACATCTTGGGAAGTATGCTAGGTAAAAACATGTAAACAGAAATATAACTTTTGCTTAAGCCCTTCAATGACTCATTACCCAGAACACTTCTATAAAAAAGTAATAGTTCATTTAAGAAGAAAAAAAAGAAAAGGTCTAAGCTTAGTTAAATTTGGGAAACATTAGATAACATTAAGTTAGTAAGACAGGTTCTTAACCTCAGATCTTCTGGGAGCCTACTGTTTGCTTACATGAATTCTGAGTGGCCAAGTGAGGGCTACAGTGTGCAGAAATTTATGGACCTTATTTGATTAAGAGAACCTATGTGGCAAAGAATATCCGTTCACATTTCAACAAACACCAGTGTTTTTGAAACACAACTGGCTAGCAGGCTGAAGTTCAAGCCTCCTAGTAGCCACATACGGTCCTTCACGCCTGGTTCCGTGCCTGGTTCCCATGTTGACAATTCTGAACGACTTGTAGTTTCCAAACACACCATGCTACCTCATGCATCCCTGCCACAGTTCCTGCTCTCACCACCCCCGGGAACCCTTCCCAAGTCTCCGCTCTTCCTTCCAAACTGCTCAGATATCACACTTCCTTGAAATTTTCATTTGTTCTATTCAGCTTCCTCCTAGGTTTCAAGGCATGCCCCTACTTGATGCCTCCCGAAGCACCCCAGGCAATTACTTCTATCATACAACTTACTACATCGTCCTGAAATTCTCTCTCTCCTCCAGTGAGCATCTCAAAGACAACATTATTTGTATTACCTACAGAAGATAGTGGGTTAACATGTATTATTCTATATGACTGAGAAGCTAGTAAGCTTTGTTGACTTGGGGAGATCTTCTGTAGCCTGATATCATGAGAATTTAGTTGGCCTTGGGAAAAAGAATTCAATTCTGTTTAGAAATGGATAGTGATGATGGGGCACCTGGGTGGCTCAGTTGGTTAAGTGTCCAACTTCGACTTAGGTCATGATCTCACGGTTCGTGGGTCCGAGCCCCGCGTCAGCCTCTGTGCTGACAGCTCGGAGCCTGGAGCCTGTTTCGAATTCTGTGTCTCTTTCTCTTTCTGCCTCTCCCCAACTCACACTCTGTGTCTCTCTCCCTCTCAAAAAATAGACATTAAAAAAATTTTAGAAATGGATAGTGATCACTTCTGAAACTGACAGTGCCCCCAAATTTAAGATAGTAAAGACATGGGGAGAACATACCTGTTGCTACAGAAATTAAGCCACTAAAACTGCAGAGCTCTCATTATCTAATAAAAGTAGTTTTTTCTCTGGCCCTGAATGTCCAGGCCTTTATTAAAATATCATACGGAACAATTTACTGTAATTGTTTCTGATAACAGCATCACCAAAGAGATGTTTTTCTTCCTCACCACCTCTCAAAACCATGCTTCCTCATCCCTGCTGGTCTCACCAGGACCCTCTGTAACCCACTCCACAGAGTCAGTGCTTGTCATTCCAGGAGCCATGTTTCAAAGTTGCCTTCAACACTGAACTAGAAAGCAAGGAAATACTGGTCCTCCAGAAAATAATAAGGTTAGGTTCCTGCAAGTTTTGGTCACATTTTTTCAAGTCAAAATGCCATTTGTATCACACAGGTTTACCAGCACCCTTGTGAAACACGCTAGTCTTAGTGTTCAAAGTCTGCTCTTCCGATAGAATCCTTTGTCCTGTATAACACTTAGCAGGTATTCTTAAAGTTCTGCCACAGCCCCTTGATCTGCATGACCTACTTCACCTGCAAGTTGAACACTATTCATCCTGTACCACCTTTGAAAGTGTGGCCAGCACTAGACACAAGGGTTGAAGGTTTCCTGACCCTACACAACTGACCATACATTTCTGTGGCCTTCAGCTTCATGACAATGCTGTCCTCTCCGCTCGATCAATCATCTCAAGAACCCACAGTGTAGCTGCTTGCCCATCTATGAACGTGGCTTTGGCACTTTCAGGAATGGCCTAACAAACAAACTGATGAATCTCCTTCCTTATTCTGGACTCCTGACTGATTAACATTGATCTCACAACAAACAGCACTGTAATTCATACCTGAAAAAAACTTATCTTCTACTGTGTCTTCTCTGTAAGGCGCACCACAGAGTATGTGTGTGCTTACGGAAAACTCAGCACTACACATGGGGGATCACTTGAAAAAGCAAAATCACCAATAAAAAGCACAAAAATGTGAAAAATATGACACTAAATAAAAAGCAAAAAGGACAAATTTATGGTATGAGAGCTAAAACAAAAAGCAAAGTGTTGCCTTATTTAGCTTCAACTACGAATGTGCATGTAGGAAAAGTCAAATTTTTCTCTATTCTGTGCATGTGGGAATGACTATGAAAGCATCATCAATATTGATTCTGAAGTTACAAATTCACTTTGCAATTAGGCAAATTCACAAATACTTAATTTACAAGATGAAGATCCACTGTTAACCTACCTGCCTGAGTGCTTTATTTAAAATACAAATCTGGGGCACCTGCATGGCTCAGTCAACTGAGTGTTCGACTTCAGCTCAAGTCATGATCTCACGGTTTGTGGGTTCGAGCTCTGTGTTGGGCGCTGTGCTGACAGCTCAGAGCCTGGAGGCTGCTTCAGATTCTGTATCTCCCTCTCTCTGCTCCCCGCCCCCATAAATAAAGCATTTTTTAAAAAATTAAAAAAAAAAAAGAGAGAATACAAATCTAACCATGATTCTCATACTTGCTGGGTAGTTTCCTAACATTTAAGAAAAAGTCCAATGTAAGGCAAGAAATCCTCCAGCTGGTTTCCACCAAACCCCACCTCTCTCAGAGTCACTCTGTAGCAATATATGGAATTTCCCAAACACATCATGCTGTTTGAGGCCTCCACACCTTTGCTCAGGCTGTTCCAAACGAAGTCCAAAATACCCCTGCCCTCTTTTCTTAATTGCTAACACTTTACTCCCGACTCCAGTGTTCAGGAAGCCCTTCCTATTTCCCAGTCTTTACCTCCTAATACCACCCCACCCTCCTCACCGGCCAGAAACCCTTCCCGTAGTGAAACTGTTTGTTTCCCTTTCACCAAACTCTCACAATAAACAATGATCTGTTCAGAACCAATGGTCTTCAAATAAGGATGAACTAAAAATAGGTTTTCAGACTGAAAAGAGTGAATGGTTCCATAAAAAAGCCAAGGAAATTCTAGATATATTTTTAATTAAAACTCAATTTTTGATTAACTTGAAAAACTTTCCCTGAGTAATTTTTTTTAAAGTAACACAAGAAAATTAAAAATAAAAACAACTGTGTATGAAGGGATACAATCAACAGAATGAAAAAGGCAACCCATGGAATGGAAGAAAAATACATACAAGTCATCCATGAAAAAAGGGGTTAATATCCTGACTTACCCAGAGAACTTCTACAACTCAGCACCAAAAACCTGGTCAAAAAAATGGGTACAGGACTTCCATAGACATTTCTCCCAAGAACACATACAAGTGCCCAACAAGCACATAAAAAGATGTTCAACATCACTAATCATTAGGAAAATTAAAATCAAAACTACAAGACACTACTTCATACCCATGAGGAGGGGCCACCACCAAAGAACAGAAAATAACAAGTGTTGGTTACGGTGTGGAGAAAATGGAACCCTTGTGCACTGGGAGACCATAAATAGTGCAGCTGCTATGGAAGACAGGATGGTGACTGCTCAGAAAATTAAAAATAGAATTATCATTTGACCCAGCAATTCCAGTTCTGGGCATAAACACAAAAGAACTGAAAGCAAGGACTCAAAGTTATTTGCATGCCTCTGTTCACAGCAGCATTATTCACAATAACCAAAAGGTGGAAATAACCCAAGGGTCCATCCACAGATGAATGAGTACAGAAAATGTGGTATGGACAAACCACAAATTAAGAAAAAAAAAGAGGAATATTA
The DNA here is from genome assembly GCA_004023785.1 of Mungos mungo. NCBI lineage: Eukaryota > Metazoa > Chordata > Mammalia > Carnivora > Herpestidae > Mungos > Mungos mungo. The sequence goes on along the minus strand of PISW01001779.1, from coordinate 303,001 downwards.
TTCAGCTTTCAAAAGGAAGAAAATTCTCACACACACTACAACGCGGATAAACTTTAAGGACATTATTCAAAGTGAGATAAGCCAGTCACAAAAGGGCAAATACTATACGATTTCGTGTAGATGATGTACCTAAAACGGTCACATACAGCCGAGGAAAGTGGAATGGTGGCTGCTTGGGGCTGGTGGGAAGGGCCTGATGGGGAGTCAGTGTTCCACTGACACGAGGTTCAGTCTGGGAGGATGAAAAGTTATGGAGATGGATGGTGGTGATGGCTGCACAACGTGGATGTACATTTAAAAACGGTTCAGATAAATTTTATGTTACATGTATTTCAACGCAGTTTACAACATTCTTCAGTAGTTCACTTAGAGCGCACAGATAAACATTTATAATTTAGCCCTAACACCTACGCACCACTCTCCACACTAATTAGATTTAAGAGACACCCCGAAGTCTAGAAATAGCCACAGCCAGCTGTGCTGGGGGCTGTCTACAATCCTGACAGATAAGGTCAAAACGAAATAGGCAGCAACCGAAGGATGTCATTCCCTGGGTAGTGCTGAGGAACTCTGGGATCCTCCACGGGGTTCAACACTGCAAGGTGTTGAGACAGACAGGACCAGCATAGGGTCAAGGGAGGATGAAGATGAGAAAAGTGGTGTCTAACTGGCAAAGACCCTGCTACAGAAAAACAGGGTTGTTGTGAGCTTCGGGAATCAAACCTATTCAAGTTCTGTGAGAATACAGGTTGTACCCTTCTCCCAAAGCCGACAAGACAAATGGACATCTGTACGCGGGTATGGCGCTTTCATGTTTTAAGACGCTTTCATATGTTACCTCATTTACTCCTCGCATGACCCAGGGGCAGATAGGCGCAGAGTAGGTAAAGCGGACGACCCAAAGTCACCCAACTCCTAAGCGACCTGACTGGGGGCGCAGACCCTTCCCGACCCCCAAGCTTGATGCTTTCTCTACGCGTTACAGGACGGTCGCGAGGCGGCGTCCAAAAAAGTTCCGCGCACAAAGGTCCTGGGCTTGGGAAAGGGGAGAGGGGGCGGGCCTCAAGACTCCGGTCCGCGGGTTTTTCGAAGTAGTAACAGGGACTGAATTGGTTGGATGTAACTGGAAGGCACCCGGCGTGGGGAACCACGCGGACTCCGGCCACGAGTCCCCCACCTCCCACGAACGCGAGACCGTCCCGGGGCTGGGGGCGCCCCAGGGAGCGGCCCGGGTCAGAGGGCGCCGCCCCGAAGGGGGAGCGGCGCCGGGATCCACCAGAGCGACGGCCCCACCGCTCCGTACCCTTGATAATGAGGTGCGCTGGAGAGCCCGCGGTCCCCAGCGAATCCTTTTTCTTGTCGCCGCCGCCCAGGGAGGCCTCACAACCCACAGGCGTCTCCGTCCCTCCGCCACTCATCGCGACCTGCTCCGCCCACCCGCCTCCGCGATGCGCCTGCGCAGACCTGAACTTCTCACCTTCCGGGCGCGGGTGGGAGCGTCATCAAAGGGCGTCGGGGAAGGGGAGTCCACCCTGCGGGCCACAGTGCGGCCGGAGATGTAACCTGAAGAAGCCGATGCCGCCATGCTGGCTTAGGGCAGATGCTGGCGGCATTGGACCGTGCCTGAAAATTCGAGTGAACCTTTGTTGTTGCACCCTAAACCGGCTGGAATTTATTCTGGATTAGAGAGATTGAAGAAGAGGAGATACAGCCGCAGAATAATAGTAATAGTAGTAGAAGTATATTATTTCTATTATTACCTGCCACCAATATTTTATAAAACATTTTGGCGTGCGTTGCCGCGTTTGGTCAGCATAGCAACTCGGGGAAAGGATTTTTTCATTTCTTTCTAACAAATGAAGAAATAGGGTTAAAGGTTAAGTAACTTGAGGCTAAGTCTAATCACTTAGATTCATTCGTGCTCCTGTGAAGAAAAAACAAATTTGTTCTTGGCATTTGTATTTATAAAATTTCAACCAGTTGTATATGATACGGTCTAAGAGAAAATATATGTAATTATGAAAGGCACCGATTTGCTGGGCTGCTTTGAATTGTGGTTATTAAGTGTCAGCTCTGGGGATGCATGTATCCAATTGCTGCTTTTTGTTAAACTCCTTCAAGTTCATCTTGTAATCCCAACAAGTCTTCGTGTCTGTTCTAAGTACTGACAACGTGCAGCTTTGCAATGGCTCCTTCACCTGTGTTCATCCAGTGGTTCTAAGAATCTAAGTCTACCCTTGTCCCCCCTTCCCCATTTCTATACAGCCCTTACCATCCAGGGTCTTGCAGTCCAGTGCTTAAGAAACATAAACCAATATTTAAAGTATAAATCCTACAAATAATAGAATGGAGGGAGGTGCAGTAGGTGTGGGACACCCCAGGGGTGAGAGGTAGCCAGGAAAGGCTTCCCAGCAGAGGCACCTATTTATCCTCATCCCTGAAATGAAGCGATGTCAGTCAGGGTGTGTGAAGAGAAGATGGAACTTGTGGTTTTTCTGTCAGAGGAAATAACAAGCCGAAAGGCACAGAGGCATAAAATAGATGGATTAATACATAAAATGTACAGCTAGTTAACTGCAAGTTGTTGCCTCTGGTTTGTAACCTTTCTAGTCTCACTTTCATTTCCCTCGCTTTACCATCGACCTCTATAATTAGTTTTAAAGCCCTTCATTATTCTCCCCCCTTCTAGGTACTTTTCTCATTCAAGTTGTCTTCTGCACCTGCAAGCCTAAATTTTCTCTCTTAGCTTGTCTTCTTAGTGTCTTTGAATTACTTGGGCTCCTGGGTGGCTCAACTGGTTAAGCGTCCAACTTACAGCTGTCTGTGCTGACAGCTCAGAGCCTGGAGCCTGCTTCAGATTCTGTCTCCCTCTCTTTCTGCCCCTCTCCTGCTCACACTCTGTGTCTCTCCATCTCTATAAAAAAATAATAATAAATGTTAAAAAAAATTTTTTTTAAGTTCTGTTTCAGTAGTTCTGGGAGAGCTTTTACTTCCCCTTACCCAGCTGCTGATTAATAATGATTTAAGTGATAGAAGAATTCCAGGCACGGTACTTAAGACTTTAGAACCAGGCAGAATTGGGTTGAAGTTCAGGCTCTGCCATTTGCCTGCAGTACCTTCCTTGTAAAATGGCAGTAAAATATCCATTTATGAGGTTGCGATGCTTAAAAAGATACTACCTATAAAGCGTTTACTACAATGCCTGGCACAAAGCAAATGCTCGATAGATGTTATTATGATCACGAAAACCTCCTCATCTCCTTTTAAAGCCTTGTATAATCTGTTCTCATTCTTACAATTCACCTGTATCACCCACCACTAAAATATCCCATACTTTTTTAGGACTTCACAGTTTATAAAATGCTATCACATACCATCTGCCACATGTCTCTTAGTCCTCTCATGAATCTAGTTGAGGTAGCTATTAAGATACCCATTTTGATGAGTAAGCCGAGGGTCAGAGGCTATGGTAGAGAGCCTCCAAAGATGACTGTAGCGATTCCTTCTCTCCCTGTGTACGCATGCAACATACTTCTCTTCCCATCAAGACAGGGAGTGTCTTTCCTGTCCCCTTGAATCTGGACTGGCTTTTTGACTTGCTTTGATGACTAGAATATGGTGGGAAAAAATGCCCTGCTGGTTTGGGACCCCGAGACACCTAGTAGTTTCTACTCTTGCTCTCTGGTCAGCAAGTCCAGGCTCCCCGGCCCTGAAAGATGAGACAGCATGTGTAAAGAGAGGCCACGTGAGTGAGAACTGAGGCACCAAGCCGTCAGCACCAGGCCCTTCATCGGAGCCATCAGCCTTTTGAACGAGGTCGCACGAAGAGCAGTGACGCTGTTACCACCGCATGAAGCCAGAAAGCTGCCTACTCTGTATTGTGAGAAGTAACGCATTTTGTGAGAAATAGTACATTTTTAAGAAATAAGAAAATTTTGAGAAATAGGAAATAAATAGGTCTACTCAATTATGTGTTTCCTTATGCTTCTCTCTCATAGATAGGATTTAAGATGGCTCACAGGATGACATCATAGCTATCAAATAGCAGAACCATGGTCTTTAGATTACCAGGCCGGTGCATTCCAGGATAGCAAAGCCCAGTCAGCGCGGGTCTGTCCTCTGCCGTGACTGTGCAAGTCCTATTTCTGCTGCTTCTCATTGAACACTCCCTTCCTCATCCCTGCTGCCTATTCAATCCAGTAAACTTTATTTATGTTGTATAATAAAGGATTTGGCTGATTTCTGTTCCTGGTTCCTTGGAGATCACCTCTAAATCTTTGGAACATCTCAAGTGATAGCAGTGTCTTTGTTATTGATGGTGGCCCGAGTTTATGCTAACAGGGTGATTCTCAAGGGCCCTCAGATGGGGGCTCAAAGACCAACGTGTGATTAGAAGGTTGGGGCTGTGAGCCGTGTAATATCAGTCTGACCTCTAGGGAGAGGGGGCGGGTACAGGGGATGGAGTTCGGTCACATGGCCAATGATCCATGCCTAAGTGATGAAACCCATATAAAACTTCCTGGACACAGAAGCCCCGGTGAGCTTCTTACCTGGCAATCTCCCACTGATGTGCCTAGAGGGTGGGGCATATTGAGTATATGGAAGCTTTGTGTTTGGGACCCTCCCAGATCTCACTCCATGCATGTGTTCCTTTGGCTGGTCCTGATTTGTATCCCTTACAATAGAACTAGAATCATAAGCATAGTACTGTCCTGACTTCTAGGAACCATTCTAGGAATTATTGAACCTTAGGGGATAGAGTGGGCACCTCCAAAACTGGAGACGGCTGGTCAGAAATGCGGGTCACTTGGGAGCCTGGAGCTTGTGCCTGGTGTCTGAAATGAGGGCAGTCTTGTAGAGGATGGGGTCCGTCACTGGTGGGGTCTGAGCTAACTTTCGTAATCAGTGTCAGAATTGTGTTGCAATTGAACAGACACCTAGTGGCAACCATGGTATGCCAGATCATGTTGTAAGTGCTCTACACCTACTAATTCCATTAACCCTCATGTCATTCCTTTGAAGTAGGTACTATTGTTATTATCATCTTACAGATGAGGAGGCTGAGGCGCAGAGAGGTTAGATGACTGCCCAACTTGCATGTGGCAGAAACAACCTTTGTCCCTCTGCATGGATTTACATGGGTGAGGAGAGAGTGGGGAAGGGGGATTGGGAAGGAGGGAAGCGAGAAGCTGTAAACTTTTTCATTCCGACACCTTTAACAAGCATGGAGTGAGTACTTTCTCTGTACCGAGTGCAGTGCTAAGGAACTGAGACAGACCAGTGAGCAAGACTGTTCAGCCTTTTCCTTCTCTCAGCGACAGTACAGTCGTTCCCTACCAGAGGGAACACTATTAAATCACTGTATAATTACTCTTCTGTAGTTCTGTTGCTTGTAATGTGTAGAACCATGTTCCAGCTGTTTGATTCTATCGCTCTACATACTACTGCGTTATGTTGTTCTCTGGGATGGCTGAGCCAGAGAAGAGTAACATTAGCAGTGCCGTTGCGTCAGGAAACTTCAGCTAGGATTAAAGCTGCTTGGACTCTGTTATCATCCTGCCAAAGGTCTGGTATTACCCCTTGTTGTCTGCGTTGATGAGATTTTTCTGTATTCTTAAATGAAACTTTGAGATAATAATGGATTCTCATGCAGCTATAAAAATAATACAGAGAGGGTCCTCATACACTTCACCTAGTTTTCCCTCCAAAGGTAACGTTTTGCCAATGTTAATATTACAAAAAAGATATTGACATTGATTCAATTCACCAATCTTATTCAGGTTTCCCATTTTCTTATATTCCTGGTGTGCATGCGTGCTCGGGTGTGTGTGTGTGTGAGAGAGAGAGAGACAGAGAGAGACAGAGAGAGACAGAGAGTGTGTGTGTGCATGTGAGTGTGTGTGAGAGAGAGTATGTGTGTATGTGTATTTGGTTCTATACAATTAAAAAAATTTTTTTTATGTTTTTATTTATTTTTGAGAAAGAGACAGTGTGAGTGGCGGAGAGGCAGAGAAAGAGGGAGTCAGAGAATCTGATGCAGGCTCCAGGCTCTGAGCTGTCAGCACGGAGTCCAATGTGGGGCTTGAACCCACGAACCATGAGATCATGAGCTGAGCTGAAGTTGGATGCCTAACCAGCCGAGCCACCCAGGTGCCCCTGGCTCTATACAATTTAATCACAGTCAAGGTAGTGAACAGTTTCAAAGCCACAGGATCCCCCATGATGCCCTTTTGTAACAACTACCTTCCTCTCTATCCCCATCCCAATCCCTGGCAACCTATAATATATCCTCCATTTCTAAGATTCTGTATTTTCAAAAAATATTACACACAAGGAATCATATACTGAGTACTTCTGTGTTTCTAAGAATAGGTGTTCTAATCTTCATATTACACGATACAAGATCATTTTCCAGAGGCTCAATATCAGACAGTTTCAACCCATGTAATTACCGAGGGATGTTTCCAGTTATTGTGCTTTTGAGAGTTAAGACATCTAAATCATGGAAATAATGTTAACTTAGTAGGAGTAAAGCTCTGACTTCAGGGTAATATTTTCTAAATCCATACTGAATCTTACAAAAATTAGAAAAATAGAAATAAAATGAGCATGTAATTACATACATATTGAGAACAAAATTGAAATTCGTTCTTTGGGATAAGCCCACCCTCATAGGCATCGCTGGGGGAGGGGACTTCCTAAATCTACTTTGCTTTTTATCCTATCTACTTCATGAGATTTTCCTCTGGAAGGTTTTCTGTTGACATTACTGTTTATCCCCTTCTGTCTAACCTGGTTTTGAAGCGGATGAAAACAATTGTAAATGGAAGAAACGAATGAAAGCAAAGGAGAAGGAAAGATTAGAGAGTCTTTTGGGGTAAGATGGTAAATATTACTGCACATACTACACCTCATGAAGTTTTGGGAACGCACCTGGCACACTAGACTTGAGAGGCCGTTTGGTAAACGTACCATGTTTTGATATCCACCATCTTCCAGGGTGACAGCCTCTGGATAGTCCTGTACAGAATCCTGCTTCTTGCCCCTGTAGATGCTTCTAGCGTAGCTACGTCGCTTGAAGCGCAGGCAGTGCTTTACTGCAGGGCCGCCATGAGAGGAATTGTGCTCTTGGGATAGGGTTGGCCAATCAGAGCACAGAGAGCTCCGTTGTGCTGATCACACCTTCAGAAAATTTGACTCAGCTATGCAAAAGGACAAAAGCACCAGTGTTGAGTGCTCTATGTCCACTGCTACCCAAGCTTTGGACAAGTGTAGTACAGTGGCCCTTGAGGTAGGGTTACCACACCAGACCTCTTGAGCCACACACACGCAGACTGGGGCCCAGCAACTTGTATGGGGGTCCTAGGTGATTGACCGCACGCTGAAGTCTGAGAACCACTGCTTTAGCACAATGTCTATCACGCACTCCCCAAACTTCTGACAAGGACAGTCAACTCTGAGATTCTTTTATCCAAGTGACAGGGCTCAAGTCAAATGCTGAAAACAGTCAGAAACTGCCACACGGATGAGGCCAACCAGAGGCTTAAAAAATCTCTTAAGTGATTTTAAGATAAGGGTGTGTGTGTTGGAGAAGGTCAGGAAAAATGAGCCAGTAGAGGAAGGACAGCCTATGCGACATGAACAGACTAGTTCATGGACCGCACCAAAGAAACTTTGGAATTAGGTAATCAGATGGCTGGAAGTTTGTGGTCTTGGTCAAAGCAAGCCTGTGGCTTTATTGTTTAGAGCTATGCCTTGTCAGATTAGTTGTGCGGCTACTGTATTTCAAGCTTAACTTGGACAGACAGGCCTGCCAGGCACAAATTTCTCAAGCAGATGATGTTAGAGAGGACAAAAATTAGCCACTGCAGGACTGTGAGGGCAGATGACACTCAGCAGGAATGGCAAGCCAAATCTGCAGGATCCATAATACAATTGGCTAGCCCTAGGGACCCAGTCTCTTTGAAGTGGAAGAGACAGCGCGAACGAGCCATCACATTAAGTCACCAGCCCGGAAGAGATGCACAGCTTTCATTCTCCCCACAAAGAAATAAAAGTTTAAAAGATTAAAATATTCCTAAAGGAACCACGATAATGGAAACAGAAAACCATGAGATGTAATAGCAAAAATAGCCAACATCTCAAAATGCTCCTGACTTCCTGTCTACCTTTTTTTGGCCTCTCTCATAAGTGAAAGATGGGTTTTGCTAGATTAGGTAGCAGTTGGAATTAGTTTTAGTCACCAGCAGTATTGGGAATAAAGGCAGAGCCTGCAGGAATGTGGGCTCCAGCAACAAGTAATCATTATTGCAAAATCAAATTCCCCATCTCTTCTCTGATATGCCTGTATGTAACCCTAGAGCTGGGCTTCGAAGCATTATAAATTCAGCATACAAGACATGGAGCAGGGGGAATAGAGCCCCTTGTGTATCTAAAAGCTGTGTCCAGCAAGAGAGATATATGATGGTAACTTTCTCCCCATTGCTTTTGCAATAAAATTCACCCAGAGCTCCAGGAAGTTAGAAATGTAATTCAGCGTCAATAAATCAAGACTAAAATTAAGATGGCCAGATATGTAGCAGCCTGCTCAGTCAGGTGTATGGAGAGTTTGAAATTTAGTGCCCTGGTAATGGGTAGGAGCAGATTATCTAATTATGGAGACAAAGAAGAAATACTGCTCTCTGGGGTAAAAAGCTAAATGCTCTAATCCATTAAACCACCACATCTCTGCCAAAGCTAGATTAATATCAAAGTTCAGGTAACATCTGACTTTTTATTTTTAAAGGAATGAAACTAAGTGAAAAAAACCCCCATATAAATGAAAAAGCTATACTTCACAATAATTCTAATTTGACTACTTGTCAAATACTTGTGTGTTTGATCATACAGTGGGATGTACTTGTACCTGATTATTATATAGAGTTTTATTCTTTCCCCACGACAGATCTGCTTACATTTTTATCTGCACATATTCAGGCTTTTCTGGAAGGACTTTCAGCAGGGCTCTCGTATGATGCCCTGGCAGGAGGTGATCTTCCCGTTCTGCTCCTACCTTCCTGCCTTTGTCCTTGCGGGGGCCCTTGGGAGCTTATCACGGACTGCGGTTAACTATGGCTTCAGATTTAATTGGGTGGATGTTCATTTAACAGGGAGTAAAAATGAGAATGCCCACGTGTCTGTTAAGAACCTGTTACATGTAACAATCTTACTGTGAATTTGGGTGAGGAGGAAGTAGAGTTTCAACCCGAAAGTCAGGTATAGCTAGGCAATTAGGTCATTCTTGAAGCTATGTTACGTTTCCCTACCATATTGCGAAGACAGCAGCGACTTGAAATTTACAACCACAGAACTGCAAGAAATACTTCATGACATCTTGGATGCTTTGGCGATAACTGTGCCTAAAGTCAAATGACCTTTTGAAATCGCCTCCAGTCCTATTATTTCTATTTGCTTTAAAACCGGTGTTCATTTTAATGAATGAAAAATTCATGGATTCTTGACTGAAGAATGATCCTTCCCTATTTGAAATTTTGTATCTGTTCTTGAAAGTTGCATGTGGAACAGGGAGACAGAGCCATGTATGCACTCAGGGCATCAAATCAACCTTTGTAACAGACTATGGTGACAGACTATGTTCTCTGACTCTGAAATTGTATGATTCCTGCACACTCCAGTGATGGTTTGAGGTGTTGGTTAGCACGTGGATTGGTCTACGCTCCATCCTAAATCCTTAATTAATGTGAGATAATTTGAATGTAGAGTGTCTGGTAAAGAGCCTGCAACATAGTAGACATTCAGTAAATGGTATTTACTTTCCAACAATGTTGAATGATAGCAGCCTCCCAAAGAAACTTTACATACTATTTCAGATTGTAAATGTGAGCACTAATGTCACTGTCATCCTCAGGAACTAGCAGTTCTGATACATAGTAGGCGCTAAATAAATATCTGAGGGATTACTGAATAATCAGTGGTGCAGGCTTCCACGAATCACAGCAAATGGTTGGAAAGAGGCATTGACTTTTCAGAAGAAATAACATGCCCCAAAGATTGCCCCACTTTTTTTTTTTTTTTAGCGGAGTCTCACGGATCTTTTAGAAAACAAAACAAGAGAAAATGAATAGTATGGTCCCTGTTTTGAACAGCTTGAAAGATGTGAGGACCGGGGATTTTTAAATTGGTAAGTAATATGACAAATTCAAGTTTTCCAAAATCACAAGATGCTCTGCCCAATTGTCTTATGGGCTCATGTTACACATGTGTCTCAGGAACAGCAGAAGGGAAAAGACTTAAGAATTAGATTAAGGATTTGACTTTATAAGATTGTAGGTTATGATTTTACAATTTTCCACAGTAGATTGATTGTACTGACCACTTTGTGTGCTAGGCACTGTAGTATGTATTTTTTATACATTCTCACTGCAAATTAAACAATGAGATCAGAAATTTTTATCTTTATTTCCTAAGAGGAATTTTATGTTCAATGACTTACTCAAGGTCTTATACAGTAAGGCTGACGTATAATTGCATTCTTTTAAGTTTATATATTTATTTTTGAGAGAGAGAGGGAGACAGAGAATGCCAAGCAGGCTCTGCACAGTCAGTACAGAGCCTGATGTGGGGCTCAAACTCAAGAACCGTGAGATCATGACCTGAGCCAAAATCAAGTCAGACGTTTAACCAACTGAACCACCTAGGCGTCCCCCGATTCCATTGTTAAAACAAACTTTACTGAGCTATAATTCGCATACTACAAAAGTTTACCTATTTTACCTACTTAAAGGGTACAAATCTGTGAGTTTTAGCATATTCAGAGTGTGTAAGTATCTTATTTATTCTTGAAATTCCTCATTCATTGTATCCAATGCTTAGGGCAGCTTTTTCCCTAAGGCTGGAAAAACTGATTTCTCCAGTTGATTTAAGCAGAACCTTACTGGCACACGGGTAAAGTAGTTTACAGGTTAAGTTTGAGTCAAACTCTTGTCTGAATCCTAGCTCCTTGATATTGATTGTGTGATCTTGGGCAAGTTCCTTAACCAATCTGTGCCTGTTTTCATTAATTGCACAAAAGAGGATCATCATTAAAGGAGTGAATTCACTTACAGCACTTAGAATGCTGCTTGATACATACTAAATGCTCAAAAAGTGTTAGCTATTATTGTTATTAAAAATGCATTAGTAGATCCTCCTGGTAACCGGAGTATTGCAGGATTCTGAAATAGCTTCTGAGCCATGGAAATTGTGGTTGTGAAAAGTACTTACTAGATTTCAACTGTTTGCAAATTGATGATCATGGAGTGTAAATTCTTTTACAATTTGGCATTCAGAAGGTATTTCTCCATTTAAACATGACTTATTGTGACAGAGATACTAGCTGCCTACCCAGCATCCTTTTCCCCTTCTCCTTCATTGACAATGAAGCACCGACTTTATTCTGTGTAGGACAGAACTAGGTTTCTGGTCTTCTTCCCAGCTCGGATGGCCAGACATGTAAACAGACAGTGCTGAATGAAGCCTCCAGGAAAGGTCCTTCAGGTGACTTAGTTGGGAGAAGAGTCTTTTTGCCCTTCCTTTCTTCCCCCTTCTCTGGTTCTTGATCATGGACTCTGATGCCTGGGGCTCTGGTAGCCATCTTGGACTGTAAATGGAACTTGTATCTGTTGAGTTCCGAGAGGCAGAAAGATGGGAGCTGGCTGATACCAACTGTGGACCGTGCGTCTTCTTTCACATGAGAGAAGAACAAACCATTTGATGACGTTACTTGGTTTTTCTGCTACTTCCAGCTGTACCTAATTGCAACTCACCCTTACACTTTCCTTGGTCAGTGCAAAGCCGACTTAAAATAATACTAAAGGCTTTCAACAAACATATGCTAAGGTTGCTGCATGCCAGTCATTATTTTGAGGGCTGGATATGTAAGGGAGGAGTCTCTGCTCTCAAGGAATTAACAGTCTGGCAGAAGACAGGGAGCATCATAATGGTACAAGAATGTCAAGGGCCAGGTTCGGGGGTAGAGGGAGGTGGGTCGGTCAGGATAGACCTGAGCTTCAGGATAGACCTGAGCTTCAGGATAGACACAGTTTAATACTGAAGAGAGTTTCAGGTGAGAAGGGAAGGCAGAGAAGTACCTGACAGAAACGACCTAGGAGGCACTGCAATATTTCCACATGGAAATGAATTGTTTCTATTTCAGATGCTGAAGGACATTTTCTAATCTTTGCTTACTGGAGTGAGGTCTTTACGTTTCTGCCATCCCCTCATGCTCTAAGATCCAAGTCAGTGATGGAAAGTCCTGGCACCCAGCTGCACCAGATAACGTCTGAGTAAGCTGTACAGGGCACCTGCATAAATACCTGACTAGCAGACGTAAGGGTACCTAGGACGACTCACCTGGTAGATGTGGGGGGGGGGGGCACATTCGGCAAAGAGGTAGACAGGGGTCCTCCTGCCCCTTCCTATGGCTGACCTAACCCTGAAGGGAACGAGGGAAATGCCTGGAATGGGAAAGCTGGGCAGCCCATCTCTCGGCTATCCTGTCTGGCCTGCTTACCTCCCCGCAGTCCTGGGGGCAGAAGAGAGAACTGTTGGGAGACAGAGGAATTTGCGGCAGTGAAACGTGACTCGGAATGCCTGCGCAGACCCAGCTGGGCAGTGGATTGGGTCTGCCTCTGTGGCACACGTACTAATGCCCAAGGCGGACTTGAGCCCTCTAGTCTCAGCGTGCAAATACAAGTTTGCAGTTTCTAATTTAAAGGCTGTATTATAAAATTAAAAATGCTCCTAAAGGTAATACATTTTGAGATTTAATCCTATAAAAATTGTCCTGTTTTACAAAGTACTCACACAGTCGGCCTCTTAAATCTGACTTAGTAACATGAAGGACAAAAGTGGGGGGCAGGTCTTACAGACAAAAAGAAAAAATTTTACTGATAGATGCGGGCAACATGGGCTCTGTGTTAGGCTTTTCCGCATGTATTATCTCATTAATCCTTGTAACTTAGAGTGATCTTTATTTTTATAGATAAGGAAATATGGTTAACATTTGCTTTGGGTCCTAAAGCTCGTAAGTGATAAAAGAAAAACTCAACCACAGGGCTGCGTATTTCCCCAATCTCTGCTTTTTTCACTTAACCTTCGAACTGTATACTACCTAGATTCAGTATCACAACCAAAATATCTGTATTAACAGTAAAGTGCTCCAAGGCTCTATATTTCTCATTATTTGGAAATGTAAGTTCTTTAGCTCTAAAATTTAGTATAGATCTGTTAATAATGTGCCTCTTTGTTCTTTACGGGGCTTCAACAGCAGCCTGAGTTGGCTTTTAGTTTAGAAAAATCTAGTAGGCTGTCAAGTCTAAAATTGGCGGGAGAGCAAGAACTTCCCATCGTGTCTTCAGCCACAGCCCATTCCAATAAGCCCGACAACAGCAAAAGAACCATTAGCTCCACCGAATGTATCTTATTCCAGCTCCCTCCAGGGCATTTCAGTAGTTAGTTTCACCTCAACGAATTCTGACTATAGGAAAGAAAGAAACAAACAAAAAAGATTTTTTCAACCGCATTTACTGGCTCACATAAATATTTGAAAACAAATCCATCTGTCTTCCCTTTCTGTATCCTTGGCACAATTTACTATAGTTTTTAGTAAACAAATTACTATAAATGTCCATAAGCGGAAAATGAATTTTAAAATATGAGGGAGAGGTCAGTAAATAGCCAAATATGTCAGCCATGGAAAGGACTATTTTTTCCCTTAAGATTAAGCCACTGATTTGCAAGTTTTACTAAAATAAGTTTCATCAATAAAAACAAGATAATTTATAAGTTGATCTCAACTCAAAGTTTTGACAGTTGAATTTTTACATATAAAAGCTGCATAATTTCAACTAAAGAAGACAGAAAACATTCAGATAAATTTATTCTATCAACCTCAGCCAACAAAGAATGACTGCGTATCAGTTTACGTTAGTCCTCTGGTCCAGAATATACGTTCCAGATTTGTGACCACGCTTCTGTATGTCCTGGGTAGCTTCTAGTGGGAATTAGCATACAGTCTGTTCTTGATGAAGACAACGCTGGTCAGATGCTGCCTGATCCCGGGGTAATGCTGAATGTGACAAAACCAGCGGGACACATTAAGATACTTTTCCTTTTCTTGAACTGTCAGGTCAACCTAAGCAGAGATTAAAAACACACACAACACAGACATTACATAAGAACAATTATCAATACCATTTGAGTAAAAGATAAAAATGGGGGGGGGGGAGAACAAACCAGTTCTTAAAAGCCGACATATTTAGATAGAAGTAAATAATTTCAGCCACTTAGAAACACGATTTGTTTAATGCTTTCATGTTCGGTTCAACACCAGACATGCTTTCTAGGGAAGTCTCAAATTTTTAACAAATGCAAAATTTGTATTAATCCAGCATCTGGATGCCCAAAGAGTTTGGTTTTTACTTTACTAGAAAGATAGGAGAAAGTTAGAGAATAGCTCCCAAAAGGGAAGACACTGGTTCTTTCTACTATATATATATATATATATATATATATATATATATATATATATATATATATATATAAATATATATACATATATATATTTAGCAAATCTATAAGAAAGGTTTATTAGGATCTAACATGCTTAACAAGGGAATACTATGTAAATTCTAATATATGTGTATATACACTTATACACACACACTAATAGATGGCTGGTGTGTGTGTTTGTGTGTGAGAGAGAGAGAGCACGCGCACAAGACTATCACTTCCTTTCTATTAACTCTGGGGAAAAACTGTACTTAGGAAGATAATAACCCACTTAATTTCAAGTGATTCTTGTTTATTACAAGAAGGAAGGGCGACTTCCAGTGGTGTATGCCTCATAGGAACAACAGCCCTTCTCAATTGTGTTTGCCACAAACTGAACTCTATCTCCAGTGTTGTAGCAAGTCACACAATTTCCTGTCAGGCTACAAGAATGCCCAGAGACCTGCTCAGACAAAGACATAATAAGGACAGTGGTGCCTATCATTTCACTGGGCTCAAATTCCAAGGTAGGTGACGCAATGGCTTTTCTCTACGACAAATCGTGAACTAGAATCCGGGAGAGCTGTCAGGCAGAGAGCGAGCCAGGGGGGCACTAACTAAGAGCCAGGGCCCATGTTTACAAGTCGTAGAGCTCCTTTCCCTGTTGTTGAGTCAACATTAATTCACGTATTACAAGTGTCTGTAAAACTGACTGGAGTATTTTACACAAGGAAATAAACCCTCCTGTGTTTGAAATCCACTGGCAGTCTGCTTACTGGAAGGCACTTTCAGTGAGAGATTTCCTATGGCTGTTCAGAATTTAGCATATAGTTGGGTCTACAGACAAATATTCTGCCTGGGTCAACGAAACTGAAGGACAAATCACTCTATTATGCAATATTTACTGCAGAAAATAATGTTGGTAAAATTAAAAGGTAGACACATAGTATTCTCTCAGATGTTTAACTGAACTCGTATTTCCATTTTATATTAAAAGGGAATTAAGAAAGCAAAAGTGATACAAATCATCCTGCCTTCCTTTTTACCTTAGACATGAGGACACGTTGTATCAATATCTGATCTTTTAAGATTGTCTTTGGTAGTCTCAAAAGTCCGTCTCTGTTGGCTCAGTTTACTTAAATTATCAGCAGTGAGAATCTTCTGCTTCTGCTACATAAAAAATTGAAGTTTCAGGTTCAAGTCCTTACAAGCTGCTACAAAATTATGAAGATATATTCCTCTTGTTTAAGGCAGTGTAAGGTTGCATCTAGTTATCAGAAATGTTACTATAACTGTTTCACTTACAGCATCATTAGTCTATGGCACAGATATAGAAAACTAACAGTCAAGGGGGGCCTGGGCGGCTGACTTCGGCTCAGGTCATGATCTCACGGTTCGTGGGTTTGAGCCCTGCATCAGGGTCTGTGCTGACAGCTCAGAGCCTGGAGCCTGCTTCAGATTCTGTGTCTCCCTCTGTCTCTGCCCCTCTCCCACTCATGCTGTGTTTCTCTCTGTCTCAATAATAAATAAAAACGTTACAAAACTTAAAAAAAAAAAAGAAAATTAACACAGTCAAGAAAACTGGTCAAGAATGTGTATATATATATATATATATATATATATATATATATATATATAAAGTACTTTTTATTACTAGAGAATTCATGGCTTCACATGTGAAAAATTATCTTAATCCTAACTATCTTGTCTATACACACAGGAGGCAAATAAATTACCATTGTTGAGTAAACTGAATATTATTAGTTCATATTTCTAAAGGTAAAAAACATTTTGTAAAAGAGCTAATGTTTTGTTCTTTTTGTAAATGTTTTCCATATGTGAACTTCACCACTGTCAAAAGAAAATTTTTTTACATAGACTTTATTTTTATATAGTTTTTAAATGTTTACCTATTTATCTTGAGAAAGAGGATATGAGAAAGGGAGGGGCAGAGAGAGAGGAAGAGAGAGACTCCAAAGCAGGCTCTGCGCGGTCAGTGCAGAGCCTGATGTGGGACTTGATCCCACGAATTGCAAGATCATGATGACCTGAGCCAAAATCAAGAGTCCGACACTCAACTGACTGAGCAACCCAGGTGCCCCCAAAATATAAAAATATTTTAAAAAGCTCACCCCCTAGTAAACGTAACTGCAACTCTTAACAGGAAATGGGGGATGAATTTTCTTCATTCACTCATTCATTCATTCACACATACAAACATATATAAATTCAAAATTAACCTCATCAAACAGAACAAGTTTTACTCCAACTTGATTTTGTGTTAGCTGAAATATATGATTTAAATTTGATCACTTCCTTAAAATTTATTCTTTTCAAAACTTTCATCTAAAAGTATCCACTCAGCCACTGTGTGAGATGTTATTTTTCAGAATGAATTAAAATACGCTAAGAAAGCATTTCCAAACAATAAAGTGCTTGTTTGATCTATGTTCAAGTTATTCAATTAGATTCTGAAACACAGTGAAAAGGATAATGTCTGTTTAATATTTACATTTTGGAATAGCATTTGCCATCACAGAGGACTGGTTAATGTTAATGTTAATGGTTAACATTTTAAATGTTATTTAAAATAACAACAAGGATGGCTGGGTGGCTCAGTTGGTTGAGCATCTGACTTCGGCTCAGGCTCAGGTCATGATCTCATGGTTCGTGGGTTCGAGCCCCACATCAGGCTCTGTGCTGACAGCTCAGAACTTGGAGCCTGCTTCTGGTTCTGTGTCTCCTTCTGTCTCTGTGCTCTCCTACTTGTGCTTTGTCTCTCTGTATCTCTTAAAAATGAATACATGCTAAAAATTAAAAAAAAAATAGTAACAAAATATAACACACAGCAAAACCAATATTCTCCAACTTAAAAATCCCACATTTAGAGTTTCTAGTATAAAGATTATGAGAAGACGGTATGATAACTTCTATTCCAAGAACTTCTAAACCTTCTAACATTTCCAATCTATTCCAACAATTTTTTTAAAACATTTTTTAATGTTTTATTTATTTTTGATACAGAGAGAGACAGAGCATGAGAGAGAGGGAGACACAGAATCGGAAGCAGGCTCCAGGCTATGAGCTGTCAGCACAGAGCCTGAAATGGGGCTCGAGCCCACGAACGTGAGATCATGCCCTGAGCTGAAGTGAGAGGCTTCACCAACTGAGCCACCCAGGCGCCCCCCCCAACAATTTTTAACTAGATGATCTATTTCAAAGAATGTGAATCTGTTCGTTTTCCTTCAGAAAATTGTGCTCGTGGGGCACCTGGGTAACTTCGTCAGTTAAGCATCTGACTCTTGATTTCAGCTCAGATCACGACCCCAGGGTTGTAGAATTGAGCCCTGCATCTGGCTCCACGCTGGGTGTGAAACCTGCTTAAGATTCTCTCTCCCTCTGCCCCTTGCCTGCAAAAGCACACACTCTTTCTCTCAAAAACCAAACAAGAAACCACAAGTGCCAGAAATACACAACAGCTTTTCCAAAAGGCTCAGGCTACCACTTCCCCTCCTTTTAGTTTTGGTTTAAACTGTAGAGTGTGTCCCTGGAATCGGAGAAAGTTATGACCTATCGATTTGTTAGCTCTTCTACATTGTTGGTAGACCTTCCACTTCTGAACTCACCGTAAAGAAACACAAAACAGACTCCTCCCCCACCCCCAAAGCACCTTATGGGTTTTTGGAACTTTTTGGACAGGGCCCCCTGGGCCACTTCACTTACAACATTGGTTTTCCAGCCTCCCTTTTCTAGTCGGCTAGTTTCTTTTCCTTTCTTGCAACTTTCCAGTCACCATTTCCTCCTGCTTCTCACTGGCCTCCATGCCCCTGTGCCTACAGCAACGACACTGGACTCCTACCTAATCATCCCCTTTTATTTACATTGGCTCTCTGTGTCTAGTCTGAACTTTAAAGCCAGACAGATAATATTCTTAGACACTAATTTCCATGAAGGCACATGAGAAACACTGTAAGTGACCCATTCCAGATCAGGGTGAAAGGCTGGTTTGCTCCCTTTCCAACTGGCACCGCGCAACTTCTGGGACGTTCTCTATGGCTAGTGTTCCTGGAGAGCACCAGAGACTTCTTTTCCTTTTCCTTTCCTTCCTAAAAGAACGACATCCCTCCACTGGTGTTCCAAACGTCAAAACAAATGTCCTTTAGTTGATAACAATCTGATAGGCAGCACAAATCGCTACAAAGGATTTTAATAATCTTGAGCAAAAGTCTGCTCGCAGGGACTGCTATCTACTGGTGTGATCACTCTAGGAAAGCAATGAGTCACCGGTACGATGATGAACAGCCACTGAACTGGCAGTTTAACAAAGGGAGAACAGCGGTGCTATTCCTCAAAGGGAATTAAGATAGACCAGATCTTACAATTAAGTAACTTAGCCACAGCTAAAGTTGAGCTTACATGGCAATGAAATCCTAGGGGATTATCTGAGGACTCGGAAGGTGTCCTGACTGCTGATTTGTGCACTGTGCTGATTACTTACCAAGTATTTAATAACGTGAACAAATAAATAATGGAATGTGTTGGAAGCCATTTTCTGAACTAAGTTGAAAAAAAACCTTGCAAGGCCTCCCGCTGTCAGATGGCAACCGATGTCTACCCCTCACTCAATTATCTTTGCTTAAACACCAATTCCTAAGGTGCCTAGTTGACTGGTATCAGGAGTGACTTGCCCCCTTAACCTAAAAATATGCTAACTGTACCTTGTGAAGGAACTTACTATAGGAGTTTCTTTTGTGTTTATGGGAGCAAATATTACATTTCCTGAAAAACCTGCTTTACTTCCCCTCAAGAAAACAGGCTATTGACCCCTGCTCACAAAGAACTAACTTTTGCCTTTGCTATGCTAAAAACATTGCCTTGTATTTGAATGCTAAAGATACGTGATAAGCATCTAGTCACGTACACCAATCCCTACTGATAAAGAATATTATTTAAAAAAATTTTTTTAATGTTTTTTATTTTTGAGAGACAGACAGCATGAGCAGGGGAGAGTCAGAGACAGAGGGAGATACAGAATCCAAAGCAGGCTCTGGGCTGTGAGCTAGCTGTCAGCACAGAGCCTGATGCAGGGCTTGAACCCATGAACCCTGAGCCCTGAGATCATGACCTGAGCCGAAGCCAGACGCTTAACCGACTGAGCCACCCAGGCACCCAGATAAAGATTATGCATGAGTCTTCTACCAATCAGTGTTCTGGAAAATTTTTACATATCAAAGAATTTGTCATCAGAAATCACTGTCTAAGGTAATTGCCACTTCTCTTTTGTACCCATATATTTTTTCAATAAATAAAGCTGACTCTTAGGTCAGTGCAGAGATGTCTGCCTGGTGAGCAGAAAGAAACTCCTGGCTCTCTCGTTCCCTCCCCTTTTCGCCAACTCTCATCTCTCTCGTGCCAAAACCGTCCAGCCTTCACGGAACCGTGGACCTGCTGGAGCTGGACTCCGGCAGGAATGCACGAGGCAAAGGTAACTATACGCCGCCAAAGCAATGGAAACACAAGAACCTGTCCAATGAATACCAGCAGGTGGCCAACCTGAACTGCACATTGATTCTGCCTGAATTGATGCCCAGTAATCACCTTTTCCTCGTCTGGATAGATTCACACCTAACTCAGCAGGGATGTCATCTCATGGTGTGATTCCATCACAGGAGAGGGGTTGGTCTGCGAGGGGCTCCCTGAGAAGGTGTTTACTCCTCTGACGCACTCCGCCTGCACTTGGACCGGGAGGGAGACATGCTCTGGTTATGCACTCAATTCATGAAGCCAAACGGAGGGCTTGCTAGAAGACACACACGTTAATCTACTCACTTTTGTTTTGAAAAGAGAAGTATACCAGCCTTCATCATAATATCCTACGTCACTACATGTAAAGAGGATGGAGGTTCCGAAACAGGAAATACAAATAGGCATGGATCACCAGATACTGTTAACGTAACCCTAGTTCAAACATGCTGCCTTGAACGAAACACTTCTAAACTGCTGGAAAACCAAACGCCCTTGGGAGCACTGAAATGACCCTGCAGCTCACGCCACGAATATTCTGCATTATAGAATTGTGACCTTGTTCACTCTGCTGGCAAAGCAATTCCATACCAGCTCCCTCCTCCTCAGAGTGTTTCCTTTCCCTACCACAAGACCTGCATAATCCAGAAGAGAGAAAAATGTAATACACACTCAGTTTGCAAGAGTTACACTTTATTGCTGTCTTTTTTTTTTTTTTTATTAGATGGGAGAAATGGCTCTCCTCAGTGAGAGCTCGTGCACCAAGAAGGCAGACCTAGTGATGGCCCGACGGGCCCGCACCAGCTTGTGGCTAGCATCACACACAGGATTAGATGACATTTCTCCTAATATTAAGCTTTAAAATGAAATACTGTCACACTTAAATGTTTTAAAAACGTCAACAAGGGTGTTGTGGTTGTTAGATGTTGTTCTTGTGGCCCTCTGGACAGCGGCCATGCTCTTAGCAGTGAACGCTCCCTCAGGTCCGGCCACAGACGCCTCCTAGCTGAAAGACTGAGGTTTCCCACCAGGATAAAGACACACAGATACCATAATAGCAAATTCTCTTTAGCTTGGAGGCTTCTGCATTTTGAAATGAGCTAAACCGGGCCATGTCACCATTCTACATTCAAAAAGCTACTAGAATATTCTGAGTCTAGAATGGAGTAAAAGGACTCTGGGTGATCAAAGAATTTCAGCTCTACTTAAACTCTTCACATTCAAGTAAGATAATTTAGATTTAATAGTACTGTAGCATAAAACTAAAGATCACACTATAAAGATTTATAACGTAAAACAGAAAATACAAAGAGGAAGAGAAAGCTAAGTATTCCTGACCTCAATAAGCATCCAGCTGTACGGTGCATTTGCTAAGAGCTGGGGGGGTGGACGTGACCTGACATGACCTCCCCCGACCCCTCATTTTGCTTGAAGTGGAGTCTTATCTCTTCTAAGGAAAAGGAAACATTAGTCCCACTTTATTCTTGTTGTATCAATAATGATTAATAATTACTGGCCCTTCTTTCACTGTCAAAAGTGTTGTTTTGGATGAGAAATCAAATGATCATCCTACTTAAATGCAGTATTTATATTCAAACTTATCATAAGCTTTCTCAGACAATGAAAATTTTCTTAGATAGCTGAAGGCACCCAAATCCTGCAGATGTTCTTCTGACAATCTCATGATCCTACATTTTACTTTATTCCATCTGCCTCTTTAATTGTTCACGTAATATTCTGACCAGAAAGTAGCCCTTTGCTTTATTCAAATTATTCTCTTCCTGTAAAATGGTCTTATTTCTTTGAAGAGATCGATACTTGCTTGAAAATAGTTTTATATTTCTTTTAGGTCTCTCAAGGATAGTAAAATGGGCAGCATACAATAAACTCAGTGTAAGCATCACTGTAATAACAGAGACTGCTG
This sequence comes from Mungos mungo, assembly GCA_004023785.1. Lineage (NCBI taxonomy): Eukaryota > Metazoa > Chordata > Mammalia > Carnivora > Herpestidae > Mungos > Mungos mungo. Next base: position 281,025 of record PISW01001779.1, on the reverse strand, counting down.
GGCTGAGTGAAAGACCGTACTGGGTGGCCACTGGGACAACGTTACAGAACTGAGCCCAGTCCCGCAGCGATCTTAGAGCAACGATGCTTAGTGAGCCAAGTAAACTCAACCGAGGAGTTCGAGCTGGAGAAGGGGTGAAGAAAAACTATCGTGTGAAACTACGTACCGTATGGCACTGTGGTACCTGAGGCATACGAAGGGCATCCCTACGCACTGTGATGCTTGGGCAGGAGACAGACTTGGCTTTGCCCTCCCCAAACCCAGGCAGTGTCTGCACAAGCACTCGAGGTTCCCACGCACTGGTTTCCTTCTCTATGATACAAGGGTAGAACCACTAGTTCTGTCTCCTTTATATGGGGTACAAAGAGAAAATATACGTAAAACTGAAAAATGGAGAGAAATGTTAATTATGTTGATGTTTATGGAGGGGAGTGTGGACGGTACGCATGTGTGAGGTGACGTCCGACAGAGTGTCACAATCACAAACTGCCACAGTCTCTGACTCAAGCAGTTTACAATCTGAAAGACAGAGAATTTTCCAGAAAGAATTACAGTAAGAAGTGAAACAAGCTAGAGCCGAGGGAGGCTGGGAGGCACAAGGAGAAACCGAGGACAGAGCACCTGGGCAGGCTCCAAGAGCCGGAGGGGAACCACCAGGAAATCAGCGCTGTAGCTGAGGGACACCCGGTGAAGAGGGAAGGAGTGCGGGAGGAGGAGGGCTGGGGCAACCGAGAAGAGCCGAGGGAGGGCCCTGAGCACAGGGAGCGCAGGGTGAGAGACCAGGGAGTGTGTTCCGGCCGAGAGAGAGGCGTGTGGGGAGAATAATGGTGATGAGGCCGGCAGGGTCGAGATGAAGAAGGGGCTCCTGTCCAGGCAGTGAGAAGGTACTTCATTATTTTGAGAGAGAAAGACACATTTATGAGAAAAATCGCTCAGGTGGCCATGAAGACGGACTGTAGGAGAGGAGGCGGGTGAAGGAGGCCACTTCGACAGCCCTGACAGAAGACAACGAATTCTGGTACTAAGGCAATGTCACCCGGGATCGCAGGAAGACGTATGTGAGAGGCATCCAGGAGGTGGAAACAAAAGAACCTGGTTAATTGGATGCACGAGGCACAGAGTACAGAAAATAGGTTATTTTTTTTCCACAGGGGAGAAGATGGGTGTTGGGAGGAAGTTTCGGGTGGAGATAGACGTAAGGAAGCCAAATTCTGGAGCCAAATTGCCTGGTTTCCAGAGTTGGTTTTGCCACTAACTGTGTGATCTCAAAGAAGACATCTGACCTCTATGCCTCTCTTACCTCATCTGTGAAATGGGGATGACAATAACAATACCTACCTGTTCCGGCTGTTGTAAGGATTGAGTGAGTTAACATTTATGAAGTATACAGAACACAGCATGTGTTGTAAATATGTTTAGGATGGGAAACAATTTAAAGAAACTGACCAGATAAAGACGAAAATTGCAGATGTGAGGAAGAAGGGATATAACATTTGACAAGATCCTGAAATGGGACAGGAGGGGGAGTTCAAGTAAGAGAGCAGAACAGGGAGACAGAGGACGTTCAAGTGAGAGGGGAGAAAGGGGAGACAAGAGGGATGCGTGCACGGGGGCTGGAAGGTGAGGGCATCCAAATGAACAGTCCCCACCTTATAGCTGAAAGAGGGAGGAAGGCTCCGAGAGAGTGTGAAGATAAAGCGGGAGGGAAACGGAGGTGTTAAGGAAAGTGCTGAGGGTCTGGACGTATGCCTGGGAAGAATGAAAGAGCCGAGCAGGATGAGAGCCCAGCTGCAATTGAACAGCATCAATTTACAGTGACACCAATCTGTAACTTTCTTTGTGATTTCTCCAACAGCCCTCAGCCTGGACATGGGATGGAAGCATCTATTAGAACTGCCCAAGAGGTAGGGATTTACAGGGAAAGGGTGGTGAGTGTACCGTGGAGCAAAGAAGCTATAGATAGTAGTTATAGAGTATTTGAAGTTACAGAAAAGGGGGTCCAGGATGGACGGAGAAAAACTACACAGGTTTGGGAAAAGGGAAGGGACCTAGATGCTCTGGGTAATGATGGGATGAGTAAGAGATTAAGACTAAGTAGTAGAGGGGTTCAGAAGACAGGGTACTGGGATTACGAATGAGAAGGGGAGTGGGAGGGTGATGATGGGGGGCCAGTCCAGGCCATGATGACGATCAAGTCCAGAGGAGTCAGAGGAGTAGCTGTGAACAGAGACAGAGACAAAACAGGAGGCTACTGCACTTGATAGATTACGTGGAAGGAATATGTACATAAGGTACTTTGTATACAAATAATTCATTTATATCGAAAAGATGAAAATGCAAATTTGATTTAAATTCAAGACAAATAAAAAAAAAATCACTGTGAACATTACAGAGAAAAAAGCTAACAACTCTTCAAATACTCACGACAAAGCGATGGAGTCCATAGTACAGCAGGATGTCTGCTAAGGTGAAGTTATAGCCTGTGAGGTAGACCTTGTCTTCAAGATATGAATTAAGATCCTAAAAAAAAAAAAAAAGATATTAAAGTTAACTACCATATCATTGGATTTAGAACATTTAGAAGACTATTAGAAAACAAAACACGGACTTTTAATTTAATAAACTTCATTTCTGACATTAACAGATTCAGATTCATTCAAAAGAATAGACTGTATACCAACCGCCTCATTTTGAAAAATAGGGTAAATTATTATTAGTCTTATTTTAAAGAAATAGGAAAATATTTAAAAATGTTATTCAAAATACCATCTATGACCATTTCACCTGTTTTCCCCCCCAGGGTTGGGGAGATCATTTTGTAAATTATGCTCATGCTAGATTTAACTTTTTTCATCAAAATATTAAAAAACTCAACAATTTCTGTTAAGAGTACTATATAATTTACTGGTCTACTGTATTGTTTATACATGTATATTTGAGAAGTTCTAATTGCAGTAGAACCACATTATCATCTTAACCACTTTCAAGTGTATTAGTAAATATTGGGGGTACTCACACTGTTGTATAACCAATCTTCAGAATTTTTTCATCCTGAAAACTAAACTATCCTATTAAACAATCCCCAGCTCCCCTCCACCCCAGAACCTGGCAGTCACCACTCTCTGTTCCTATGAACTGACTACTTTTGATATGGCATAGAGCTGGAAACAGGGAGTTTGTTGCCATGGGCATGAGTGTACAAATATCTCTCTAATACCCACTGTGAATTATTTAATTATTTTGGGTGTATATATATATATATATATTCTTAAAATAGAATCCATATGGATGTTTAAGCTATAAAGACTTTTAAGGTTGTCATCTTTAAAGACTAAAAAACTACAATTAAATAATATTTTTAATTATTGATATAAATCAAATGGTCCCTACCATATTACAGAATTTCACATTGAGAATATTCACACAACTAACGTTTGATGTTCATTTCCTTTTTTTATTTATTTTTTAAATTTTTTAAAATTTATTTTATTCATTTTTTTTAATGGTTTTTATTTATTTTTGAGAGAGAGGGAGACACAGAATCTGAAGACAGACTCCAGGCTCTCCTGACTGAGCTACCCACGTGCCCCCACTTGCTTTGTTTTAAAGAAGTATTTCCCACGCCATTGCCAAACTTTATCAGATATTCCCCCTACAGAGTTCTGAGTTTTCTTTCTTCTGAAGTTGTTTTAAACTTCCTGATAATATTAAAAAAGTGGTATAATAAACAACTGTATGTCCTTTTTTTAGATTCAACAAATGTTAGTGTTCTGCAATGCCTGCCATTTTGAAATTCTGTATTCCTTTAACTGTGAGCCATTTAAACTTAAAATTATGGTTTTATCCTGAAATGGAACTTTATAGAGAGTAAGAAGTAAACCCTTTCATAATATGCTATTAGCAAAAGTCTTAAAAATAAGCTATACAAAGATAAGCAGCCCAGTATAAAACTGGGCAAAGAACATATACAAGCAAATTTTTATAAATCATTTAAATTCTAATACAACTATATGATGCAACACTAACAGGTTATCAAAGAGGTAGTATAAATGAATATGTAGGGACATGAAAGATATTCACAACTCACGGTCAGTGAACAAAAAAGCAAGTTACAGTGTCCAATAGCTACAGTGTCCAATAGCTACCCATTTTTAAAATAAAACATAACCATGTATATACAGAAAGGAAAAGATGGAAAGAACACAAAAGGAGTGCAGTAAATATCTGATGAGTAAACAGAAGTGTTTGTAGCAGTCCTCTCTTGGTGGGACTATAAATGCTTGAAACTTCCCCTCTTATTTATATTTCCTAAGTTTCTTTAATATTTAATGCCTTTAAGATAAAAATACCATCGTGAAATAGCAAAAAGCAAAGCAAAACAGAAGACAACCCTTTCTCTTCTATGCTCAGATGGCCAAAAAAAAAAAAAGAATCACACTGTAGTCCCTTATACGTACATCTGTCTCCCCCACTGATCTGAGTTCTATAAAGACAGGGGCCATGTCTAATGGGTCACCGGATCACTGGCCCTTAGAGCTACGTCTGGCACGTCACTGCAGGTACAGATTAGGGAACTGTGGCAGGGCAAGGACAACCAGATCACCTGTTCCCTTGTACATTTCAAAAATGGTAATATCTCTTGTCAGATTCTCTTCGTTGGAATTTCAAACAATATTTATAGATCTCAGATACAACGTTTTGGTGGAATTACTTCCATGTTCCTAATACCAAAACTCTGAATACAACTTTGGATTTATAAACCCAATTTAGTGAAATCCTATTCATACTTTCAGAATTAAGTACTATTACTATCCTTTCTTCTGGAAAATTACAAGAGATAGTAACATTTGCCTGAAATCTCATTCACTGAGAGGAGAGACATGCTGAGCACGGCAGAGGCCAGCAGGAAGCGTTGGTGTGGGTATTAAGCGTGAATAGTTGATAACACCTATAACGAAACAAGGCCTGAAATCTACCAGTTCTCTTGATGATATCTACCGAGAATATGGTTTAAACCATATCCCCCAGAATGATAAATTAAAAGCTTTTAGTACTATGAGACCTTCTTACACAACTTACATGACCAATTTATATGATAATGGGAATAAAACTAGAAAACAGAAGGGATTCCTGCACTGGTAATGTGGTTGTCTGGATGATTTCTAAAATTCCTTCAAATTCCAAGCTTCTATAAAAACTTTTTTAATCTGTTTTATTTTTATGTAATAATTAATAAGATACATAATTTGGGTTTAAAAAAATTTTTTAATGTTTATTTATTTTTGAGAGGAGGGGAGACGCAGAGAGAGAGGGAGACACAGAATCTGAAGCAGGATCCAGGCTCTGAGCTATCAGCACACAGCCCAACACGGAGCTCAAACCCACAGACCCCGAGATCATGACCTGAGCCAAAGTCAGACATTTAACCGACTGAGCCACCCAGGTGTCCCGGAATGTCAATTATCATTGGTAACTCTGGAGCCTTCTTTAGGAAGAAAACACAAATCTTAAAGCAGTAAGTCTCAAGGGGAAAAAATGTGGGCTTTCTCTGATCAATCTAACAGTGTTTTTCAGTAACTCCCAAAGATTCTGACTGCCTTCTTGCCCTTGAGAAAGTACTTTACTGACAAGTGAAAAAAGTAAGTATTAAGACATTACATTAAATAAGAATCATACAAATAACTGTTGACTCTGATGAGAAAAGGCACACAGGACAAGGACCTGTGTCCTGTCCATCTGCTGGAGAGAGAAGTGGTTGAGAACATTTCTGAGGAAGGGGTATCTGAGCTGAGATCTGAAGGGGGAGGGGTGGCGGACTGTCTCCAGCACAGGTCATAACAGGTACAAATGACCTCGGGCACAAGGAAACAAGAAGGCCCTAACTTCAGCTACTGAATCTCAGGGGGGAGAGAGAGCTTCCTGCCACTAACAGTTCATGCACTGACTGTAGCTTTTACAGCGGTCACAATACCTTCAACAGAGTGCGGACATCATCTTTACTGGAGTGTCCATCCACTCGAGTTATCCTGTACTCCAGCCACTGCTGCACTATTGCTTTTTCTTCTGCGGTGCTCCCCAGCAAATATTCTTTGTTGGCCTGCTTGACTAGATGGGCTGCGATAGTAGTCAGTCCTGTGAGACTTGGACCATTGTTTGTTTGAAGAACTGGAATCTTAAAAAGAAAAAAATCTTCAGATAAATTAAAATAAAAACAAGTACCATCATGATTTTAAGTTCTAAGTAATCAAATCCCTCACTGTTTTTTCAAGACACTCTAGGATTCTATTCTAAGGTACTAAATTATATACAAATGAAAATCACCAAAATGTAGTTGTGTTATTTACAATTTGATAACAGATGCTTGGAGTGAAACTGGTTGTAACATTGCAAAAATCAGTATGTCTCTACATAAATTGTAACTGTGCCTATACCAGAGGAAAAAACGGAAATCTAATAATACTGCATTAATTTCAATCAAGTTTATCAATACTCTGTTTGAGCAAGATGAACATACTTAAATAAACCAGACTTCTGTAATAACAAAAAAGATACAATTATAGTAACACTGACTTAACGCTGATGTAGTTAGAACCACCAAATGAGATCTCGCCTGCTTTTATGTGATCTAATAGAATTAGCTATCTCATTAACTAAGTATGGACAATGATAGTGTCTTGGTTGCCATGAATTGCATATCCATCAATTCTGGAATTATGTAGAGTAAGCTCACTATTGGCCAAGATTTTATATTTTTTAAAATGTTCCAAAATATAATTGGGGCCAATGATAACAGTCTGGGCCTCAGGTAATCATCTGAAAAATAATCCTGTTTTTGTTTCTTATTAGAACAAGTAATACAAAAGGTCATATGCTAATTTATTTAAATGTTGTTGATGTACAACCAAGCAAAGACCTATGAGAAATTTAAAAGAAAATGGGGTGTGTGTGCCTGGGTGGCTGGGTGGCTCAGTCAGTAGAGCATCCAACTCTTGAGCCTGTTTGAGATTCTCTCTCCCTGTTTCTCTGCTTCTCTCTCAAAAATAAATAAACCTAAAAAAAAAAAAGAAAAGAAAAGAAAGTGCAAAGTTCCACCTGATAGGGAGACTGACCAATTACAAAAAACAAGCTACGGGGGCGCCTGGGTGCCTTAGTTAATTAGGAGACCAACCCTTGATTTTGGGTTAGGTCATCTCAGGATTCCTGGGACCCAGCACCGTTTTAGGCTCCTTGCAGACAGACAGCACAGAGCCCGCTTAGGATTCTCTCTCTGCCCCTCTCCAGCTCACATATGCACATGGGCGCTCTCTCTCTCTCAAAATACATAAACATTAAAAAAAGTATACAATCTAAATGAACCCAAACAAACCAAAAAAGAATATTTTCTTGGGAAGATGTTTGCTTTTTGCTGTCATTAAATAGTATCTGTACTTGTAAAGTGATTTACACTTTGCAAGGCCCTTCAATGCTCACCTTCAGGTCAACAGGACCTTGTGAAGTATACAGAGAAATTAACATTTTCAGATACAAATTAAAAGGTTACTTCCTAAAAATTAAAATAACAAAAGGTACTTTCTGGTTTTCCACTTCCTTACCTACTTCCCATTCACCACTTAACTCCTTGAAATTCCACTTTTTCCTTTATACTCAAATGAAGTCTCCACCTCTAAGATTACTGATAATACCCTTTAAAAAATGCATGGAGGGGTGCCTGAGTGGCTCAGTTAGTTAAGTGTCCTACTCTCTGGCTCGGGTCATGATCTCAGTTTGTGAGCTCAAGCCTGGCACCGAGCTTTTTGCTGTCAGCACCTCTGGGTGCTGGTCATGTTCTATTCCTTGACTGTGTTGTTACCTACCTGTGTTCACTTTGTAGTAACTTATCAAGATTTATTCACTTTTCTGAATGTAGGTTATACTTAAAAAACAAAACACTAAAAGAACTTGCAAACAATGACTGTGTGTGGGGAAATGACATTTAATTTTAAAGAGGATTATTTGTAAAAAAAAAAATTGTATCCACAATTCTACCATCCACAACTCAAAAAATTCCCAGTTCATTTAATCACCACAGCTTCTAAGTTGGTAAGTAATTTCATCATTATCTTACAAAGAACCAGGGTCACCTGCTTTGTAATGGCACAATCAGGGTTTGGATAAAGGAAGACTGACTCATATGTTGTCATATGAGCGCGAGCAGGGGAGGGTCAGAGAGAGAGGGAGATACAGAATTGGAAACAGGCTCTAGGCTCTGAGCTAGCTGTCAGCACAGAGCCTGATGTGGGGCTCGAATCCATGAACCGTGAGATCATGACCTGAGCCGAAGCTGGATGCTTAACTGACTGAGGCACCCAGGTGCCCCGACTGACTGATAAAGTCCATTCTCTTTCCTTTCTACAGCCTAAAGTACACAAATCTTGTGTAGATGCAATCATGGGGCACATGCTATTTTCATATTATTCTTAGAATGCCATGGTTTTCTAAGTAATCACCATCAGTGGCTATATAAGTAATAGTCCAATGTGCTGATGCACCATAATTTAATGAACCATTCTCCTAAAGCTGGATCTTTGGATTGTTTTCAATTTTTAAAAAAAAATTTTGTTAAACAATTTCTACACCCAATGTGGGGCTTGAACTCATAACCCTAACAGATCAAGAATCATATCCTTTACTGACTGAGCCAGCCGGGTGTCCCTGAATTGTTGTCAATTAAAAAAAATTTTTTTTAATGTATGTTTATTTTTGAGAGAGAGCAAGCGTGTGAGCAAGTGGGGGAGGGGCAGAGAGAGGAGATACAGAATCCAAAACAGGCTCCAGGCTCTAAGCTGTCAGCACAGAGCCCAATGCAGGTCTTGAACCCATGAAACATGAGATCATAACTTTAGCCCAAGTCAGACACTTAACCAACTGAGTCACCCAGGTGACCCTAAATTGTTGTCAATTAAAAAACATTTTTTAATGTTTATTTTTGAGAGAGTGAGCAAGGGGAGAGGGATAAAAAAAGAGGGAGACACAGAATCTGAAGCAGGTTCCAGGCTCCGAGCTGTCAGCACTGAGCCTGATGTGGGGCTCAAACCCACAGACCACAAGATCATGACCTGAGTTAAAGTTGGAAGCTTAATCGACTGAGCTACTCAGGCGACTTATCAATTTTTAATTACAGTAGTCCCCTCTGATCTGTGGGGAATAAGTTCTGAGACCCCCAGTGGATTCCTGAAACCACGGATAGATAGTACCAAACCTATAAATGCTTTGTTTTTTCCTATACATAAATACTGATGATAGAGCTTAAGTTATAAATTAGGCACAGGAAGAAATTAACAGCAATAGCTAATATTAAAGTAGAACAATTATAACAATATAATGTAATAAAAGTTACATCAGTGTGGTCTCTCTCTCAAAATATCCTACTATACTCACCCTTTTTTGCAATGATGTGAGATGACCAAATGCCTACATAATCAGATGAAGTGAGGTGGACAGCATCAGCATTGTGACATAGTGCTAGGCGACTCCTGACCTTCTGACACAGTGTCTATTTCTGGACATGACTAACCATAGGTAACTGAAACCGCAGACATTGAAACTATGGACGGGGAGGAGGTACACAGACAGCTGACAGTTGCAGAGAATGCCTTATTGCTTGATGTGGAGAATGAAGGCAAAGGAAGAAAATGAAACTTTCTTACAATTTACAACCCACTGATAAGTCCTTGAGAAAGGCAGTGACCTTCCTCTAGAAACTCAACTGCTTCGAGGGTAATACTTTGCTAGGAGGAAAAGGCAAGCCCAATCTCCAGGAACTTGTAAGTCGCGTATAAAAATTCCTTTGGAAACTTCCTTTATTTATCTCTACCCTCCCCAGAGATATATGTTAGCAATCATCTTCCAAGCGTATGGCCCATTGAAATACATCTGAAGGGTCTCAGAAGGTTTTACTAGACAGTAGTAAATGACCTTTTCCTAACAATGGCTAGCTTCTCAACGTCCTGGAAACCATGATTCCAAATTCCTTAGACACACGGTCCTTAACCCCCTCCCAGCTTGAAAGTATATAATTAGCCACTCCTCACCACGCCAGTGCGGCTCTCTGCCCAAGGGTCCTGTCCCCATGCTTTAGTAAAACCACCCTTTTCATACTAAAGACATGTCAAGAATTCTTTCTTGACTGTTCACCCCGAACTCCAACTTTACACATCATTGCTGGCTTACTGCTGTCAGCTGTTTTCCTCCCAAAATGACCGAATCTTTTCATATAATCCCATCCCTTTCCCCAAATAAATAAATAGAAACTTTTTTTTTGATAAATAGAAACTTTCAATAGCTACCCTCTAAGACAAAAAAAAAGTTATAATTAAAATAAAATAAGAAACCACATGCTGAACTCCAAAGCACTCACAACTACCCTCAAACTATAATTTTGGGGTTACTCTGCATTGCAGCACTTTTCATATTACCCTGCTTCTTGCCCCAAACTTCCCAATCTTTGATAATTTCGGTCTTATACACTTTAAATAGCAGCTTTTCTGTGAAGTTTACAAGTCCAGTCTCACAGTTAAAATTAACTTTCTTTTTCGCATTCCTCAACAATGTTTTCCTCCATTTAGTATATATTCTGCCCTGCCCTAAAATGCCAAAGACTGTTTATCATACTAGATAAGCCTCCAAGACTCATGTCTTGGCAGTGTTCTCTAAAAAAAAGAGAAACCAAACTAAGGAATAGTGGGCGAAGGGTCAGCAAGAGGCCACAGGAAAAAGCAAAAGCAGGGCTTTTGTCTCCAGTGTCTACCCTACTCTGCCACCAATCAATGGGCTGATCTTACGCCAAGTCCCATGACTTTTCTAGGCTTCAGATTAACTTATGTATAAAAACTACACTAGAATTGCTTTTTCCCATGTTAAAAACTGAAGAAAAGAAAAAGGAAAAAGACGCCACATGGAAAAAACCTCAAAGGGACGAAAAATGTATCTATCCATAGTTGTCTGCCTACCATCATTCTCCTTTTCTAATACATTCCATCCATGTCACATAACGATGTTTATGAAACACAAAAGTTCTTCAACGCCCTGAGAAATTGGAGTCCTTATACCTTCCCAGTCAATTTCCTCACCGTGTACATTTCCCCTTCATTCTCTGCACGTTGAATACTGAACTTGAAAAACTCAGAAAAACCTTCCTTGAATCTCCCCGATTGGACTAAGGCCAATGATGTGTTCTCTTAGACATCTACGCTTCAGTGTAGCATTTTTCACTTATTGTAGTTAAAACAGCAGCAAAGTTTGCCCACCTAGGTAAAAATACAAGCTTCCGTCGGAGGAAGGAGCGTGTCCGTCTCAACCACTGCTGCCTTCCCCAGCTCCAGCACAGCGCTGCTTGGCATCCTGTTAGTTCTCTGGAGTGGATGAATGACACTGAATGAAAGGTAGTGTTCTAGTAAATGCTGTCACTGAATGCAAACGCGGACCCTCCAGACTAGTCTATCTTAGGACTCTTTGACAGCCCTCCTCGCTTTCCAAGAACGGGATGACGACAATTTTCCAGGAGAAAACGTTCAGGCCGAACCCGAACCGGGTAGGAGCCAGGGCCGCAGGGGGGGACCGAGGGATGCCAGCCCGTCCTGCGACGCAGACACGTGGGGAGAAGGAAAGCCGCATCCTCGTTCTGTCCGCCACTGCCGGCCAGCCCGTCCTTCCTGGGCTCGGCAGGCCCCGCTTCTGTCCACCTCCTCCCCTCCGCGCCACCCCCGCTTCTCACCTGGCGCTCGCCCTGAGCGCTGTATTTGTTCCCTTTACTCAGTCCAAGGGACTTCTCCAGCAGCCTCAACTCCGCGGCTGCCGCCATCTTCCGGCAAGAGCTCCTGGCAGGGGCGGGAGCAGGACAGCAAGGATCTCCTGCATTGGCTGGGAGGGAAGGCTCACTCCCACCAATGTCATCAGCCATTGGCTGAATGCAAGGAGGGGCGTAGAAGGCTCGCTGAGCGCAGAGGCGGGGCCAAGGTAAGGGGCGGGGCAGAAGGATGGGTGTGAGACAGGTGGAGGGGTGATGGCGAACAGCTGTGAGTTCTTGGAGCTCCTGAGCTTCCTGGCAGAGCGTGGCCTTGGTGTTGCAGTAGACAGAGTCTGCCAACTCCTAGACAGCAGGCTGTTGTCCTGGCTGCCAGAGTTAACTGGTTAGCTGATTTGGCATGCTGGCTTTTTATGCATAGTTGGAATCGAGATTTATCTTAGTTTGGCTCTGGAATTTGTGAATATGAACAAATTGAATAGCAAAGAGTTCACTGTTAGGAGTTTCTAACATGGTGTTATTCGCAGGAATTTTAATTGCGTTGTAATGTATTGGAAAAATTAATTTTCCTTCTGCCAATCTACAGCTTGATAGTAACAGCAGAAAGATAAATTTAAAGATTATTTATAGAGCACAGGTATGTTAGATAGAATTGAGCAATTCCTGTGGCCCAAGAAAATCAGGCAGGGAATAAATAAAGGGATTTTAGGAAGTTCACAATAATGTTAGGCTGGAGACTGGAGAAACAATCTCAAATCTAGGATACTAAAACCAAAGTGGAAGATTGGCCTGTCAGGAAACTACTATCGCTTACAACATGGCCACAAAGTACAAACACCAGAAATTAAATCTTACTGCAGCTACTACTGCTACCAGCATAAATGCCACTTCTGCACGAAGAACATGATCTTAAAATCATTGGGCAACTTCCCTTTCATCAGTGCCTGTGGAAGCTGGCTGCCTGGGCTACTAACTACTCCAGGCTGCTGTGTGCGTGGTGCCCTTCCTTGCTTCTGGATCAAAGTTCCGATCTGCAGAACTTAGTCATTTACTTGTGTCCAGGCTGTAAGCTAACCCAAGAAATTGAGTTTTGACTTCAGTATTCCTGGGGAATTGATTTTATACTTATCTCTAATAGCGTATCTAAATGATCGAAATAATGGAGGTGGTCATTATACAATGCTTATCTGCTCTGCAGTGTAGGAACAATATAACTATAAAAAATGCAAGGGTGTCTGGGTGACTCAGCTGGTTGAGTGTCCGACTTTTGATTTTGGTTCATGACTTCATGGTTTGTGAGATCAAGCCCTGCATGGAGCTCTGTGCTTGACAGTGTGGAGGCTGCTTGGGATTCTTTCTCTCTCTCTCCCTCTGCCCGTCTCCCCAACTTGTACATGTTCGCTCGCTCTCTCAGATAAAAAAAAAATGTATCTATAAAAAACTATAACTATTTGTAAGACTATAAAAAAATTGGAAGATAAGATGAAGAACATACAAAAATGAGATCAGCTTGCTGATTGCTCTGTTGGTGTTAATTAGAAGAAAGAAGTGATTACTTTACATTAGGTGCTGAAGGAGAAAGATTTCCAGCTAATTCCAATATTGTTCATGATAGGTAACCGATAAGCAGTATCCCAAAGAAGAGAGGATTTGATGAATATATAAAGGTGTTATTCTAAAGGTAACCTTAGAACAAAAATATAAACTTGCCCTAAACACCAAAAGAAAGAGACAATGCAAGTAAATGAAGCAGACCATGTAAGTAGATGACTGTATGTCTGTCTCGACCAATATGACAGAAATGAGGCCAAGTATATAGATTATATTAATAAATATGTAGGGTTAAATTCACCTATAAAAAGATTTTAGAATTGGCTGACAAACAAAATTCACATTATGTTGTTTATAAGAGCACATCCAAAAAACCACAAAGAGCACTTTAAATGCTAAAGGCTAAAGATGTATACCCCATATTATATACCCCAAAACATGACAAAATTTCCACCAGAGCAGATACAACAGGAGATGGTAGGAGAAATGAAAACTCAGTAATAATGGGAGCCATTAGTGTAAGTATATTTCTCTCAATCTGAGACAGAGCAAGTGGAAAAAAAAGTTGGGAAGAATATGAAAAATATAGACAAGATAATCAGTAATGTAGATCACATGTGTATGTACAAATCTCTGAGAGAAAACACCTTATGTATTAGTTTTCCTGTGACTGCCATGCCAAATCCCTATCATCCTGCTGGATTAAAAGAACAGAAATTCATTTTGTCACATTCTGGAGGTTAGAAGTCCAAAATCAGTTTCTTTGTGCCCAAATCAAGGTGTCAGGCACCTGCTTTATTCCAATATTCAAGGCCAGCACCCTCAAATTTCTTTCTGTTCCATCTGCACACAGCCCTTCTCTTCTCCCTCTGCCCCTCCTTTAAAAGACACCTGTATTTGCGTAGAGGGGTCAGTTGGATAATCCAGGATAATTTCCCCATCTACAAATTCTTAACTTAATCATATCTGCAAAGACCTTTTTAATATTGCTTTAGAAAGTAATATATTTTCATGTTCTAGAAAAAAGAGCTGGTATTCTTGGGGGCAGTTGTCAGCCTATCATACCTTCATTTCGAGTGTACATGAACATTCATGAAAATACATTGCGTCTTAGGACACAAAGAAAAAGATATTTGAAAAGTAGTAAATTCTAAAGAATAAAAATAACAAAAATATGATTTTTTAATCAAATGCAGTAGAATCAGAAACTAAGAATAAAATAAAAAATTTAAAAACTCCTTTTAGAAATACAAAAATGGGGGCTTAGTTGGTTAAGCATCTGACCTCAGCTCAGGTCATGATCTCGTGGTCTGGTCCGTGAGTTTGAGCCCGCCGTTGGGCTCTGTGCTGACAGGTCAGAGTCTGGAGCCTGGTTGGGATTCTGTCTCTCTTCCTCTCTCCCTGCCCCTCCCCCACTCACATTCTGTCTCTCAAAAATGAATAAGTATTTAAAAAAAGAAATATAAAAACATTTTAATAAGCGACTTTTGGGTCAAAGAGGAAACGCAAGATGAAATAGAAAAATATTGTGGATCTATAAATACAGTATGAGAGGAAAATTTATATTATGAAATATTAATAAGAATAAAAAATAAATTAAAGTTGAAATGTAGAGAGGGAATTTAAAAACGAGTCAAAAGAAAGCACAAAGAAAGAAGTGATAACTATTAAAGATGTGTAAGGAAACAAAAACAACAAAAGAGTAGAATTTATGAATAAAATCAAATTGCAAAAGTTGAAAAATTCACAAAATTAACAAACCACCGGCAACTATATGTAGTGAAAGATATAAAAGGGAGAAAGCATAAATACATGATATTAGAAGTCACAGGAAGGCAATAACCATCATAACAGAGAAAATTTTAAAGTCATAAGAGATTTATTTTGTGTAAGTCTCTAAATGAATGTATACTTAGATGAAGCTTCTTAGAAAAACTTTTTGAATTCTTTTCTGGAAAAATGCAACTTCAGACTGACACCAGTAAGAACAAAATCCTAAAGAGACTAATAGTTACTACGAAAGAAGTAGAAGGCATAGTGAAAAAGCTGCCCCACAAAAAAGTACCAATTCCAGATGTGTTCACAGTGAGAGTCTACCAAAATTAAAGATCAAATCATCTCAATGCTGGCAAAATGATTCCAGAGCATAGGAGAAAAACTTGATAATTTGTTTTACAAGGAGACAAATGCATTGACCCCTAAACCTGTCAAAGATTTTTCCTAACAAGAAAACTACGGAACAATCTGGTATACATATATATGTAAAAATCATAAATATAATAGTAGCAAATAGAATCCAGTTGCATATTAAGAAAGTACATCATGAATAAGTGGATTTTATTCCAAGAATGCTAGGGTGGGTCAACATTAGGAAATCTGTTAATATAATCCATCATATTAATATGGCTAAGGAGAAAAATCATATAATCATTTTGTAGGCTCAGAAAAGTCATTTGACATTATTTCATACATGCTCAATAAAATAGTAATTAATATATACATGTATGTGTGTGTAAAAATAAAAGCATTACTCATGTATAAGACAATATAAAAACTCAAAGCTGCAAAAGTACACTTGAACAAATGGGCACACATGCCATATGGATGTTGAGCCTCTGTAAATTAATTTATAAATTACTAAATTACAATGACAAAACAGATAGTTTTTATAATTATTATTCTGGAATAATAATAAGAAGCCATAAAAATTCTGTGGGTGAAAAAGCAATGTAGGGTGGGGGCTGGGAGAGCCCCTTAATGTATTAAAACTTTATTGTAAATCCTCTATAATCAAAACACGGTGGTATTGATATCTGAAGATATAGAACAGTGAGACAGAATAGGAAATCCAGATATAGATCCAGTTGTATTGTTAATATGCAATAAAGTCAAATCAGTGAAGGAAAGATGGACGTTTAATTTTATTATGTTTTTAAATGTTTATTTATTCTTGAGAGAGAGACAGAGAGACAGAGTATGAGCAGGGGAGGGGCAGACCAAGAGAGGGAGACACAGAATTTGAAGCAGGCTCCAGGCTCTGAGTTGTCAGCTCAGAGCCTAGTGCAGGGCTTGAACTCACGGGCCATGAGATCTGGAACTGAGCCGAAGCTGGACGCTCAACCAACTGAGCTACCCAGAGGCCCCTGGACTTTTTAATAAATAGTATTCAATAGCCTCTACTGCACACAGAGAGATAAGTTCCAAATATATTAGAGACTTAAATGTATCAAATAAAAGCATACAAGTACCAAAAGAAAACATGGGTAATTTGTACTTACACTATGTACTCATAATAATATAAAATGTACTTACAATAAGGGGAATGAAAATTACAAGCCACATTGATACCATTTCTTATATATCATATTGGCAACCATTGAAAGGAGTGGCAACACAATCTGTGATAGGGTGTGCAAAGAAATATGTGCTCTCATACATTCTGGATGACAGCAAAATGATATAATCCCCGCAGGGGAACTGAGTGATGTCTAGCAAAATTACAAACATCTTTACTTTTGGGCCCAGATATTCCGCCCCCAGGATTGATTCCATGGAATACTGGTAAAAATATAGCAACAAAAAGATATGTTTGTATAAGGCTATTAAATGCCATCCTGCTTATTATAGCAAAAATTATAAACACCCATATGTCCTTAAAGAGGGGACAGGTTGAAGAAATAGAGGATAGGTTGAAGAAATAGGGGACACAGTACTAAGTAGCTCTAAAAAGGAATGAAGAACATCTCTATGCGGTGGTAGAAATTGATCAGAATATATTGTTAAGTGCAAAAAGCAAGGTAGAGAAGGGGTTTATAACATGCTACCGTTCATCTAATGAAGCAAGGGGTAGTAGAAATGTATGTACATTTTGCGTCTGTTTAAGAACTGTAATAATAAACCCAAAACTCAAAAAAAGTAGACAGGAAACAGGAATAGAAACTAGGTTTTTGTGATTATACTTTTTCTTAGAGGTTTGACTTTGGAACCAGATATATATATTTACATAATTATAAACGTATTACATTTAAGAATTTGTCCCTAAAATACTGAAAGCAAAATAAGGCAAAATTGTACATCAGGTTGGTGCACAATCACATAGTGTGGACTCTTAAATGACTCTATAGCACAGTACATTTAATTGTACATTCTTAGTGAGATATACTCTGAAGACAAAATTCATGAAGAAATGCAGGGTTTTTTTTGTTTGATTAGCATATTGGCAGCGTTGGTATTTTAAAACATGTGCACTATGTTCTGCGTACAAAGGCATGGGTGCTGTGGCCCAGAGCAAAGAAGTAATTATGGTATGGCAGAAAAGAGAAGCAGATGTAGGATAGAAGAGTTGAGTCAAAACTCCTCTGAACTTGAATCAAGTTGAGTCAAAAGAGTCAAATCAAAACTCAAGTTCCGAACTTGAATTGAAATCTCAGTATGAGCTCATAATGATTTTATCTTAAAGAAAATGAGAAGAATTTCCTATCTAGCCCTGTGCACTTAGACGTCTTAGAAACAGGAACAACGCCTTAACACTGAGAGTCCATCATACCCAGATTTTAGTTTCAAATACTATTTCCACTGAGAGGAATAATGATTCTTTGCAGAACTGACTGATTCCAGATCTGGGACAAGACATGCATAAGATGAGACTGGATCATCTTATCAGAGCAGAAAGCAAAGAAGTTATCAAAGAGTAACAAGGAAGTGTGAAAAACCTGGGTAGGATCATTTGAGTGTCGCTAAGAATGAGTGCAATGGATTACACACTTTTGATACATTTGAATCTATGAGTTCATAATGATACTAAAACCCAAAAAGGAACAAAATCAAAACGACCCTCATTGATCACCTTGGGATGATTCTACAGATCCCGTTCATCATCTTGAGAAATGATAAATAATGGAAATAAAAAAAGAAAACTTTTTCCCTCAATTACTATCTAGTTACTGCATTTCAGGGAAACCAAATACTGATGAGGGGTAAGTTTCTCTTTATGGAAGTGCTCAAGCTAAAAAATGAAGATAAAACAATAGACTATCATTGTTTTGCATCCCCCCAATGAAGTCATGGATTTAGACAATGATTATTAACAGTTGCTCACATCACCAAAATAGTGACAAATAGACATAAAGCGCTTGAGAGAGAGGTACGTTAACAAGTATTTGGGGCTCCTGGTTGGGTTAGTTGGTTAAGAATCTGACTTTGGCTCAGGTCATGATCTCACAGTTTGTGGGGTCGAGTCCTGTGTGGGGCTCTGTGTTGATGGCTCAGAGCCTAGAGCCTGTTTCAGATTCCGTGTCCCCCTCTCTCTGCCCCTCACTCACTCATGCGTGCTCTCTCTCTGTCTCTTAAAAATAAATAAAACAATAAAAAAAATTTTAAGTTAAAAACAAGTGGTCTTGCCAATTGAATCTCAGTCTAATTAAGCCGTTTGCTCTAGCAACCCATAGAGAGAAAGAAGAACATGTTAAGTGATACCACAACAAGCCATCAGCAAATTCTAGACCATAGGAAACTCTTCAGAACAAATGATCTGTTTCAATAAATGAACAGTGAAGAAAAAGTAAAAGAGGGAAGTAGAACCTAAAAATTTAAAGAATTCTAAGGACATTATCAACCTATTGCAATGCATGGATATCTTCTTAAATGTAATTCTAACAAAAACTGTTAAATTAAAAAAAATAAAGTTGGCAGTCGGCCATTATAGTGGCACATGTTGACTACACTCCATTTTGTATACCAGGGATATTAAATTAGTTGCCCAAATTCATATAGCTAATAAACATGTTCATGAATCACCTGGAGTTTTTTTTTTTTTTTTTTTAATGCAGCTGTCCTGCTATAGGAGATCCTGATTTGCGTTACCTGGGTTGAGACCAGGCATTGGTACTGAAAAAACCAAAAAACCCAAAAGGCAATCCTCAAGTGATTCTAATGTGTAACTGGGGTTGAGACGTCCCTTTAATAGAGACCCCCTTTTAATAGACAGAGGAGCGGTTCCCAGGTGGCTCAGTTGGTTAAGCATTTGACTCTTGACTTTGACTCAGATCATGATCTCAGGGGTCGTGGGATCAAGCCCTGTGTCAGGTTCCAGTGTGGAGCCTATTTAGGATTTTCTCTCTCCCTCTCCCTCTGCTCCTCCCTTCCTCGTGCTCTCAAAAATAAATAAATAAACATTAAAAAATAGATAGAGGGTCTGAGATTTCAACTCAGTTTCCTGTTCTCAATCCCATAGAATTCTAACTTCCTGCTATCTCTGTTCTCCGTGATTATGGTGAGCTGATGCTTGCTCTCCAGTCCACATCAGGCACAGGAAAGAGGAGAAAGGTATTTTATTTAAAATCATCACTGAACATATTTCTTAGATGAATTGCATATTTGATTGGAGATATCCCCGTCAAGGTAGCCTTAGCCACAATAAAGATAACTCGCAGACTTGATTTTGTCAGATGGAGCGCTTCTCTAATCTGCTGTTATTACAGTCTCATTTTAAGTCCACAGCACCTTAGGATACAAATTGCACGTCAAATGAAATTAATTTGGCAAGTGGAACATGAACTGGCTGCCTTTCCTTTTTGGAGTGGGCCTGGCAGCTTTCTGTATGTCATACTGGCATCTGTTAAAATGAGCTGCAGATGTCAGAAAGTGTCACTGTATCAGATTGCTCTTAGCAGTTTGGGAGAACGTAACTTTCTATTTCAGAATATGTCGGGATTTTGAACCCATGTTTAAGTGACATCGACTGAGAGATGAATAGGTGATGCCTGTACCCTGTGTTCCTTTTCTCTCTGTCACAGATTCCTCACACATCTACGGATGTCCCATGTGTTTGTTAAGCCGTTACTGTGTGCCAGGCATTGAACCAAGCACTAGGGACACATTGATGAGCAACCGCTCCTCCCCATTTGGTTAAGGGCATCTTGAGGGAAGAGACTAGAAAACAGATAATTGGGTTCCGGTGGTGGGTAATGATTGGGATGTAGAGAGAATGACGAGAACGCACAGAGGGACACTTAAAGTGGAACTGGGGGAGGTCAGGGAGGTTTCCAGGACGTCCTGGTTAGGAACCCAGCACCTGAAGAATGCATGGATTGGTCTGGAGGGAAGTGGGGTGGTGGGGTGTTAGGGGAGAGTTCCAGATGGTAGGAATTGCACGTGCAAAGGCTGTAGTGTGCAGAGAACACGATTCTTTGCAGGAGCTGCTCAGGGTGATTAATGAGAGGACAGGCTGGGCAGGTAAGCAGCTGCTGGGTCAGAAGAGCCTTGTTAGCTGCTTCGGAAGTCTTTACTCCAAAGTGTCTTCGGCACCTCAAACACAACATGTCTGCACTGAGCTCCCTGTACTGTCTCCTGCCCTTTCCCCAGGGCCACCCCTTCTCTCCTTGTCTCCATCTCACTGAAAGACATTCAAACATTTGCTGGAGTCAGAAGTCTAAGCACCATCCTTGACTCTTCCCTCTCCTTCATGTCCCACTGGAGGGCAACACAGGGTGGATTCAAGGCTGGAGACAGTCTTCCATCTCCTGCCTCCCTAGTGAGGGCAGACTGGCTCCAGGTGTCTACGCCGGCTCTGGACTTGAGCCCAGACTGGATCTGGCCATGGTTAGCCCTTGAGAGCTGCTCTGTGTGTCTGTTGTTCCCCATCATCACTGCTCATGCCTCATAAATACCCTCATCAGCCATGTGAAAGTTTTCAGCTAGCTGGGGCGGCTCCTACGCGGGGCCCCTCACATCCATTTTGTCTTCTTCCCTTCTGTCCTCCACCCTGCAGCTTTAGACATCTATCTAAAGTGCCAGTTTCTTTTGTCAGTCCTCAGCAGGGGAGAATCCTCTGAGGGGAGAGAATTTAATACAGAGTCCTTAGCCTGTCAACAAAGGTCCTTTATAACCTGACTGCGGTTAACTTCTTCAGACTCACCTTTTGACACCTCCTGTCTGGTGTCCTCTGCTCCAGCCCTGCCTATCTCCTCACAGTCCCAAAAGCTCCATTTGCTTTTGGGCCTTTGCATCTGTTCCCACCAGGAATGCCCCCATCCTCCCTCAGGGCTGAGGCTCCGAGCTCAAGGCAGCCTTGGGAATGTTCCCTCCACAATGCAGAGGTGGCCCACGGCCTTGAATCTCCTTTCCTGTTTCTCTGTGCATCACCAGCAAGCTCCCTGAGGACAAAGACCATGTCCTGTTTATTGCTGAGTCATTGGCACCTGCACAAGGCTCCAAACAGAGTGGAGACTCAACAAATTCATTTGTTGAATGAGAAAAATGGATTCACAGAGATACAGAATGATTTTGAAAGCTAGAGTCATGCATCAAAGCAATGAACATGCAAACCATGAGGATGTTGTAGAGTTCTGCTTTTAAGTAAATATTAAAACCCCCAAAGCAAAAAATAATCCACATGTGATAGGTAGGGTAGTGCAAATAAGAATGATTCAGAAAACCACAAATCAGGAGTTGGCCAGCAGTTTCCTAAAGGAAAAATCATTTCCTTTCAGCAGCTCCCAATCACTCCTTTATTGATTTCCTGAACTGCCTTCTTTGAGCTCTGGAAGTGGCCATTTATTACCTCATTACCTCCATCTTATTGTCATCATTGGACTATCAAACATTTATCAATCATGGTTGTGTGCTGGACTCTTGTACTGACTTATACACAACAACCTGTGAAATGAATACTATTATTAACCTTATTTTACAGATGAGGACACTGAGGCTCAAATAAAGGTAAGAAAATGAATTTTCAGAACGTTCAGAGAAGGAAGTGCTTTATTTTTTTTTAATGTTTTATTTATTTTTGATACAGAGAGAGACAGAGCATGAGAGGGGGAGGGGCAGAGAGAGAAGGAGACACAGAACCAGAAGCAGGCTCCAGGCTCTGAGTTAGCTGTCAGCACAGAGCCTGACGCAGGGCTCGAACCCACCAACGTGAGATCTGACCTGAGATGAAGCCGGAGGCTTAACCAACTGAGCCATGCAGGTGCCCCAAAAGTGCTTTAGAAGAAAGAAAGAATCTAATTCCCCAGTAGGTTTTGAGACCCGCTCCTGCTGGACGTCTTCCCACAGCCTCATACCTTTGAGACTCAGTGGCAACTCAGCAAAAACTCCAGGCTCTTCCTGGGGACAGCAGTCCATCAGAACTCAGCTAGAACTCAGCCGGAGAGCCATCCAGGGGTCACTGCTGTGCCGTGGCAGCTCGCCCGCCCGCCCGCAGCTGCTGTAATATTGTTGCTGAGCTGAGAAGAGCTAGGGAAGAGCTGTTTGGCACAGCTTCAACCTCAGCCTCGGGGGCGATGATGGCAGATAATCACAGGATTTGTAGCAGTGGGATATCTTTCCAACCTCTCTGGAGGAAGGCCCAAAGGCGAAGCGTGTCCTCCGTGCTACCCTTAAAGTGAAGAGTTAGCATAACTTGACCCATCTCTTGGCACAGGCTAATTCTTTCTCATAAGAGGAGGACAGACTGTTAGAGGGACATGTGTCCATGTAGCTGCTACTTTTCAGCCTTTTCTCTGAAGACTTTCCTAATCCATCCATACCTCGCTTCTGACCAAGGCAGAGCTGGTCACTCCCCCTTTTGGGACCCACTGAACCCCATAGGTCCTTCCAACAAAGCACTCAGTACACTTGACATGTAGGACTCTTCCAAGCAGACACTAAGTCACTGGGAAGGTGACTGGGACAGAGTTGTCATTCAATAAATGTTTCTAGAATGAATGAATGAAGATGAAATGAATAGTAATCTTAGGAATGAAATCTTAGGGAGACAGAGTAGCATTGAAGAAAGAGGATGGGCTTTACAATGGTCCAGACTATATACACACACAAGGACTAGTGATCCACGTGCTGGTGTTGAAGGGACCCACTTGTCCCTATTTATGGGAAATACTGTTGGATACCTACCCAGAAGCTATTTTCTTTCTTTTTCCTCCAAACAAGAGGGCACAGCTTCTATACTACTGACAGAGAGTACGGGGGCAAAACTCAAGATGGGAAGGTTTGATCACTTTGGCTCCAAGTAGGTAACCTCTTATTTCATGGTCCTTTTCTGCTAATCACTTTTAGGATGAATTTTAAAAATTTTTAATGTTTTTATTATTGAGACAGAGAGAAATGGAGCATGAGTCGGGGAAGGGCAGAGAGAGAGAGGGAGACACAGAATCTGAAGCAGGCTCCAGGCTCTGAGCCGAAGACGGCTGCTTAACCGACTGAGCAACCCAGATGCCCCTAGGATGGATTTTTAAAAGTTATTCTTAGAATCTTTTGCAAACTTTGACTCATTTTAGACTTCTTCTTCCCCCCACCCCCCAAATACTCATGTATGTATTGGTTATAGTTGTCTATGTAATAAGTAATTTCATTGTTGCGGATTGACGTTGAAAAGACCACCAACGCCGAATAGAAGAGAGGCATAATTTTATTTATGGCCGCATGCTTTTATTTGCGGCCGGGGCAAACCTGATCTCCCTAGTGTTAAGGAGCAGAGAATGGCCGTGAACAAAGGCGGCAGTGAGATTATATGGACAGAACATGTCATCATTTAGTTAACCAATTACAATCCGTAGCATTCCATGGTAGCCAATTATATTGCAATACACAAATGCCATCTTTGGTGGGAAACCACCCCTTCAAGTTTGTCCCTTTAAAATGACCAATCATAGTTATACATCTAACATATTGGGAGATGGGGACAATTTCTCATCAGTTAACTCTGTCTTTGCCAGGTCTTAGGAAAAGGGGTGGGGTTGCGCTTAGCAAGCAGGCGGAAGTTACACCTTCTGATAACTAACAGGGAGCTACATAGGCTTTTATCTCAATGTTTTAGCAGTTACAATGCAGT
This sequence comes from Mungos mungo, assembly GCA_004023785.1. NCBI lineage: Eukaryota > Metazoa > Chordata > Mammalia > Carnivora > Herpestidae > Mungos > Mungos mungo. Next base: position 256,861 of record PISW01001779.1, on the reverse strand, counting down.
TAGTCAGACAAACGGGGAGATGCATTCAGAAAGCAATTTACAGAAGCCAAAACAGCCGGTTAATGATTTTTCATTTCACTCAGGTTTGTTAACCCACAACACCATAACCTCAGAAGCTTAGCACATACAGATTCACTCATGTCACTGTTGAGTGTGGGTCTGTGACAGACACAGTCGCTTAAAACCCAGGCTCAGCTAGTCTAATGGCTCCATGATCACTGAAGACCTCAAAATCATCCCCTGGACCCTTTCAATCTGAACTAGAGATGAGAGCACAGACAGAGCATTGAGGACCATGCCTAGTGCAGTGGTCTAGGATTGAAAACATGGTGTATCACTTCTGTCCACATGCTGGAACTCTGTCATGAAGCCTCACCTAACTGAAGAGAGGCTGACTAATGGTGTCTATGTATCAGCTGGTTCTTCTGCCTTTGCCCCCTGGTTCCATGCTCCACTCTCTTTAGCTCTGTTCTGGGCCCTAGAAGACTGACATCACCCTATGGATAGCATCACCCAAGATCTCTGAACCTCTGGCTTCCAGAAAGATTCAGTGTGGGAAGCACAGGCAGGAGATTGGAAGGCTAGAGTTTAGAGTTTCTATATCTTGCTCCCTTCTCACATTTGTTTGGTTGTCTGATAGAGTCTGACCCCAGTTTTGATGTTTGATGGCTGACAGTTTTTAGGCATCCACCTAACCCTTCCTCACCAGAACACATCTGGTACTGTACTTAAGGAAACTCCACATAACTCCTTCAGGTCTTGACATTTGAGCCTTGTAGTCCTAGCTTGGGTATGGAACCCTTCTCCACTCTGATGCCCTAGGCTCGATGAAGGCCAAAGCCATTCTTCACTCTTGGCTCTTGCCATTCTAGACTGCCTTGCACCTACCGTTCTCTCCCCTGAAGCCCTTTGGGTGTGTGTAATAGACTTCTTCCAGCTCTCCTGGTGGATGAAGGAGTGTCATCAGTCAAGACGTCCAGCCTTGAGGAGGAGTCCATCCTGTGTGTGTGGAATGACCAGACGACAAGCCATGTTATCTGAGAGCAGCTGGCAACCCAGCAGTGGTGAAAGCTTTTTCTTCTTGCTAAGCCCTGGGTGCCTCATCATCTCTTCTTGATTTTCCTTAATCATGTCCATACCTCTGTAAATAGTTCTTCCATGAAACTTTCTTGAATCATCAAGTTGGATTCTGTTTCCTGCGAGAATCCTGATTTACCCTGGGAGAGACAGCAGGCTTGCTGAGCATTTTGTTAGTTGCTGTTGCATGATGGTCAGTGCCAATCTCTAGGTTTTATCCTTGGCTTTCAACACCTTTGGATATATGTGCATGCCAACGTAAGTAGATGGGATTTGATTAGGACATTTAGTAGAGGAGGGTCTTTTCCACGTACTTGACACCAAAGTGTCACTTTGTCCTAAAGCATTTTTGAGAGTAGGATGGTATTTAGACATGTATTGGAATGAATACTACTCATCTGAGACTGGACCCTGACTAACACGGGACAAGAATATTTCACGTAATTTTTCAGTGTAGGGCCAACTGTGATTCTTAGTAACGGGACATTGCTGTAAAGATCAGCCTGCAAACTAGACACACTTTTGCCTCCAGCTCAACCTACTGAGGTGAGCATAGATGTCCCTGTCTTCGAATCAGCTGGTGCTGGAAACAGGTCCATGTAATTGAAGAAGGAGATGCTAAAGAAAATCAGGGGGACAGACAAGTGTTCCCACAGTGATCTTGGAGTTCCATGGATGACCTGGCTCTTTGTAGCTTGTCCTCAGTTGCTACATTTAGATCAGGCAACTGAAACCTGTATTTCTGGACTTCCTGTGATTTCATATCAGCATTTTCCAAATTGAGGAGCGTTTTTCAAATTCCTTTAAAGTTTGTGAACATGAATCTCCAGGCAGGCTTTGCTGTCCTTGCTTCTGATTTGTGTGCCCTCAGTAGCTTGCAGCTCTTTCCAGACTCTCTGGTGTTAAAATAATAACAAATGATGTGGAGTTGACAGGTGGGTGAAGATGGAAGAGTACCATGATATTGAAAAAAAAAATCTCAGTCTGTTATGTAGCACAATGTAAAACACCCTGTCAGGTTTTGCCTGTAGGTTTCTTAATTGAACTTAAATATTTTGCTCACATCTTTTTAACCCAGAGGATAGAAACATGGCCCTTAGCATCTCTCGAGCAGACTTTGTAGCATGTATTAGTGTGGTAGAGAATACCAGACTTTGCCAGTTATTTGGGATTATTTTAAAATACCCTGAATGAAACAAAAGGGATAAATATAATTTCTTGATGGAAGAAATGTCTGTTTCTCATTTGAGGTGGTAAAGGGTCATATCTTGGATCAATATCAGCATTTTCTGACATGCAGAGCCAACTCTGAGTGCCTCAAAAATCTGTGTGCTCCTTGTCATTATAAGTATTTAGGCAGTGGCAGACCATCGGCCAAGAATTCCTTGGAAATGGTTGTTAGCAAGTATGTGACTGTTGCAAGAATAATTTGGCAGTGTTCAAACTGCATGCATTCAGTTCGGTTTCTATATTAAATTTCAATGCAGTATTTCTTTAAAATAGTTTTCATGGAAAAATTCAAACACACACTGAGTAGACTACTAGAATGAATCCCTATCACCAACTTCTCAGTTTCAACAATTATAACATTTCCTTTGAAGAAAGGGGCTGCCACAGGAAATGAATTTAGAAATTGCTGGATGGGGTGATGTCTCAAATTCCCATAATTCAATTTTCTAGGGAACTTAAGCTTTCTTGTCTTGAAGGGTCTTGGTATAAATTGAAAGAGAAGATTTTGATTTGTGCTCCTCCTGAGCTATTCTCTTGGTTGCTGGTTCTCTCCATCTCTGCTCCCAGATTTCCCATGGACATCTACTCATTTCTCTGTTGGATGGTTTTTTTGATAAATTTTGCTTCCTCTCTGTGTGCCTGTGGAGGGGTGAAGATAGGCAAGCTTCACAACTGTTTGTGCTGTCTTTGTTTTCTTTCACACCACCTGATTGTACTGAAGGGTCAAGGCAACTACAGGGAATTATAACAAAAGGGAGAAGGTTAAAATTGAATCCAAATTTGGCCTATTAGAACTGGCCCTATCCCAGAATTTATACCCTTCCTGAGGAGCATACCCAAGATACTCTCATTTCTTCCATCCATAGATTTATACAAGTTCCCAAGGGGATCTGGGGCTGTGACCCGGATTCCACTTATCAGCTCCAAGAAGTCTGGGGTTGAGAGTTTCCAGCATCTACCTTGAAAAGGTGGAATTCATAATTAGGGAAATTAGCAGAATGTAGGGAGGATATTCAGAGACACTAGTTGGCCACATGTGATGAATATGTACTATATTACCTGTATTCTCTTTCACTGTGAGAAACATTACCTCACTCTAGCCAGGATTATCTTAAAACAATGCTCAGTCATGTCCTGCTTAAGCATCTCTTTGTGACACCTTAGTGTTTAGAGAGCCATTCTAAAATTCCCTACTTTGGCAGGGGCTCCTGATAAAGTGGCCCCTGCCTATCTCCCAGCTGCCTTCCCCACGGTCTCACCTCTACACTTGCTATGGTCTTATAATGCTGAATTTCCTCCCGCTCCTCCATGAGCCACGCGCTTTAATTCCTCCACGGCTGTGGCAGAGACTTCTAGTGTCTTCCAATATTTGTTCTCTTCTTCCTTAGTTATGGGAACTTTGATTCTCACCTGGACGCATGACTGTCCAGAATAAACACCACATTTCCCAGTCTCTCATGCATCTGAGGCCACGTTCTGGTTGGCATGACTTAAGCTAAAGCACGTGAAGGAGGTCTCCCTTTATTGCTGGAGTCCAGATATGATGGCTTGTGTTGGAAGAGCCATCTTGGACCATGAGGAGGAAGCCACACATGGAGGATGGCAGAGAAACAAGATAGAAGGAGACTAACTCACTGAAGGTCATAAAGATACCATACCAGGTGCTTCTTTGTGATAGTGAAATACGACTTTGTTTTGTGACGCCAGTTATTTTTCTTTGTGTGTGTGTTTTTCTGTCACACATCTCATGAAACCCAGTCTTAATTATTTCAGGGCCTTTATGTGAATGACTTTAGCCTACTTGGAAGATTCCTATTCTTCCTTAAACATTTAATTCAAATATAATTACTCTGAAACTAGATTTCTTTGTTTTGTTTTGGTCTTCTCCACAAAAGAATTATTGCTGTCCTATTTTATATCTAAAGGATTGCATGTGAGTATCTTTAATAGTTCTTCTTACCTCGTATTATAATAATGGCTCACATTCTGTTCCCTCTGTCAGTGAACTCCATGCGGGGACTGCATCTCATTTCTCTGGGCAAACCCTGGCTTATCACAGAGCCAGATCAGTGGTGGATGTCCAGTTCCGAACTGCATTTCTAGTCCTTTTTTTTGGCCTCCTTCACATTTCAAGTGATGGTTATAGGTTATTCTGGCTGGTTGAGTTTTTCCCTCTCTTCTGGTGGGTATTCGTGATGAATCTTAAAGCATTACAGGTGAGAAGTGGGGTTCAGCTTTCATACAGATCAAGGACATTTTGAAAAATTTACTTCTAAAATTACCAAGCCTTCAAAGTCTCAGAGTATCACTTCCATCCCAGTCTATTAACCAAGGAGGCCCTGATTTAGGGGCAGGGGAAATAGATTCTGCCTCTGGAAGAGTAGCTGCAAAGTTCTGGAAAAGCATGTGGAATTAAAGCTATTGTTGCAGCTATTTTTGGAAAATGCAATCTGCTAATGTCTTCATTCTGGCCACAATAATTCAAGTCTGTCCTGCATGGAAACTATACTTGCCCCAAAGCCTCACCCCAGAAGCAAGCTCCAACTCAGTGCCTGGAATCCCATAATTTAAATCTTGTCCAGGTGAGGTAAGGCAGACTTTTGAACATTACACCTCTGAAACAACTCCTTGAGAACTCTTCCTTTTTTTTTTTTTTTTTTGAGAGTGGGCACCAGTGAGTAGGGGGGGTAGAAAGAGAGAGAGAGAGACAGAGACAGAGACAGAGAGAGAGAGAGACAGAGAGAGAGAGAGAGACAGAGACAGAGAGAGAGAGAGAGAGAAGCAGAGCTCACCCGAAGTGGGACTTGGGCTCACCCAACACAGGGTTCGTGCTCACCCAAAGAGGGACTTGAACTCGTGAACTGTGAGATCATGACCTGACCTAAAGTCTGATGCTTAACTGACTGAACCACCCAGGCTCCCATGAGAATTCTTCCTTTTGACTGAAACAGCTGTAAGTACAGTGATACGATATATGGACCCCATTTAACCCAACGCACAATGATGGAATAGGCATGCAGTAATCATTGTAGGCATTCCTGTTCAGAGGAAGTGAAGGTACACAGCCCTTACGGGTTCCTGACAGTCCTGAAATCCAGCTGGGCGAATGTTGTCAGTTCCACGATTAAGGCTCAGGCTTAAAGATTGGACGAGATTCACTGTGGCTCTTGGCTCCATCCTCTTAAATAGCTTTCCTCTTCCATCAAATGTGGCTCTTGTTCGAAGCTGAGTAATTCTTGTCTACTTCCTAAGCATGCACATTTTAGCATTCCTTTTGTATTGTCTATCTCTCTCAATTCAAACTAATATTATTTTTTAAAAAAATTCATAGGAGTTTTTGGGAAATTGGTTTGTAATCCATCTCATTAGACCGAAGCAACACCCCAAATCCCCTAAATCAACCCCTTTACTGCTTAGATTCCCTTTAAGACAGTGGAGGGACAATGACTTTTTTTTTCCCTTTGAAAAGGATACTGTCTTCTGAGATCTTAATAAAAGACTTTACAGTCACATTCTTGGTTTCATCTTTAGACTGTTTTCCTGATCATGCCTTGGATTTGATCTTTGTTCCAAAGGTTTTATGTGTGTATGTATATATGTATGTATGTATGTATGTATGTGTGTGTGTGTATTTAGAAGGTGAGCAAGCAGGGAAGGGGCAGAAAGGGAGAGGAAGACAGAGAATCCCAAGCAGGCTCCACGCTGTCAGCATGGAGCCTGATGCAGGGCTTGATCTCAAGAACCATGAGATCATGACCCGAGCAGAAATCAAGAGTCAGACACCCAACTGAGCCACCCAGGTGCCCCCAGAAGGTATTTTTTAATTTTAGCATCATTTGCTATCTGTAACGGCTGAGAATGAGAAACAATTTTATTTTTGAACGTAGCAATCCTGGATCCTTTATGCATATTAGTTCCTTAGCTTATCTCATTTACTTTATGTCTCTTACCCCCATTTTACCCTACACGGCAAATAGAGGCAGGTGGTACTCCTAGTACTCTGCTTGGGTCCCCCTGGAGCTAGGTCATCCCTTCCAGAAACACATCTTCTACTTCCACCTTCCCACAGCAATGGTGTTGCTAAATTTTCTGCTACTGCATCACAAGGGTCCCCTTTCTTTAAGCTTCTTGGAACATATTCTTCATTTTCCTTTGAGTTCTTTGGCAACCTTCCCCTTGGGGCTATCATCAAGATTCTGCTTAACAGTATCCCAAAGGTCTTTAGGACTTCTACCAACCACTCAGTCCTGAAAACTTGCATATATTCTAGAATATTGTTAGGGAAGTACCCCACGTCTGGGTACCCAAATCAGGGTTTTTTTAATTAAAAAAATTTTTTTAATGTTTATTTATTTTTGAGAGAGAGGGAGACAGAGAGAGAGACAGAGAGACAGAACACACACAAGTGCGGTAGGGCAGAGAGGTGGGGGTGGGCACAGAATCTGAAGCAGGCTCCAGGCTCTGAGCTGTCAGCACAGAGTCCAAGGCCAGGTTCGAACTCATGAACTGTGAAATCATGGCCTGAGCCAAAGTCAGCCGTTTAACCAAATGAGCAACCTAGGAGCTCCTTTAAAAACATTTAAAAAAAAATCAGTTTTGAATTTATCTAGATCATCGACAGTTCAGCACCTGGTGAGTAATGGATATTTGATGTAGAACCAAGTTGTCAGCTCTTTATTTTTGTCTTTTTCACATTTTCAATAATGGAGCCTATCTTTGAATTTTATACATGAGAAGAGAGTAGTGGTTTTTACAGTGGATCAATGGCATTTTGAAAAATTTTCTTTTAAAATTACTTAAGCACGTGGGGTGCCTGGGTGACTCAGTCATTTAAGCATCGACTCTTGATTTTGGCTCAGGTCATTGAGTTCAAGCCTCATGTCAGTCGTATGTTGACAGTGCAGAGCCTGATTGGGATCCTCTATCTTCTCTCTCTTTCCTCCTTCCCTCCAGCACTTTCTCTCAAAAGAAATAAATAATTTTAAAAAAATTACTTAAACATACAGTTTGAGACACTGTAATTTGCTTTTATTCCATAGAGGCATTCATAGCTGTCCGGTCCCGCCCTGGCTGGCGGGGTGGTAAATCCTTGCGGGTCCGTTCCTGAGGGAGGGAGAGAGAGAGTAGGGCAGGAAGGGAAGCACAGAGAGTGAGGCAAGACAAGCGATTCTGATCAAGCCCATTTATTGAAAAGGATAATCAAACCTTTATAGGGTTTGCAGCGGGAACCTGGCCCAGGTTGGTTGCCAGGTAACAGAGTCAAATGATTATTAGAAAAAGGGGAAACCGAAACTGAAACTTTAAACGCAGCATCAAAAGGAGCGCCCAGACTTTCGTCTGCAATACTGGGCAGGGGAAGATTAACGCTGCAACCGAATGCGGTTGATCTTTTGTTCATTTTGGCTTTTCTCGTCTGGCCCAGTCTGACCGTCTCCGAATCCTGGACCAGGAAATGCACTCTCCTAGCCTCCAGATGTAAATCTTGTTGTTTTGGTCGCTCCCTGGAGAGCCATATATCCTTGCCTTAGGCGGCCAAAACTCAGCCGCTCCCAACACCATAGCAATCAGGTAATTGTTTATAAAATAAATACAATGATCACAGTTATTTGACATTCAGACTGATTTTATTTTTTTTTAATTTTAATGTTTATTATTTATATTTGAGGGTGGGGAGAGGGAGAGAAGGAGAATGAGCAGGGGAGGGGCAGAGAGAGAGACGCACACAGAATCCAAAGCAGGCTCCAGGCTCTGAGCTGTCAGCACAGAGCCCGGCGTGGGGCTCGAACCCACAGACTGTGAGATCATGACTTGAGCCGAAGTCAGGTGCCTAACCACCTGAACCACCCAGGCACCCCTCAGACTGATTTTCTAACTTTGGGGAAGTGGGGGTTGTTGTAAATGATGAACTTTTGAATGATTTCTATTTAAGCCTATTCTTGTGAGGAAGGGAAATTTAATCTACTTTGACCACCAAACCATTGACTGTACCTTATCTTTCTTCATTAAAATAATCAGTGGGCATGAGGTTTTCTTTTTTAAATATATTAAATAGTGAAAATGATGAGTTTATGAAATGGCAACTTTCATTTCTTATCTTGCTCAGTTGTCTCCAATAGCACTGTTCTATCTATGAGTATGACACAGTCACTTGCTTTTTGAGTCGTTTTGGGTGCATGTGCACCATATGTATATATATGTGGCTTCCCCGGTGTCCCTACATAAAAAGAGACTGCAGGTGACAGTGATTCAAATTAGGGACACGAAAGACAGCAGAAGCATGAGCATTTGCACGTTTTGCTGGGCAGATAGTGCCTCCCGGGCCAACACGCTGACGCATTCCTCTACCGGTCCCTGTGCTCCCTCACTCCCCTGTCTGCAGCCTACAAGTCTTGGTGGTCTGTCCTCAGTCATGGAGACTTGTCAGAAAAAATCCACTCACAGCCCTCAAAGTGAATTTCAAAGGTAGATGATAACTGAATGCAGTCACATAACTATTATTTTTCTGGCATAAATAAATTACTGATGGGGATGGCTTTCTTTCCTATTTTTAAGATAGTCGCTATTTGTTAAAAGAAGAGCAGCACAACTTGTCTACAGAAAAGTGCACCAATAGTAAACACATGGCTCAATGAAATCACCAGTAGAACACACGCGTGTGACTCGAGTGTGCTTCCAGATAAAGAAGCAAGATTTCCCGCACCCTTTCTAGTCACGACCTGTCCCCAGAAGAGCCACCATAGATTAGTTTTGCCTGTTTTTGAATGTCATCGAAATGTAATCATAAGGCAAGTTCTCCTTTAAAAGCGTTGAAAAGCTCTATCGAGGTATAATTGACATCAAGAACTTGCAGATATTTGACTGTAGAATTTGCTGGGTTTGACGTGCAAATGCACTCATGAAACCATCGCCACAGTGAAGATCATGAGCGTATCCATCATCCCCAGAGTTTCCTGATCTACTGTCTCCACTTCTACCTCTTCTCCCCAGGCCACCACTTTCTGTCACCACAGATTAGTTTGCATTTTCTAGAGTTTTACATAAATGCCATCTTATGGAATATATTCTTCTTTTTTTTTGGTCTTTCATTCCCCATAACTAGTTTCAGACTCATCTTCTGTGCTGTTGTGTGTATCAAAAGATCATTCCTTTTAACCACTGAGTAGTATTTCTTTGTATGGATATACTATAGTTTATCCATCCACCAGTTAGAAGGTACTTTTTGGCATCTGGGGTTTTTGTTTGTTTGTTTATTTAACGTAATGTTTGTGAGATTTATTCCCAGTAGGTCATTTGTGGTAGAAAAGAGGAGTTATTCTGTAACACTCCATAGGCTAAAACTCTACACCAAAGAAGATGAATCTCTCTGCATTTAGCGTGAAGTCACTGTCAACAGTAAGTCATTCACATCCTAATTCAAAGCGTTTATTGACCGTCTCTCTCTCTCTCTCTTTTTTTTTTAACAAGACGCTGCGCTGGACCACGGGCATTCTGTGGAATGATAGACTGTACTATTGTTTCTGATTGTTTCCTGACTTTTCGACAAGAGCATTAATTACATATTCCTGTTCGTGGTTTGCAGTGTCTGTGTGGGGATTACACTTTCCTTTGCTGATGTCAGGGGTGGACGTTGGACTTATTTTGGTCAGTGAAATGTAAGCAGAAACTTGAAACGCTCCTTTCTCTGACACAAAAGTACTGCGTCCTCGACATGGGGCCTTCTGCAGCCTGGGATCTGAATGAAGAAGGCAATAGACCAGAACAAGGGCATGCCCATGACTGAGATGGATCATGAGCAGGAAATCTCTGTTGTTGGAGGCGGTAGTTACCAGTAAGAGCTTAGCTACTTCCTGCGTGAGAAAACCAACTCAAATTATTGACTTATTGGTTGTGTTTTTATGATAATACAACATTCTGGTATCTAAATGTTAAGGCTTTTTCAGTGTGAACCAATCTCATTTTTTCCTTAACATTTTCTTTACTCTTAAAACGAGGGTTTTTTTTTTTTTTTTTACTTAAGAAACAAATCATTTCCTGGTGCCTAGCTTTTCTCACTTAATACTAGGTCATCTGATTTCTTTTCCTCAGCACATTTCAGGTTTGCAACAGTTTGTTTTTTTTTTCAAACTGTTCTCTGTGGATCCCAAAGATATTTCTTAAATCTCTTCTCCGCTCCCTACTGTGAATTATAGGCATGGTGCTCTAGATTCTTCTTCCGTACTTGCATTCTGGTTCTTCTTCAACCACAGAATCTCCTACCTATACTGTTAAAAAAAAAAAAAAACCCAGAGGGGTGCCTAGGTGCCTCAGTCAGTTAAGCATCAGACCCTTGGTTTCAGCTCAGGTCATGATCTCACAAATGGTGAGTTCGAGGCCCACATTGGGCTCTGCACTGATGGCATGGAGCTTTTCTCTCTCTCTCTCCCTCACTCTCTGCCCCTCCCCTGCTCATGCTCTCTCTCTCTCTCTCTCTCTCTCAAAATAAGTAAATAAATTTACAAAAATGGAAACAACAGGGTTAAGAAATGATCAGCATGGTGCCAAAATTCTCCCAAAGTCCTTCTGTTGATATACCAATAAAAGAGGTCTAAGATAGGCTCAGCTGTATTTTCTTTTTTTTTATTTCTAAAGATTTTTTAATGTTTATTTATTGTTGAGAGGAAGAAAGGGAGAGAGAGGGAAGGAAGGAAAGGGAGAGCAGGGGAGGGGCAGAGAGAGAGGGAGAGACAGAATCCCAAGCAGGCTCTGCACTGTCAGCGCAGAGTGCTATCTGGGGCTCGAACCCACGAACTGTGAGATCATGACCTAAGCCTAGATCAAGAGTCAGGCTCCCACCAGCTGATCTGCCCACGTGTCCTGCGGCTGTATTTTCTTATGACCCCCCCCCGAATCATTTATTTTCTTATATTTTACACTGGGCCTGGGCTAACGGGCAGAGCTACGTAACCCTCCGAAAGGATTCACTTTATGTCAATATCATTGCAAACTCTATCAGTTCAGTGTCAGTTGGGATCCCACCCTGCGCTCACCTGTCGCTCTAAATTCTCAAATTAAAATACATTCCCGATCTATAAAATTTGGGTAGCTAGCTTGGACTTATTATCATACTGTTGTCCCTGGAAGGTTTTTAAGTCCCATTTCTAGAGCTTGCTTCTAACTTCGTACTTACCGCAGCTGTGACATTACAGGCATGCCCAGAAGATACTGCGGGTTCCGTCCCAGACCACCACAAAATAGCGAATATTGCAATAAAGCATGTCAAATGACTTTCTTGGTTTCTCAGTGCATACAAAAGTTATGTTCTCACTCTGCCGTACTCTGTGAAGATTGCAATGGCATTATGTATAAAAGAACAATGTACAATGTATCTAAATTTAAAAATACTTTATTGCTTGGGTACCTGGCTGGTTCAGTCCATTAAGTGGTTAAGGGTCAGACTTCGGCTCAGGTCATGGCCTCAAGGTCTGTGCTTTCAAGCCCTGCCCTGGGCTCTGCGCTGTCAGCATGGGGCCTGCTTCAAATCCTGTCTCCCTCTCTCTCTGCCCCTCCCCTATGCTCTCTCTCAAAAATAAATAAACATTAAAAACTCACATAAAAAATTTAAAGAATACTTTGTTGCTAAAAAAAGGCTATCATCTGAGCTTTCAGAGGATCCTAATTACTGATTACAGATCATCATTACAAATATAATAATAATGTAAAAATTTAAACTACTGTGAGAATTATTAAAATGTGACAGACACAAAATGGGCAAATGCTGTTGGAAAAATCGCACTGATAGACTTGTTCGACACAGAGTTGCCACAAATCTTCAATTTATATGTATAAAAAAAAGCAGTATCTGCAAAACATAAAAAATGTGAAGTGTGATAGCATGAAGTATGTCTTTATGTATTCGGAAGAAATATGAAAATATAGCTTATGTACCAGTACTGAAAACACGTTTACCCAGGGATTCCTGGCTATAGTTGACTTTTCATCGTTTTCGTGAGCGGGTTCCTTCCTAGTTAGGCTGTTGTTTGGGGTCTGACCGGAAGATGTCACTATGGGACCGCGAATGCAGGCATATTTCAAGGTCTTCGGTTCAGAGAAACTTCGGATTGGTGTCTTAGCAGCCCCGGGAAAGATAACCTCCCTCCCACCCAGAGCCAGCCTCCGCCCGACCTCCTCTCTCCCCCTGCCTGCGTAGTTTATAAAATTGAGAACTAGCTGACGGATTTAATTTTGATGGAGAATTACCTGTAGGCAAGTGGGCAATCAAACCCATACTGTTAAGGAGACAGGGGCTGAGATAATGAATCTATTATCTCTGTTTGGCAAATGGAGAGTGTCAGGCTAATAATCTGTCAGTTTCTTTCTTCTACACTATGATCTTTCTTTCCATCGTCAGGTACAACTAACTTAGAACTATCTGTAAAGGAGCTGATTAACTGGATGGTGTATTTCTAGACTTCTTACTTCCTGTATCCTTTTCTTTGCCTGCCCTTGATTTATTTGTGCTATTTCAGAGTCCCAGGTGGACTTGGGACTTCAAATCAGTCTCTTGGCCACAAAGTTTATGTATGTATGTATGTATGTATGTATGTATGTTTATTTGAGAGAGAGAGAGTATAGGGTCATGGGGAGAGAGAGAAAGAGACAGAGGGAGAGAGAGAAAGGGGAGTAAGAGAATCCCAAGTAGGCTCTGTGCTGTCAGTGCAGAACCCAACATGGGGCTTGATCTCACAAACCCATGAGATAGTGACCTGAGCTGAAACCAAGAGTTGGCCACTTAACTGAATGAGCCACCCAGGTGCTACGCCCCAGCCACAAAGTTCTAGAAGCCGTGGAGTGGAGATTTGGTATGGGGGAAGGTTGAGAGGAAGAACTAATGGGTTTTGGAATTACCTGTAGGCAGAAGGCATTTATGCCACTGTTTCCTATCAGCTCAACAAACCATGTGCAGGTTCTCACACGCTGCAGGGGATCACTCTAAGTTTGAGTTTAAAGTTGTACTAACGGGGCGCCTGGGTGGCTCAGTCAGTTAATCGTCCGATTTTGGCTCAGGTCATGATCTCATGGTTCGTGGGTTCGAGCCCTGCATCGGGCTCTGTGCTGACAGCTCAGAGCTTGGAGCCTGCTTCGGATTCTGTGTCTCCCTTTCCCTCTGCCCTCCCCCACTCATGTTTTGTCTCTCTCTCTCAAAAAAAAATATTAAAAAAAATTTTAAGTTGTACTAGAAGAGTCCCACTGACGCAGGGTCACTAACTGCACACCCCACATTCCTTTGCCAGGGTTGCTGTAACCAAATATCACAAACTGGGTGCCTCCAGCAACACAGATCTATTTTGTCACAATTCTGGAAGTCCAAGATCAAGGTGCTGCAGGATTGGTTTCATTGAGGCTCCTCTTCTCAGCGGTGTCCTCACATGGTCACCCTTCTGTGCAGTTGAGCATCTCTTGTATGTCCTAATTTCTTCCCTGTTGAAGGACACTAGTCAGATTGGATAAGAACTACCCTAACAGCCTCATTTTAATCGAATCACCTCTTTAATTTTTTTAATGTTTATTTTTGAGAGAGAGAGACATACACAGAGTCTGAGTGGGGAAGGGGCAGAGAGAGAGGGAGACACAGAATCTGAAGCAGGCTCTAGGCTCTGAGCTGTCAGCAAAGAGCCCAATGCAGGGCTTGAACTCACGACTGGTGAGATCATGACCTCAGCTGAAGTCTGTCGCTTAATTGACTGAGCCACCAGGTGCCCCTTGAATCACCTCTTTAAAGGCCCTGAGTCCAAATGCAGTCACCTTCTGAGGAGGTTAGGGCTTCAACATTTGAATTTCAGGGAAGAAGACAGTTCAGCCCGTGATTCTCCTTCCTCTCCCCTTACTGATCTAGATTGAAGTTGACCAGTCTGGGATGCTGATTATTCCACAGAAATGTCTTTCCCAATTTCCTTAGCTCCTTCTGTCTTTTTGAGTAGCATAGATAGACTTGCCGATAGCCTGCAATTCTCTTTTTCAGAACTATGAGATCGCAGAGAACTTCCAGATGTCCAGGGATCCCTCCTGAAGATCACAGAAGCTGGGGGAACGGGGATCTGCTCAAGCCAGCAGGAACCAAGGCCCAAGCCTGGGGTTCCTGATGAGATTTTGACTGATCCCAAAATATCTTAACTTGGTCTCCTTCCATTTATCTTCAGGCTGTCGGTATGCATTTTTAAGGAAGCCAATACCAAACTTCTCTGAAAGTTAAATTACTGAAAATAGAGTTAATGCAAAAATAATCGAATTGAGATTGTACTTTTGCTTGGTAATAAAAATGGCTTTAGCTTTTTATTAAATAAAATTAAAGCAACGTGAGTTAAAATAATGTGCAGATGTTACACTTTTATTATAAAATTAGTAACATGATAATGCCATGTTAGAAAATCTAGAAAGTATAGATAAATAAAAGGAAAAGTTAGTTAGCTACCACTCTTAACTTTGGGTTATTTATCTTTTCTTTATTTACTTCTGAAAATACCATACTATGAATACTGCTTTCTAGCACACAACAGATCTTAACTTAAAAGAAGGAAATTTCTTTTAAATTGGTAACTTCATAGAATTCATGAATAAATTAATTCAATCATGTCTTCATCAAATGTTTATTGAGCATCGGCCATCCCCGGGACTGTTTTAGGGGCTGGAAACATTGCTGTGGATAAATAGGAAAAATCCCTGATCTCAGATTCTAGTGAAGAGACACAGATCAAATAGAAAATCCATGAAGATGCATTTCACTGATTGCAAAAGCATAGAAGTTTTAAAACATCATTGATACTGAGATGCCTCTTACAGTCACCGTTGATCTGTACTGGTCACTACCTGAAACTTGTGATACCAAAGACTTCACAATGAGTGTCAAGAGCTTGGAAGAAAATTCTAGTGATAGTGAGTATCCGTCTCTTAACCTCTGTGGCTGGATGGTCATGGGTGGGAGTTGAGATAGTGACAAATCAGAGCAATGAAGCAGCCTCCTGGAAGAGGGCCTCTGAAATCCACCCAACATCACAAGATATAAAGCGGAGCAGGAACCCAGCTCTGGTGAGTTTAAGGTCACCAATGGATTTATTTTAAGAAATGTTGCAAGACCAAAGATTTTAAAGCACCAAAAGGACATTGTATGGCAAAACATAATCATAAGATGAGTTGGGTTTTATTTTTATTATTTATTAATTTTAAAGGTTTTTTATTTATGGTGAGAGAAAGAGTGCAGGAGGGGCAAGGAGAGAAGGAGAGAGAGAGAGAGAGAGAGAGAGAGAGAGAGAGAGAGAATCCTAAGCAGGCTCCACACCACAGTGTGGTAATTCCTGGGGCTCGAACCTACGAACCTGATGACCTGAGCCCAAACAAGAGTCGGTTGCTCAGCTGCCCTGATACTCAAGGTGCTTGGGTTTTAAATAAAAACCTACAAAACAACAAAAGGATGGGTCTGGGTTAAAAAGTGATTCAAAAAGTTGGACTCCATGAAAAAGTTTTGGGAATATCTTAATCAATTTATTTCACTTTCTATAAATGTATGTGCAAAAGAGATACCTGATAAAAATCTATGCCTAAATAGGTTTAAAGAAGCTCTCTTAATGAGGAAAACATAATTTTCTGTAAGCTAAGGAAGCACTGTTTCCTACTGGAAATGGAGGTAATTTTACTCTTACTGGGGTACATAAAATACTGGTGTGTGTGTCTCAATAGTGTTTTAGATTCTATGATATATGGTGCTGTATCAGATTAATAAGTGACTCAAATAAATTCAAGGTAAACTTGGAGGCCGTATTAGTTAGCGCTGGCTGCTGTAACAAAATACCACATACTGAGTGGCTTAAATAATAGACATTTTTCTTACAGTCCTGGAGGCTGGAAGTCTAGATGAAGATACCTGATCACAAGGTCCCTCTTCCTGGCTTGTAAAAGGTCCCCTACTTGCTGTATCTGGAAAGAGAGAGAGAGGGAGAGAGAGAGAGAGAGAGAGAGAGAGAGAGAGAGAGAGAGAGAGAGAGAGAAAGAGAGTGAGTTCTGGTCAGTAATTCCATCCTGGAGACTCTACCTTCATGACTTCATCTCAACCTGTATCTCCCAAAGGCCCACTTAGAATGTCAACATTGGACTTCGGGCTGAAGCAAAATTCAGTCCACTAAGAGATGCACTCCTTTGGGGGGAAGTGGTTTGTAAGACGATTCAGGAGCACCTGTATTTTTGTCCTCGGTGACTTTGGGGAGAAATCTCAACTTCTTTCAGCCTCAGGTTCCTCATTGGCCAAATCATACAAGCCCTGCATGTTTTGTAGGGTTTTAATGCTGGCCACCTGATATTTATTCATATGCTCAGTCACCGAGGACCGTGCCCAAGGTCTGGATGGGAGTATAGCATTGAAGGAAGCAGAGAGGGTACCCTCCTTCAGAGGCAACATTTGGTACTGATTCAGCTTTTCCCATCTACCCAGGGAGCCCTTCCCTGGTTCCTTCTGCTTCCTCTGCCCAGCTGATAAAAATGTACAATATGTCAGAAAGGGTGTGAACAGTTGTTATTATTTGTTTGAGATATATTCAAACGAAATAAATGGGCATTATAAAGGGGTTTTTAAAATGCTTATTTATTTTTGAGAGAGACAGACAGGGCTCCAGCAGGGAAGGGACAGAGAGAGACGGAAACACAGAATCTGAAGCATGTTCCAGGCTCTGGGCTGTCAGCCCAGAGCCCAATGTGGGACTTGAACTCATGAACCATGAAAGCATGAACCTAACTGAAGTCAGACGCTTAACCTGCTGAGCCTCCCAGGTGTCCCATAAATGAATTTTAGTTGCCTCTGGCTAAATTTACTTGTGGATTATTTAGTTCTTTCAGCATTTGGGTTGCCTTGGCAAAAATGTTAAATAGAGTTTGGTCAGACATCGTTTTGTGTAAATTTCCTTTTTTTTTTTTTTTTTGTAAGTGTTCTAGACATCACCTGAAAAGGACCGAGGCCCTATAAGACCCCACTCCATCCTTCTGCCTGCCCTATTTCCTCTATCTTGTCTTGCTGTCAAAACTTGCCTTTAGGAGATAACTTACAATCAGTGGTAAATGACTGATAAGAACTTAAAGTATACCCCATCCTAAATGCTTTGTATCTTAATTGCAATCAGTGCTTTGAAGTAAGTAAGTAATATTTTTATAATGGATTTTAGGTCATAATCATTAAATAAGAAACTTGGTCTCTACCACGCATCCAGAGGCCACACAGGGAAACTTAATTCATCACAGTGACAACCACTTTTCTTTCTAGGAAGGTTGGTTCTATTTATGAGGAAACTTTCTTGTTATTATACTTGTTTCCTATTACAAATAATATATTGTTTATCAAACATCCCTCAAACTCAAATGTATGTTTAGGGAAAAGCTGCTCCTCAATTCTTAACAACAAAGGCCCTGATCTAACTCTGAAGAGTTCTATTTTATACTTAATTTCTTTGAACTATTTCTAATTTGCATTTTTAAAATATATATTAGAGGGCAAGGTGACAACTATGTGTGGGACTATGACTTGCATCTTGGAAAAAAAAACCCTGAAAATGATAGATATGAAATAACTTGACTTATATTCCTTTCTATCCTTATGTCTGATTATTCATTTTATTAAAAGAATTGTGATTTCTTGGTTTAAACATGTGCGACTTTTCTATTTAAGTTTAGAAGACTTTCTTGCTATTTACATCAGCTGATAGGATTGTAGCCAACAGACAGCGCCTGCTGTCCTGCAGAAGGTATGCAGCAGACCCTTGAACAACACCGGGATTGGGGGGACCAACCCTTCCTCCACCATGCAGTCAAAAGTCTGCGTATACTTTTGACTCCCCCCAAAACTTAACTACTAATAGCTTACCATTGACCAGAAGCCTTACCGATCACATCAACAGTCAAGTAATACATATTTTGTCTGTTATGTAAGTATTAAATACTGTAGTTTTACAGTAAAATAAGAGAAAAGAAAATGTTATTAAGAAAAATCATAAGGTAGGGGCACCTGGGTGACTCAGTTGGTTAAGCGTCAGACTTCAGCTCAGGTCATGATCTTGTGGTTTGTGAGTTTGAACCCTGCGTCGGGCTCTGTGCTGACAGATCAGAGCCTGGAGCCTGCTTTGGGTTCTGTATCTCCTTCTTTCTCTGAAAACAGCGATTAATATGGTTTTGCTGGCACCCGAGTGACTTCTGTGTGAACATGGGTGGTACCCAGGCTTTCAGGTAGGCTGTCATAGGAACACTGAGGGGGGTGTCTGGGTGGCTCAGTCGGTTAAGTGTCCGACTTTGGCTCAGGTCATGATCCCATGGTTCGTGAGTTCGAGCCCCACCTCGGGCTCTGTGCTGACAGCTTAGAGCCTGGGGCCTGCTTTGGATTCTGTCACCCTCTCTCTCTCTGCCCCTCCCCTGCTTGCACACCCCCTCTCTCAAATATCAATAAGCATAAATAAAAAAGAAAGAAAGAAAACAAGGCGATGGGTAAGCAAGGAGAGGAGGAGAGATGGCTTTCTCCAGACCAGGATGTGGCCAGGGAACCTCCCTCTCATTCCTCCTCTTGTGTCTTGCTCTTGCCACCCACCCGTCTCCCTTCTCCAGCTTTCCAGCTCCATCCTCGTTAAACTTGGAGGGAGACATGTGAGAAGCCTTCCCCATGAAGATGCATCAATTTGTTGCTTTCAAAAAATGAATTGACACGATTTAGCACCCAGGAAGTTTGCTTGAAGACGTCTCTCAGCCTGAGCTGATCTGTTTACAGATTCTGTGCTAAATGCTGGGCAAATATCTGCATCCAGTTTTTGGGGACTCAGATAACGCAACTGTGGGCCAGTTTCCTGTAAGTCTGCAAAATTCAAGCAAATAAAACGCATCACTTTCCGGGTAAATGGTAAGGTATCAATATTTTTGTCCTATTTAAGGAGTTGTAACATTAAACATTTTTTTAAATGTTTATTTATTTTTTGAGGGACAGAGAGTGAGCAGGAGAGGGGCAGAGAGACACACACACACACAGAATCTGAAGCAGGCTCCAGGCTCTGAGCTGTCAGCACAGAGCCTGATGCAGGGCTGGAACCCAGGAACTGCAAGATCATGACCTGAGCCGAAGTCAGACGCTTAACCTACTGAACCACCCAGGCGCCCCAAGGGCTTATGACATTTAAATTATGGTATTTAATTGATCAATAAGTTTGGTTTCCTGTTTGTTAAGGTTCCCCACGGGGTAGTTTTTACACTCTTAGGTGAGTTGGTTCTTAGTAGCGATTATAGAATGTTTGTCCTTATTTTGGGCCCTTGCATTCCTTCCCACACATCCATGTACAGTGTTGTTTCATCTCCAGAATGCTGATGGGAGAGATGAAGGAAGGGGCTGCTAAAAATGGGCTCCGATTCTGTGGTGGGGGTCTCCTTCATGTGATAGCAGCAGTTGTTAAGTTCACAAACACGGTCTATGCAGCGGGTACTTGGACCCAAAAAGAGTGAGGGCGGGCACAAATGAGACCCAGACATTTGTTGCCGAGAGATTCAGAGAAGAAGATTGGGGGTCGTGAATCTTTGAGTTGAAGAGCTGTCTTTTCGGCAAATGTCACTGGTCGCTGTAAGTAAAGTAGCAAACTAGAGGGAGAAGTTTACTGCTCCATGTTATGTATAATTACATAGATTTATAAGGGAGATTGGATGGCTTCTGTAAATTCTTTGGAGGGAAGTCTGTAGTGAAGTTTATGAAATGGAAATATGACAGGCCAGGAGTCATCGTGTCACAGAGGGGCGTGTTTTCTCCGAGGGATCTTGTTTTTCATTTCCAAATCTTTATTAGCTTATCACTTCCAAACTATTTGAAGCAGTTTATCAATCTTTGGCCCAAAGATTAAAATAATTTTTACATGGCCATGCCATTAGAATTTTAAGTGAAGGTCCAGGGGCACATGGGTGGCTCAGTCACTTAAGTGTCTGACTTTGGCTCAGGTCATGGTCTCCCTGGTGCCTGGGCAGTTCAGTTGGTTAATTGGTGGACTACCGCTCTGGTCATGATCTCACG
Source organism: Mungos mungo (assembly GCA_004023785.1). Taxonomy (NCBI): domain Eukaryota; kingdom Metazoa; phylum Chordata; class Mammalia; order Carnivora; family Herpestidae; genus Mungos; species Mungos mungo. Next base: position 236,508 of record PISW01001779.1, on the reverse strand, counting down.
GTTCCTGAGTTCAAGTCCTATGTCAGGCTCTGTGATGACAGCTCAGAGCCTGGAGCCTGCTTCACATTCTCGGTCTCCCTCCCTCTCTGCTTCTCTCTTTCTCTCTTAAAAATAAATAAAAACATTAAAAAAATGTTTTTTAAATCCTAACTTTCCAGATTCTTGCCTGATCCACTTAGCTTTAGCCACTCAATGTATGTACGGAAGATACATGAATGTCTTTTTTTAAATGTCAGTGGGATTTGTCAGATGAATTAAGCCAACTTCTACCTTCAAAAGGCAGAATAGTTGGGTGCCTCAGTGGCTCAGTTGGTTAATCGGCGGAGTATTGCTCAGGTCATGATCTCATGGTTCATGAGTTCTAGCCCCACGTCGGGCTCTGTGCTGACAGCTCAAATTCTTTTGAGCTCTGTGTCTTTTTCAAATTCTGTGTCTCCCTCTCTCTCTGCCCCTCCCCTTGTTCTTGCTCTGTCTCTCTCTTTCTATCAGAAATAAACATTAAAAAATTTTTTTTTAAAAAAGAAAGACATAGTAGTTGCAATTAATTCATCAGAATCCCAGTCAGAATGGCTTACAAGTTTGTGCCTCCTCCTTGTGATACAGAGTCAAAGTCGGAGAGCTGGGAACCGACTGGAGTAAAATCCCCATAAAAAGTTTCCTGTTTAGGGGTGTCTATCTGGCTAGGTTGGTGGAGCATGGGATTCTTCATCTCGGGATTGTAAATTCGAGGCCCATGTTGGGTGTAGAGATTACTCAAAAAATAAAATCGCATCTATATGTATATACGTATATGCTCACATGTATATGTATTCATATGTATGTAAAAGTCCTTGTTCACATAGAAGCCAAAGTGTCTCCAGGCTGTAGGGAGCCTTCAGGGAATCTTTCTGTGTTGAAGAGAAAATGGAGTTACTTCACTCAGGGTCATGTTTTTAATGTCCTGTTCTTCGGATAACTGTCAGATGGTTAAATCGACGCCCCAGTGGCCCCGAGGCCTGGCCGCATTCAGCTGGGAAGCAGTCGTGTGATGCTGGTCTCCGGGAACGCATAGCCCCCGTGTAAACTCGCGTGGCATTGGAGGCCTTCCATCCTTGGCTAATGCTCCAAATGTAACATTATGTTTCCTTTTGGAAATGACATATTTTTCCTCATTACTGAAGTAGAATCCATTTCTTTTACGCCTGTTATACTTGTAAAAGCAGTTTTAACAAAATTTTAGGGTTATGCTCTACCATAAGTCATTTCTACAAGTGAAAGTGCTATGTGAACTAATTTGCAGATGGATTGCACGTCTTTGTTAATTTCCCCCTCTCCCCTCTACAAAAGGACATAGAATGTTTATAGGATTTCTGGAAAGAAGGGCAGAGGCGCTGTGTGAGTATGTGTATATTTTCTAAAACATTCTTCTATGTAGCAGACCCTGTGAACTTCCACATTTATATAGTCAGTAAGGCTTAAGGCAGATGCAAAGAGCTTTGGTTGGTCCAAAATTTAGTTTCCTTAGTTTTCAAGAGAGGTATAGAAAATTTGGCTCAATAGTAACAGAATCCACTGAGACTTTGAGCCTTTTTTTTAAGGTTTATTTATTTATTTATTTTGAGAGAGAGAGAGAGAGAGAGAGAGAGAAATCAGGAAGGGCAGAAAGAGAGGGAGAGAGAAAGAATCCTAAGCAGGTTCTGCACTGTCAGCAGAGCCTGATGTGGGGCTTGAACTCACAAACTGGGAGATCATGACCTGAGCTGAAACCAAGAGTTGGACGCTTAACCGACTCTGCCACCCAGGCACCCCATTTTTTAAAAAAACATGTTCTACTTTACTTCAGTTAGCAACTTTCCTATTTTATTTCCTTGCAGTTTGGTACAGGAAAAGTTTATACCATTTGGAGTTAGAGTAGACACAGGGCAAATTCTCTCTCCTTTGAGACCCAGTTTCTCAGTTGAAATAATATTAGCCACCTCTCTTTTTTTTAAAACTGTTTAAAAAAATTTTATTATTGAAAGACAGAGAGAGACAGAGCATGATGAGCACGAGAGGGGCAGAGACAGAGGGAGACACAGAATCTGAAGCAGGCTCTAGGCTCCGAGCTGTCAGCACAGAGCCTGATGCAGGGCTCCAACTCACAATCTGCAAGATCATGACCTGAGCTGAAGCTGGATGCTTAACCGACTGAGCCACCCAGGTGCCCCAGACACCTCTCTTTTTGTGAATATTAAGTGAGAGAATGTATAAAAACATCAGTGTCCCATCAAACGTAACAGTCACTCAGTGATTACTCATTCCCTTTCACTTTCTTCTCTGACAAACTCTTTCCTTTTTTAAATTTTAAATATTTTTTATGTTTATTTATGTTTGAGAGAGAGAGCACGTGCACTCGAGAGAGAGACAGAGTGTGAGTGGCGGAGGGTCAGAGAGAGAGGGAGATGCAGAATCTGAAGCAGGCTCCAGGCTCTGAGCTGTCAGCACAGAGCCTGACATGAGGCTCAAACCCACGGACCATTAGATCATGACCTGAGTCGAAGTCGTACGCTTAACCAACTGAGCCACCCAGGCGCCCTTGACAAACTCCTTCCTTAAGGAAAATCCTACATTAGCCTCATAGTGAATGAGATAGAAGGAATGAATCCCTAGAAAATGGAAGAGAAAGAGAAGAAAAAAGAGGAGAGAAAAAGGATAAAGGAATAGTATTAACATAACATAAAAATCAGAAACACAACATTTACTAGAATGATCATTGTATTATGTTAACCAAAGTAATTGATTCAGGTTTTAAAGAAAACTTGGTTGTGCCACATTTATTTGGCACCTACTAATTGCTAGGTGCTGGGATAGGCACTAGGGATTAAACAATCAACAGACTGGTTCCAGCCCTCTAGGAGCTCAAGTTCATGTGGGGAAATGGACACAAAAATAATGATCTCTGATAAGATCTGCTAAGTTCTATAATAAAAAACAGTCTGCACCTTGGTGAATGGATGGGTGATGCTATCCTACAAGGTTTACTTAGATGCAGCTTGGTGGGCTCCACTGGTCTCTAGCACATCACAGAGATTTTTAGGCAATGCTCTTCCCCCATGAAAATTCCTTGCCATTGATTGGATGGACAGTTGGGCTAATTCATGGCTCATATTCAGAATAAGTTATCTGGGCTCCTATAAACATCATCCTAAGAGCAAGGCGAAAATGCTTGAGTATTAAGGAAAGCCATAGACACTTGATTTCCTCAAGGTTCAGAAGTTTTATCATTTATGTTTTATTTAGTAGCAAAACAAACAAATGCACAGGAGACCAAGAAACAAGTGACGCATCTCACCACTTAGCTTTCTAAAATAAGTTGGCATTTCCAGTGAGAAGGTAGAGGCTGGAAAGACGTCCCTGTCGCTCATAGCTTTAAGCAGACCTGACAGTTTCTTATTTAGAGAGCGTGCATTCTTTAGTTGACATGAAAAGTTTTGATGACACACCGCCCTAATTATCCTTACTCTCTGGAAGAGCTGAAGCCACAACCCAATTCTGGGTGACATTTTTTGGCCCCTTTTGCTATTATCAGTCTCACTGACCAGTCATCACATCAAGTCAACCTGCAAATACAAACTCCTGAGTCACTTAATGAGGCCCTTAGTATCTACGGCCAACTTTGAGGTCTCTGATGAACTCCTTCACATCCCCTCTTCAGATGAACATCAAGTAATGATTTCATTCAAATAAATGCATCTCTGTTAGAGATGTCAGGTTTAGGGGCGTCTGGCCTCTGAAGCTGGCTGAGCCATCAGTCCTTTGCGACGACAAGGTAGAGAGCGCACTGACGTGATTAGAGCAATTATTCCGAGCTACCTGTCACAGCGAATCGGCTCTGGCTCGCTGGATGGGGAGAGGTGGCCTCATCCTGCCTCCTCAGACCAAGCACTGTTATCCGACGGCATCTTTGCCTCCAGCATCTCCTTCAACAGGCTCAAGTTTCAAACATCTATTGGCAAAACTTAACTTTCTTGTGTTTATTTTCCTGTTCTCTTTTAATAGTGCTCCTATCCAGAGAAGGTCATCTGAGGCTTGTTCTGATTTATTTTTCTCCTGCGATTTCTCCTTTATCCCACTTGACATGTTTTATGGTAGCATTCCCTTGTGACGAAGCGCAGGCGTTCTTCTGAGTTATGGACAACTTCTTGTTTTCTTTCCCCCCACCGAATCGTCCTGAAGATGACTTTGTTCCCATTTTGTCCTGGAGAACAGGAGGAAAGCCTTTGAGTGAAACTTGGTGTCACTGAGGAGGAAAGAAGTTTGAAAGCCATAGAGACATGGCTTATATTTGATGTGGAAGTTATTGAAGAGGAAGAATTTATCATAAATCATTGTGAGCCTTGTTGTTGTCATTGTCATCACATCATCATCAGCATCATCATCACCATCCTCCTAGCCAACGTCATCGTCCCCAGCATTGTCCTTGTTTTCAGTACCACTCGGTAGTTGTGTGCATGCGAGGCAGTGTTAGGAATGCCATAACAATGGAATCAAATGTACACAGTCCTGCCTTTCTGTCATGCCGTTGAAGGCGACTCACATCCATACATTTGCTGATAATAAAATATTCAATTTTGAATAAAGAGTAAACAAGAGCTTGGATTGCAGAAATAATTGAACGTGGCCTTTCATAGAACACCTTTTTTTTTTTTTTTAAGTATGAGGAGGAAGAAAAACTATAACTTCTGTGTACTTTGTCCAGAGCAGGGGAAGGAGACTGGTTTTACCCCCTCCTCTAATTTGTCAGAGAGGCATTTAGGGAAGAGGTGGGGCTTTATTTTAGGAATTACCTTAGAAAAGGGAAACATGTCTCTCTTGATGGGATATTTCAGCTGTACTAACACACTTACTAAAATTATCTTAGTAATTTTTATGAAGATGGGATTATTTCCTTTGGCTGGTCCTGGACAGCAGTAATGGTTAGTTGGGGCCAGTCACCTATTTGGTGATCAAAAGTAGCCCTTGGCACATGGCAAGGTATTTGACCTGATCTGGGTGGGTGAAAATGTTCTCTCCTCCTGATTTCTATTTATCTTAAGTACCCCCTCACTCTAGAACTCAGGGGGCACTTCTCTTACTTATGGTCCAGAAATAGCATTTAATGGTTACTTCTTAGCTTTCTGAAATCAACATGTTTCCCAGCAGAACTGAAAGGAAGATCCTCTGCCAAGCATAGATCTAGGAAAATGATAATTACTCGTTAGACCTCTGCTCATGCTGTTTTCCCAGCCACAAAAGCCTTTCTGGATCACCATCATTTACTAAAACCTGCCCTTCAGTTCTGATCTCGCCCAGGCTGCCTCTCTGGGGCAGATATTTTTTTCCAACTAAGTCTGTCCCTGGTGATATTTGTGGTTTGGAAGGGTGGGTGGTTCTTCTGGATTCCCATAGTATTTACTGCCTTACAAAGCAAACGCTACTTTTATTTTATTTTACTTGTCTTTTTTTTTTTTTTATGACTTCTAACCACATAGTCAATCCCTTCAGAGAGATATAACCTGGTGGAAGCAATTTAATATGACTGAGCCTTCAGATGAGCCCATCTCTAGTATGGTAGATACTCATAGTATCTTCCCAACATACCCCACAGGGCTTTTTTTTCTTTCCTACTCTTTTTTTTTCTTTTATAGTTTATTGTCAAGTTGGTTTCATATAACACCCAGAACTCATCCCAGCAAGTGCCCTCCTCCATGAAGCTAAGGATGAGATAATATAGATTGAATAAACAAGTGAAAATATCTTGAAGAGTATAAAATACTGTGCAAATTCAAGGCCACAGGTGCCCAGAATGACAGACCTCTCAGATATTACTAGTCCAGTGCTGTCATTTAAGAGGGGAGGGACCTGAAGTCCTTGAAGGCAAAGTTGCAGGGTTAGTGTGGCTGGGCCTGGGCTCAGGTTTCTGGACGGTCCGTTCTCCACTCTGCCGCTTCTCTTACTGGACAGAACAGTGCACTTACTGGGCACCGAATAATTGTTGGGTCATTAGAGGCAACATAACCTTGGTTTCACACCACGGTGCGAGGAATTGATAGTATGTCCTTTCTTGAAAGTGGAAGATGATAGAAAGTTGAAGAAGCAGCAGAAAGGCAAGAGAGTCTTGATATCTTCAAGAGGGATGGGGAGAGGTGAGGCTTTGGAGGGTGAAAGGAGCACAGAGGAGGGAGGCTGGGCCTGTGGAGAGGAATTTGCTGATGGTATACATTTTCCAGGCTGGTATGACCTGCTTAAATGAGTGGAGAAAACTTGGGTGGATTTATAGATGGAAAGCTTGCTTTCTATATTCCAATGGTCCAGCGCCTTCCACTGTGTGACCACTCACATGCGTCGGAAGGGTGACTCATTTCTAAATGGAGTTACCTGCAAGCGTAGTACTTAGGTGGGAAAGTTGAGTCTAGACGGTGAGGTCATTATCAGTCTTATCAGTTCATGGAAGAGGGAGAGAAGAGATCAGAAGTCAAAAGTCTAGAGGGTGTGTGTGTAGCACTTTTGAACATCAATCGCGGGACAGAAGGAAGGCACCAGAGGCGTGCCACGGGGGACAAGTCGGTAGAAGTCTGTAACAGTCAAGATAGGAGATGCGGCAGTTCTGGACCAAACTGCACCAAGGTCGGGAAACGGCAGCCATTCCTTTTGTAGATGGTGTGCGTGCTGCTGAATGGTGTTGGTGATGGAGTCAAGCTGCACATCCATATAAAGCCTGGCCTGGCCCTCCAAATTCTTAGGGAAAGAGAGGATAGGACTGCAGTCAAGAGAAGCCTACTGGTACTTCCCATGGGTTAGTGCCGTGGGGGGCCAAAGCTGTGTCTTACTTCAGGTGAGCGGATCATTTCTCTATTCCCACCTCTGTGAGAAGACAGGTGCTCCTTCCTCACCACTCCTCATAGAAAAGAAAATTTCCATTTCAACAAGTAGAGGATTCAATTTCCTTCTGCCCCCTACAAGTAATGGACACAATACTATTGTTCTTATAAAAGACAAAAGAGACCGCCACCGGACTTCTTAACGATGTGGTGCAAACTCTCACCATTATTCTGCAGTTGAACGTTATACTCAGCGGCAGCCTTGCACGCTACAAATATTTGAAAACAAACACTTATGATAGGAGGGTTGTTCACTTCTTTCATGGGTCCAGCTGTTCGCTAAGTCTCAAAGAGACAGAATTATTCTCTTCGTGTTTTGACACATGGCATGAAAAAATCTGTTTAAATTAGCAGATTGCGGTTCAGCTTTTGAAAAATGACATGTTTGTTCCTGCGTTTAAAAAAAATCTTTGTCAATGATAATCTCACTTCGACTTTATCACTTCGGGATGCTTATCTGCCCCTCGTTCCCCCTCACTGGTGATGAGCGAAATCTTCACAGACACACAGCCTCATTCATGTCATCGCTTGTAACAGAAGCTGAAAAATAACACTTGTAAATGATGGTATTGTACCAGCCTGGAGCGCATGAATTAAAGCTCTTCCTGGCTGGCCTAGTTGCTTCAGCACATAACAAGGCTCACCACTCACACGCACAAGTAGGAAAACTTTGGGGCCATGGCCTCTCTCCCCGTGTATTTTAACACACTGTGCCTGGAAACATCCCCTTCACAGCTTGGTGACGGAGAAGGCTATTTTGTTCATTAGAAGAGAGAAAATCCAAATCAAATATGAGTGACTGAAGCAGTGCCAGGAATTCCGAAAGTAGCGCAATCACTCAGTGTGATATTTCAAAATCTCCTCTGTAGGCAAAAGAAGGAGATTGGGTTGGTCATTTTCACACTAAACAGACACTGGGAGGATGGCACTCTTCTCATTGTAACACAGAGAGGTTTTATGTGTGATACTTACGTGGCATCAAGTTTATAACTATAATCTAAGAGCTCCAGTATGCAAATTTTTGTATTTTTGCAAACTCTTTTGGGCGTTGGGTTTCTACAATGTTTACCTGAGTTAAAGTCTCTTCTGAACGGAGAATTGGAAATTTAGAAAACCAATGACAAATAGTGTGAAATTGAAAGATGCCAGGGATATTGTAGCAAGGTTCTCCATGGAAACAAAACCATTGGGTTGCATATATATGGAGAGTAGACTTATTATAAAAAATTGGCTTATGTGATTAGAGAGGCTGATAAATCCTGAAGTCTACAGCCAGCAAGTTGGAGACCCAGGATGGCTAATAGGACAGAATCTGAAGGAAGAGGCAATGTTTCAGTTTGAATCCAAAGGCAGGGCAAAACCAATGTCTTTGTTCAAAGGCAGTCAGGTTGGAAATATCCTATGACTCAGGGGAGGGTCAGCCCTTTTGGCTTGCCAGACCTTCAACTGATTGGGCGAGGCCCACCACAATAGGGAAAACAATTTGCTTTACTCAGTCTACCTATTCAAATGTCAATCGTATCCAGAAGCACACTTACAGTCACTCCTAGAATGGCCTGGGTGATGCACAAAGTCAAACTGACACATAAACTTAACCATCAAAGACATCAACTGACAAAGTACTAAACTGGGAGCTAGGAGGTTTGTGAAGGTAAGTGTTTCTCACTAGGCTGATGAGGCAAATTCTTCTAACTCCCTGTTATCACTTAACCCTTCTTACCCCTGCCAGTGTGAGTAGGTGAGCCACAGGTCATTCAGCTGATAGCTAATTTCTCAGCTGCATATTGGCCTTTTGATTGTGGAGTTTCCTATCCTCATAAACAAAGTGAAACTTACACTCTCTCTCTGTGTGGCTTTTAGTAATTTCCTGAGAATCACATGCTGGCTTGGAGTTGTGTGCCCTGGCTTTTAATTTAGATTTGGCCACAAACTTCTTGTATGTCCATGCACATTATTTGAGCCTCATTGTTCTTATTTATAAAATAACCAATTCAGGCATAATTTACATGATCTCAAAGGTCCCGCCCAAGCTTCAAATCTTATAATTAGCAAATGACTTGGAAACTAATTAAACTAATTAGTAGATGGCTTGGACACTATTTTTATTTTATTGGTGTCTTAAGTATGAAGGCTTTTTGAGTTCTTTAACTTTGTGATATCTGGAGATGACAAGCTTCTAATTCCCACTTTGGAAACAAATTTTTTCTTCTGCCTCAAACCTCTATTATTTTGCTTTGTCCTCAGTCTAAAAAATGCAATAAAGATATTTGAAAATAAGCTTATTTATTCTCACAATAATAAATGTGGAAACATTTGATAACCTATATGATAATAATTGTTAGCTCATGACTTATAAATTCTAGATTTTGTAGCTCAAAGCCAAAAAAGCCACGCTTGTTTCTTCCATTGATCAGTTTTGATTCCAGGAAGACATTTAAGAATGTCAGTTCAGGGGCACCTGGGTGGCTCAGTCGGTTAATCCTCCAACTTCGGCTCAGGTCAGATCTCATGTTTGTGGGTTCAAGCCCCGTGTCAGGCTCTGTGCTGACAGCTAGCTCAGAGCCTGGAGCCTGCTTCCGGTTCTGTGTCTCCTTCTCTCTCTGCCCTTTCCCCTCTCATGCTCTGTCTCTCTGTATCAAAAATAAATAAAACATTAAAAAAAAAAAGAATGTCAGTTCACATTTTTTAAAACAATAGGCTCCATGCCTAACATGGGGCTTAAACTCACGACCCTGAGATCAAGAGTAACATGGTCTACCAACTCAGCCATCCAGGCACTCCAATGTTTTTAGTTTACATTTTGAGTCCTTTCTGACTAAACCAAACTTGTGCATATATTATGGTTGGGTTTATAGTACATGGAACAGAGGACACATTTCCTACCGCTGTTGAGTTTTATAGAGAAGGCAAAAACCTACTGTCTTAGCGGTCAGACTATCAACCTCCCAACTTTACACTTGAAACTCGGTCTCCATCTCTTTTAGGGCCACACTGTGTCAATGACAGAAATGCAGGCTATTGATCAAGGTCCTTATGGAACTCCCTTCCCCCCATTCTTCATAGAATCATGGCTGCCAAAGTGACATGCTATATGTTTTCGCAATGACATGGAGATTGAAAATGGAAAAGTTAAATATAAATCTTCGTGGAAGTTTCAGTAATTTTTAATAATTTGTTCTTTTGTCGCATGCATATGTGAATGATATATTTGTCCTAGAGCAATACGAATTCATTTCCCCACATCTGTAATATCTGCAGTAAGCTAAATTAAAAATGCATTTGTACTTGTACAGTTAAATGATCATATTTAATGAAATGTCAGAGATGAATCTTAGCAAATAGTCAGGAAATTATTTTAGAGAGGGCAGCATTTCATTACTAGCAGTTGGGGAAAAGCAAAGTAATTAAACAAATGGTCTACGGCACTTAGGTGGTGGCTGTCCAAGAAGAACAGAAAACCAGTGTGTGGTGCTGATAGACAAATGTTGCATTTCTAAGGCTTTGCTCTCTCTTTTTTCCTGTTGCCTCCAAGCCCTCACAGAATCTTGAGTCTGATGGTGGCTCACATGAGGAGTTTGGGAGACTCTCCCTGTGCAGCGAGCAAAATAAGCTATTAGAAAATAGACAGGATGCATGAGAATCATCTCACATGAGGTCTGCACAACCCAGCTGTAGCAAAGTTGAGGCACACGCACTGAGCAGGAGACTCAGGTCAGTTGAAGGAGAACAGGACGCATCTGGGTGGAGAGCGATGGGCTGTTTTAGGGCACAGGCTCTTCACCGGTGCGGCGCTGGGACATGGAGTGGAACTGGAAAGCGGTAAGAGATTAGGGACCTGTATTGAGGGTCAGAACAGAGTGAATAATGGTAGGTGGTCACAGGCAGCAGGTAGGAGCAGAGAAGAAGAGGAAAAAGAGATCAGGAAGGGGCACGAAGGAAAGGTATTTGGCGATTGAGAGGGCAGAGTGGGTCCATCAGGCAGCCAGTGAGACATTCATGTGCCACCAACCCACTGCCACATCCCACACTGATACCACACAGGCAACCCGATGTGCTGGCAGGTTAAATACGTAGTGATGTAAGAATTACCAACTGTTTTGATGGGTGCTATGTGCTGAACTGTGTCCTACAAGAAGACATGTGGAAGTCCTAACCCTGAGGTCCTCAGTATTAACCTTATTTGGAAATTAGGTCATTGCAGCAGTTATTAGTAAAGATGAGGTCATATTGCAGGAGGGTAGGACCCCCATCTAATACCTCTGCTGTCTACGTGATGACAGCGGCGAAAATGGAGAGATGTAGGTGTAAGCCAGGGAAAGCCAAAGATGTCCAGCCTCCCCTTGAAGCCAGCAAGAGACAAAGAGGGGCTCTCCCTATAAAGTTTGCAGGGGGAGCGAGGCCTTGGTGACACCGTAATTTCAGACTTCCAGCTTCCAGAATTGCAAGGCAATACATATATGTCGTTTTAGGCCACTCAGTTTGTGGTGCTTTGTAATGGCAGCCCTGGGAAATGAATACAGTTGATAAAACACAATACTGAATGGCAGAATTGCTAAGTTATATATTGCTCAGGTTTTTGCATTTTTTCTTAATGAAATTTCATTACTTTCCACGTGAGTTTTTTTGTCCTGCCGTCTGGGACCAGAGGGAGGTCAGCAAGGCATTCTCCTCAGCTGCCAAAAGTCTCAACAATTAAACATTCTAAGGCAACATTGTTTTTTAGAAAATTAAAATGAACTCAAGAGCTCCATGATGAACAAAATATCTACATTTTATTTTTCTAATCTATTTTAGAGTTTATTTATTTTTGAGAGAGGGAGAGAGAGACAGAATGTAAGCAGGGGAGAAACAGAGAGAGAAAGGGAGACACAGAATCTGAAGCAGGCTCCAGGGTCTGAGCTGTCAGCACAGAGCCCGATGCGGGGCTTGAACCCACAAACTATGAGATCATGACCTGAGCCAAAGTTGGACATTTGACCGACTGAGCCACTCAGGTGCTCCTTGATTTACACTCTTATAAAAGGAAATGTATCCTGGACACAAGCCATGTGGCTAGCAAGTCATTATTCTATTACCAAAGCTTATCTCTTACGTGTTGTAGATCCACCAAACTCTACAAGATGACTCGGGCTGAATTTACTTTTTCTCCACGTGAGAATTCAGACAGTTCTGAAGACCAGATCAGCAATATCAGGTAACAACGCCAGCCCAGTTAAGTATCTTTCAAGTATGAAATCTGCATAAAAAAGACAAGCTGCTATAATCCCAGTAGCGAAGGGAATTAGATTCTTTGGCCTTTACCACATGACAGTAAATGACAGCATAATAAATAAAGCAAAAATGATTTCTGACTTCTACTTTTCACATCATATCCTGGAGGCGCTTTGCTATTGTTACAAGTATATTAAATGTAGGTCTGATTACATCCTAAGGAGAGCTGACAAGAGGCATATTCTGGAACAGGGAGATACTTGCCCGTATTTGGTGGTTAATATTTACTGGGAGCACACTTCTGAAGCCGCACAGAGATCAAGGGTGGAGCCAGGAGAGACCAAGAGTGGAATGTCACAGCACATAGTTAATTTGGATTAACTTTCTTTCAATTGCTGAAAGAGGTTGTGGAATGTTTGTTTAATACTTGAGGGTGGTTATTAGCTATTTTCTCTTATCCTCTACAAGCCTAGTCTCCTGGCCAATGGTGGTGGCTAGAATGTGGATTCTATGACAGAGGCAAGATGCAAAAGCACAAATGATTAAATTCAACACTGGGATCTACACTGTTGAAAAACATTTTTACTTACTGTGAAGCGTTGTATTGGTCTATTTTAACACATGCAGAGATTCACGCAACCATAAGCACATGAAAAACATTTCCATAACCCTCCTAACTCCCACATGCTATCCTGTTATAGACACATTCCTTAAAACCTGCTCTGTCTTTTCTTTGTCAAATGGTCTGCTAATTTTCCTTTTTTTAGGGCTTACTTTCCTGGATTCCCACAATTCCACTTACTAAAAGTCCTGCAAATTCACACTGATTTTAATAGTTGAAAGCTACCTAGCTCTTAAATGTAGAGTCTTTTACTCCAGGACAATGGTTTAATAAAAGATGTTTGAAAATAGGAAGAAAGTATGGAGATATGATATGTAGAGGTCTGACCATTGTTTGAGCAGAGAGAGATACAGAACTGCTGTTGGCCAGGAACTATACACACCAATTGTGTGTAGGATAAGGTACATCCATTCATCTCTTAAGGAAATTTTATTAAATTAAATTAAATTATTTATTTATTTATTAAGTTTATGTATTTTGAGAGAGAGAGACAGCACAGAGTCAGAGAGAGAAGGAGCGAGAGATAAGGAGAGAGAGATAATCCCAAGTAGGCTGTGTACTATTAGCACCGAGCCGATGCCGGGCTTGAACCTATGAACCATAGATCATGACCTGAGCTGAAATCAAGAGTACGTCGCTCAGCTGACTGAGCCACCCCAGTGCCCCAAGGAATTTTTAATATTTATAACAGAATTTTTTTTTCAGCAATCCTATCAGACATTTAGTATTTTCGATAATGTGAAAAGGATTCAGATATTTTTTATTAACTTTTCTTTCATAATTGTTTTTATGTTAACCATTTTCAAGCGTACAGTTTAGTGACTTAGGTGGCATTTGCACTGTTGTGCAGCCATCGCCACCATCCACAGAACATTTCATCTTCCCAAACTGCATCTCTGCATCCGTTTAACACTAACTGCCCCTACCACCTGTCCCTCATTCCTCCCCCCAACAAACCGCCTTCAACTCTGTCTTGATTATTTGACTACTCTAGGGCTCTCAAATAAGGGAATAGTATTTGTCCTTTTGGGTCTGGATTATTTCACTTAGCACAGGATCTTCAAGGTTTATCCATGTCATAGCTTGTGTCAGAAGTGCTAAAGATTTCTAAAATTTTAGGTAGCACAAAGTTTAAAGAATTTATAGAGATGGGGGCTCAGTCAGTTAAGTGTCTGACTTCGGCTCAGGTCATGATCTCACGATTCATGGATTCAAGCCCCACATCAGGCTCTGTGCTAACATTTAGCTCAGAGCCTGGAGCCTGTCTTCAGATTCTGTGTCTTTCTCTCTCTCTGACCCTCCTCTGCTCATTCTGTCTCTTTCTCTCTAAAAAATAAATGTAAAAAAACATTTAAAAAAAGAATTTATAAAGATGAATTTTCAGGACCCTAAATAGTTTAGTTGTGTCCTAAACAAACTAAAAGAGAAAATGTAATTATTATACTAGCATATACAAACGTGCTATTTGGTATTTCCCATCATTGAATTAATGAAATATCTGACTACTTTGATTTCTCTTACACAAAGCCCTAAAGATGTCAAATGCTAAAAGGTAGCATAATCAAATTCATTTACTTTTATCTCTCCAGTTTTATTTATTTAAGAGTTGCAGCAGGTTGGTTTGATTTGTACATATTGTGAAGTGATTTCTGCGATAAGTTCAGTCAATGTCTATCTTCCCATACAGATACAATTAAAATAAGAGAAGAAGAAAAAAAAGGGAAAAAATTCTCCTTGTGATGAAAACTCTTCGAATTTACTCTCTTAATAACTTTCATGTGTATCATGTGGCAGTGTTAGCTGCAATCATCACCTCGCACATTGCGTCTCTGGTACTTATTTATCTTATAACTAACTGAAAGTTTGTGAATTTTGACCAACTTCCTCTAATTCCTCACCCCCCCCCCCACCATTTAAATCTTTAATCACTTTTGAGTTAGTTTTTGTGGATGACATAAGATATGCATGTAGTTTCATTCTTTTACATCTGAATTATTATCCCAGCACCATTTATTGAGGAGACCATCTCTTCTCCACTGAGCATTCCTGGTTTCTTATCAAAGATTAGTTGACTGTATATGTCTGGCTTTATTTCTAGGCTTCAGTTCTGTCCATTGATCTAGTTATCTGTTTTTATGCCAATACAATACTGTTCTGATGCTTTTTTCGTCTTTATCGGGATTTGGTTTTTTTGCTATTTGGGTTATTTGGGGTCTTTTGTGGTTTCATATAAATTTTTGGAGTTTTTTTTCTCCTACTTCTGTAAAAAAATGCTATTAGAATTTGGATAGAGATTACACTGGATCTATAGATGGTTTTTGCTAGTATGACATTTCAACACTATTAATTCTTCTCATTCAAGTACACAAGATTCCTTTTCATTTATTTATTTATTTTTAATTAAATTTTTTTTGTTATTTATTTTTGAGAGAGAGAAAGAGAGCATGAGCAGGGGAGGGTCAGAGAGAAAGGGAGACCCAGAATCCAAAGACAGGCTCCGGGCTCTGAGCTGTCAGCAGAGAGCCTGAAGTGGGGCTCGAACCCACGAACCACCAGATCATGACCTGAGCCGAAGTCAGATGCTTAACTGACTCAGCTACCCAGGCGCCCCAACCTTTTCATTTATTTGTATCTTCTTTATTTCATCTATGTCTTATAGTTTTCAGAGTAGAGATCTTTTATCTCCTTAGCTAAATTTATTACTAAATATTTTATGGCTTTTAATGTCATTGTAAATGGGATTGATTTCTTCCTTTTTCAGAAAAAATTGTTGTTAGTGTATAGAAATGCTGATTTCTGTATGCTGGTCTTGTATCCTGCCACTTTACTGTTTTGGTTGATTAGATCCAATAGATTTTTTTGGTTGAGCGTTCAGCATTTTCTATATAAAAAATCATGTCATTTGCAAATAAAGGCAAATATACTCTTTTCTTTCCAATTCTGATATTTCATATTTCTTTTTCTTGCCTGATTGCTCCAGCTAGGATCTAATAGTATGTTGAGTGGGGGTGATGAGAGTGGACATTGTCCTGATCCTAAAGGAAATATTTTCAGCCTTTCACCACTGAGTATAATGTAGCTGTGGGCTTGTCATAAATGGCCTATATTATGTTGAGATATGTTCCTTTGATGACTAGTTTAAAAGTTTTTTTTATCATGAGAGGATGTTGAATTTTGTCAGCTGCCTATTCTGTACCTTTAGAGATGATCATATGATTCTTTCCTTTCATTCTATTAACGTGATGTATCACATTGATTGATTTGCATATGTTGAATCATTCTTGCATCCCAGGGATAACTTCCACTTTTTGTTTTTATTTCTTCTAGGCCTAGTTTATTGAAATATAGTTTTTCATAGTGGCCTCTTAACAATCATTTGAATTTCTGTGGTATCAGTTGTAATGTCTCATTTTTCGTTTATAATTTTGTTGATTTGGGTTCTTTCCCTTTTGTCTTTGGTTAGTCTAGCTAAGGATTTGATAAGTTTGTTTATCTCTTTAAAGAACCAATTCTTAGTTTGGTTAATCTTTTCTATTATTTTTTTTCTTTTTGACTTATTTCTGCCCTAATCTTTTTTTTTTTTTTTTCTGATTACTGTGGACTTGATTTCTTCTTCCTTTTTTAGTTCCTTAAAACACAAAGTTAGGTTGTTTATTTGGGACCTTTCTTATTTTTTCATGTAGGTGTTAATTGCTATGAACTTCCTTCTTAGAGCTACTTTTGCTGCATACAGCAAATTCTGATTTTTGTTAGTCTCAAGAAATGTTTTAATTCCCTCCTTAATTTATTTTTTTATCTATTGGTTGTTCAGGAGAGTGTTATATAATTTCCATGTGTTCATGAATTGTTCAGTTTTCTTCTTGTTATTGATATGTAGTTTCATGCTATGGTGGTCAGAGAAGATACTTGGTATGATTTCCATCTTGAACTTGCTGACTTGTTTTGTGCCCTAACATATGGTTTATCATAGAAAATGTTCCACACGCACTTGAGAAGAATGTGTATTCTGCTGTTGTTGGGTAAATGTCCTGTATATGTCTGTTAGGTTCATTTGGTCTATAGTATTGTTCAAATCTACTGTTTCCTTACTGATTCTCTGTCTAGAGAGACATCTATTATTGAGTGGAGTGTTAAAGTCCCCAACTATCATTGTATTACGTTTATTTCCCTTTTTTGCTCTGTTAGTTTTTGCTTTACATATCTAGGTCTGTCATTGGGTGCATAAATATTAGCAATTGTTAAATTTTCTTGATTTATTGACATTTTTATCTTTACATGGCGAATTTTTTGTCTTCTTTTACCATTTTTAGTTTAAAGTACATTTTGTTTACGATAAGTATAGCTACCTACTCTTGCTATTTTCCCTTTACCATTTGTTTAGGGTATCTTTTTCCATCCCTCCCCCTCAGTTTATGTGTCTCTTCAAGACTAGAGTGAATTTTGTATAGGCCGCATATTATTGGATCTTAGCTTTTTATTTATTTTTTAATCCATTCAGCCATTCTATGTTTTTTATTTAAAAATTTTTTTTCTATGGCTTTATTTTATTTTGAGAGACAGAGACAAAGAGTGAGCAGGGGAGGGTCAGAGAGAGAGGGAGACACAGAATCTGAAGCAGGCTCCAGGCTTTGAGCTATCAGCACAAATGCGGGGCTTGAACCCATGGACCGTGAGATCATGACCTGAGCCAAAGTCAGATGCCTAATTAACTGACCACACAGGTGCTCCCATTCTATATCTTTTGGTTGATAATGAAATGTTTGCTTTTAAAGTAATTTTTTAAAAAAATATTTATTTTGAGAGAGAGAGAACCAGCAAGAGAGGGGCAGAGAGAGGGGCGGACAGAGGATACGAAGTGGGCTCTGTGTTGACAGCAGAGAGCCTGATGTGGGACCTGAAACCACAAACAGTGAGATCAGAAGCTTAACTGACTGGACCACCCAGGTGCCCCTAAATCTGTTTCCTTTTAAAGTAGCTATTGATAGGTAAGAATTTACTATTGCCATTTTGTTCATTGTTTTCTGTCTGCTTTGTAGATTCATGTTCCTTTTTCTTTTTTTTTTTTTATCCTGCTGCCTTTCTTGTAATTTGATGTCTTGTATTTTAAAGCCTATCAGGCTGCTTTGACTTCTCCCAGGAGTTTTCTGCAGCCCGTCTGGTCAGAGGGAGCAGAAGACACTCTCCACAGAGAGTGGGGCTGTGACTTAGCTCCTTGCCTGAGCGATGGGCAAACGAGGCTCTCGGGCCAGTGAACTCCAAACCAGGCGGATCTGCACCCCACAGAGTCAGAGCACACCCTGACTTGGATCTGCAGATGAGCAAAGCCGCTAGTGGGGATTACCACCTGGGCACCGCAGGCACGAACTTGCTGGGCTACGATTCCTGAGCTGGTTGTTGCAAGCGCCTCTTCCCTGCTCTTTAATCGATTCCCGGTGGTTGAGCCACATAGATCCCCCTGCAGTCCCGGTGATGGGAGATCAGCGCAGAGGCTCCTGCAACGTGACCCACAACTCTGGGGTTCTGGTTGTCTCCCCGGGGTTGCCCACTGGAGGAACCAGAGGTTCAGGAGAGACCCCTCTGGGTGAGGCCGTACTGGCCTGGGGGAGGGGACGCGTGGTTGACGTGCACCTGCTTCTCTTACTCTTCAGATGCCGGCTGTCTTGGTCTCTAGGGTGCAGGGGATGCTTCAGGCTCACCCTATGCTCCAGGGTTCTCTTGCTGGTGTCTTGTTGAATAGTTGTTAGTTCTTCTTAGGAGGGCGAGTGAAGTCAGGAACAGCTTATGTTGCCATCTTGGTGACATCTCTCCCCGCTTGCCTCATACAGGAAATGGGAAGCCATAAAAATGAAATCTTGAAAACAGGCATTGGGAATCTTAAACGTGTTTGTTAATACATGTAGGTTCCTTTATGTACACATTCAACGTAAAATGAAAGACTTTTTACTTTAGTGCAGATAGTTCATTTGAATTAGTTTTTGTTTTTTACCATTTTTTTTACTGTTTATTCACTTTTTTTAATGTTTTTATTTTATTTTATTTTTGAGAGACAGAGAGAGACAGTGTGAGCAGGGGAGGGTCAGAGAGAGAGGGAGACACAGAATCTGAAGCAGGCTCCAGGCTCTGAGCTAGCTGTCAGCACAGAGCCCAATGCAGGGCTCGAATCCATGACCCGTGAGATCATGACCTGAGCTGAAGCCGGACGCTCAACCGACTGAGCCACCTAGGCACCCCTGTTTATTCACTTTTGAGAGAGAAGGGGGGGAGAGAGAGAGAGAGAGAAAGAGAGAGAGAGAGAGAGAGAGAGAGAACACACAAGTGGGGGAGGGGCAGAGAGAGAAGGACCCAACAGAATCTGAAGCAGACTCCAGGCTCTGAGCTATCAGCACGGAGCCTGATGCGCGCCTCAAACCCGGAAACCATGGGATCCTGACCTAAGCCAATGTCAGACGCTTAACCGACTATGCCACCCAGGCACCCCTTAAATTCATTTTTAAATTCAGCATAGGTATTTCATATAAATTTTTCTTTAAACACATGCAATTTGTTATTGATTCATTCATTCAACAAATATTTTTTGAGCTATGAAGTATGCTAGGTCAGTAAGAATGAAGATGCTGTGGACACTGTGCCTCAGGGAGTTTACTTTTCTGGGGAGATAAAACTTAGACACGTGAGCATAAGCACCATGTGAAGGGTTACAAGAGGAGCAAAAACAATGGTCCGGGAAGCTCAGGGAGGCAATCACCCCTTTTGGGCAGAGACAAGACTTTGTGGGAAAGATGGGGTTTAACTTGAGGTTTGAAGAATAGACAGGATTTGGATCCTTAGGTTGGGGGGGGGGTGCGCACTCCAGGCAAAATGCAGTGTGCAGGCAAAGCCAAGGCAAAGAAAGCCACACAGCCCTGGTCTGAATGGAGTATCGGATGGAAGGATGGGAGATTTGGAATAGATTTGGAATAGAGCTGGCAAAGAATGAAACTATTAAACTGTACTTAGTGGTTACTTTGTACCAGGCATTGATGTATCTTTCTGAGGATGTCATATTTTCTCTAGACCACTTGTTCCCAAATAAGTGTTACTTTTCTTTTTGTACAGTGTTATTGTTCCTTTTCCACAGGTGGGGAATCTGAGGCACGGAGAAATTAGGGAACTCTCACTGAGTGGCGAGACTAGCATTGAAGTTCAGGTCTGATGGACTGTTGAGCACATTTTCCCCATGTTTCTGCGCTGTCTTGAATGAAAGTCTAATGCAATGGTAAGGGAGGGACCTCCGGGGACTTTTTGAACAGAAGAAAGGCAGCATTAGCGCTCTATGCACAAGGAGCTGGTGGCAGTGTGTAGGATGGCTGGAGCAAATACCACTTATCAGTTTATCCTCACAGAAGAAATATGCTAATTTGTGTCTGAAGAAAAGTTAATAATTACCTTTTCCTGGATGCTACTAGGCTAAGTGAACCCAGGGAAGCTAAGAACAGGGATGCATTTAAAACACGTAAAACTTCATTGAGGATAGTGTCAATTACTGTGCTGAGCACATTACAGACATTAGCTCAGTGAATACTTATAACCACCTGATGTCTGGTGTTATCTTAAATTCACAGAAAGAAAAACTGAGGCTCCGAGACACTGTTAAATTCACCCATGCAAGGTCAGGGTTAAATGGGGGAGGCAATCTTCGCTTCAAATCCAGCTCCGTCTGTTTCTACAATTTTGCACTATTGTATGTCTTGCTATTTGCCTAAAAACCTGAGAGAATATTAATTAAAACAGTGGGTCCACTCAGTTCTGCCACCTGGGAAGATGACCTCCTCCTGAATGTCCCTGTCCCCACCAACTCTGCCAGCAACTTGACGGTTACCAGCCGTTTCTTCTCTTCTTTGTCTCAGTTCACTCCTAAGGGCTTCTCATGTCATCCCCTCCACCACCCGAATGTACACACAAATCACCTTCACAGACAGAGTCACGACTATGAAGAGAGCAATTCATCAATACCGACGTGTCCTGATGAAGGGTGGTTTGTCTTTGCCAGGCCCGAGAGTCTCTAGTGAATTTCATTTGACGTGGCTTGCTGGGCATCGGAGGGGTATGGTTGGTGGGCGGTTTGAACTTCAGCTGACATGTTAATAGAGCAGGCCTATGCCTGTTCGAAAATGTTGTTTGTCTTGATTTTTTTTTTTTAGATTAGATGTAAGAGGAAAAGGACATGCTGCTCAGAAACACAATGGGCTAGTTGATGGTTTTTGCCATAATTCATTTTATATTCCTTCTATTCCCCTCGCCCCACTTGATAACTATCCCTACCATCTAATTTTCACTAGGTTCTCAAAGTGTATAATTCAATTAGTTTAGATATATTTACTGAATGACTACTATGTGCAAAGCATCTACTAGGTTTTCTAAAACCAGTGCCATGAGTCACTACCTTAAGACAAAAGATGGGGTGCCTGCGTGGCTCAGTTGGTTGAGCGTCTGACTTTGGTTCAGATCATGATCTCGTGGTTCACAAGTTCAAGCCCCACAACAAGCTCTGTGCTGAAAACTCGGAGTCTGGAGCCTGCTTCAGATTCTGTGTCTCCCTCTCCCCTGCTCGTGCTCTGTCTCTGTCTCTCTCTCTCTCAAAAAAAATAAACATTAAATTTTTTTTTTGGAAAAAGATGAAAGATGATGATAACTACGTGAATGAATGAGATTTTGGCTGTCTTGCCTCTCTTTTGACATCGGTGCTGGTCTTGAAATGATATACACCATAGTACTCATTGTCAAGCTGGAGAAGAGCCAAAGAAAGCTAGTAGCTTAAAACTATGATACATACTTGGCAATTCATAGCGCTAATTACTGATACAAATTGTACAATGGATTGGTTATAAGCATTTATAATTCTACTTTGTCATGTTCTAATTGGATATCTTACAGTTACTAAGGCCTATGGGTAAGACCAGCAATAGGTAGCATGCCCTGTGGTGATTGGTATGTGGACATTTCTAGAAACAGCAGTCGTTTTGGCCAATCTTGGAAAAAATATAGGAAGAATTGAAAATTATATTGTTATTAAATGCGCCATCTTTCCTCATTCTTGCCAAGTTCCTTTTTTTTTTGGCTGACTCTAGTAACGAGGGAGAAGTTTAAAATAGTGATTTTGTAATCAATCACTTCAATTTGAAAATGCATAGCTATTATTATAAATTTATATTAGGAAAACTTAAAAAATACCTATTGCACAGAAAGGTAATAAAATTTCTTTACCAGAAAGGAGTAGGCTGAGTGTTGTCTATCGTGAGTTTTTGTAAGTGTTTGAGGTTGGTTCTCTTTCTCTCCCCAGGGACTGCATTGGATTGTGGGCCTTAAATATCTATGTTTCTCATAAAAGACCATGGCTTTAAAAAAATATATTGGTGAACTTTGGGTAACCAAAGAGTGGATTTAGTTTTTTGGATAAATTTGTGGTATATACTGCGATGGGATAAGGCTGGTTCTGGATTTTTTTAAAACACCCAGGATTTTGGATCTTTGAGATCAATGGTTTCCCTGTGGCTGTTGTAACAAGATACCATGAGCTGGGTAGTGCAGAACAACAGAAATCTATTCTCTCGCAGTCCTAGGGCCAGAGGTCTGGAACAGCGTGCTGCCAGGGCCGTGCTCCCTCCAGGGGCTCTGCAGAGACTCCCCTCCTTCCTCTGCTGGGGGCCCCAGGTGCGCACTGACTCATGGTCTCGTCACTCCCATCTCTACCTCCATAGTCACATTGCTTCCTCCCTGCATTCTGTCTCAAATCTCCCTTCTCCTTTCTCTCATAAGGACACTTGTCATTGGCTTTGGGGGCCCACCTACATAATCTAAAATGATGTCCTCATCTTGAGATTCTTACCAAATTACATCTGCAAAGAACTTTTTTCCAAATAGAGTAACATCCACAGATTCTAGGGATTAGGATGTGGACAAATCTTGTTGGGAACCTCTATTCAATCTACTATAATAGCTTTCAAACTTCTTTTGAGCCAGAGGAAGAAATACCTCTTACAGAATAACTTAGCTCCACTGCCTACAGGAAGTGAAAACATTATGCAGAACAGTACTCTCCCTTCCATGTGAAATGTACTCTGTTCCATTCTACTCTATATCATTGCTTGCTACCCCAACAGAATGCTGTTTTGTTGATCTACTAAATCAATCACATGACCCATTAATGGTGTTGCCACCAAGAGTACTAGATCTCAGATGATCCTGGGCTATATCAGAATGTCTGGACTCTCTTGGCTGGAGAGCACTAGTTTGTCCTGGATTCCTCAGGGTTGGCTAAACTGAACTGGCTTTGAAGGAGTGGGTAGGGAGGTTAAGGGTGTGATCAGAATATTACATTACTTAATAACCTCTTCACCATATTAAATGCAAATGATCAACATTTACTGACATTTCCATGCATCCAACATCATGTTAGATATAAAAGCCACAAAAATGAATTATGCAAGCCAACCCCAGGCATTTCCTAAATTCTTTTCCATATTGTACCATAGAGATTATTTTAAACATACATTCTTAATCACCAATTTCTCTGCCAAGGTCAATAGTTATTTACAAATGGACTGGTAGATCCACTTAATAAATTTTCACATATATTCTTAACTATTCAAACTGTGGTGTTGCACTGAAGCACCTGAATTCATGATTTATACATTGTTTTAAAAGAATTTGAGAGCAATTGGAGGCAAGCTATTTCAGAGAAGAGGCTCATCTAAAATTTCTCATAATTGTGTGGACATTTTAAGTGCTTTGCAAGAGAGACTACAAAAGTAAAAGCAGTGACCAAAAAAAAAAAAAAGTTCTGCTTCCATTTCAAGCAGGTGACGTAAGAGAACTAAAATTCATGATTAAGAAAAATGAAATTGTATAAATTATAGCAGAAATGCCTGTCATCACCCGTATTAGCTGCTGAAATGCCTCCAGGGGGTTAGATTAGAAAAAGAAAATTACTTATCTGTAATTCTTATTCTCTTTAGGTAGCAATTATAATAGATATACACTCTTGGGTGTAAGTCATTGGTGTGAGAACCAGGAGTAGACGAGAAGTCAGCTAAAGAATTATAACCCTCAAGGAAGATGCACCCTGGGACGTCAAGGGCATAATGTATATGGAATGTCATTGCCCTCGAATATCATTCCTATCTGACCATCAAAAAGAACTGGCGGATTTAGTCCCTCAGAAGAAAAGAAGGAATGAGTGGATCTATTATTATTATTATCATATATTAAATGTATAAAGGTCTAGCCCTAGGCAAAATTTGTGAATTGGGTCTACTCATTTTCTCTCTGCGCCTCTACCTACTTCAGGAATCCAATACCTACCTTCTTGCCATTTCTCTCCCCTTGCTCTTAGGAAATACCTCATTAAATTTATTTACACCGAAGCCAAGACTTTCACAGCCTTGGGGAGGGAATAAGGAGCCACAGGGCCGATGCTGGGTTCGTTACCAGCTCGTCCTGGGGTTGATGTCAGGTGAACCAAGTTACCTCTTTGGGCTCCAGCATCTTCATTTATACAATGAAAGGGTTGAACTAGGGATTGAGTGGTATGTCTAGAACACTCTCATCTCTGTGATTCTGGGTGGGAAAGACAGGCTAAACATTAGGCTAATTTCAGGCTAAAACGTTAGGCTACAAATGTTACCCTTGAATACGGCGTTTACGTTGGAGCAGGACTGACTAAGCCTTAAGCTGTAGAGATGAAGCCTCACTTGAGGCATCCATGGGGACACAAGGAAGTATTTGGGGGTTTGTGTTTGTTTGACCAGAACTGCTGAGGTCATACCGTGCGAATGGCTGCGACGAAAACACCCAACACGTGCTCTGTGAGCATCGTGATGTAACTTGTGTTGGGCCCTGCCCCACATCAGAGCCCCTGGTTAGGCAGGAGCCTTCAGGAAGCTGCGCTTTTTCAGGACAACATTAGTGCAAGGGAAGCAGTCATCCATGAAGGGTGACTCCGGTGTCTGAAAGAGCTCAGGCCAGTTCCAGAAATGGCAACAGCTTCATGATGGAGGAGTGTTTCCTTTTTATTCCTTTTTGACACGCACAGGGAGAGCTGCCCACGACCTTTTCTTTATAGAGGCAGAGAAAAGCATTTCTTTCCCTTCTCTTTGCCTTATACCAATCCCTGCTTCTTTTTTCCTTGGAAGCCATTTCAGACCAGACTGAAGGATGCTGGGAGCTTATGGTCTGAATCAGAAATCCAGACCCATTCCTTCAACACAACTCTTTGGAGCAGTGACCCTTGACCCCTCACACTGTAACAGTGAGGTCAGAGGAGGCAACAGGCGGGGATAAGCAATAGGAGATAGGATGATTATTTAGGTCCAGAATACACCAGAAGCCTGTTGTGGCCTAATTAGGTTGTTCTACTTGCCTTTTTTTCCTACCATTTTTTTCTCATTTCAAATAACCTGGGAATGAATGCCTTCATAGCAACTCTGATCCTGTGTTCCTTGTATACCTGGGAAGAAAAGAATTAAGCAGCAAGTCTTCTATCCATTCTGTCCCTTTACTATGGGGGTTAGGGGGCTGGGGACATGACACCAGAAAAAAGAAAAGTCAGATAACTAAGTCCAATTTCCTTGTAAACCTGGAAATGACAGATTTTCCGGCCAACAATCAAATGGTAAGTGCTAGCAGTAGGGTCCTCATTCATGGAATGTTTTTAGTAAGATGTATCTGGTGGCCTAGAATTGCCTATCATAAACTGATGTGGAAGATATGCATTTATGGAGTATGGCTCCCTTGGCAAGACCACATGAACTGTCTGAATGAAAATGGATGTGTTATAAAGGAGGCGGAACTCTTTAGTCAGTGACATGAGCTATACACATTGCTTAGAGACGCCACATGTTAATCTAAGCCAGAGAGCATCTGATGCTCTGAGAAGAACCTAGAAAGCTATCATGAAGGTCCTAGACTTCTCTCTGCATCATTTGTGCCTCTTGATGACTTGAATCCTTGAAATGGCCAGTAAAGCTTAATACTGAGTAGATTTCTGGTTCATATGGAACTGGTTGACAACCTCATCCTTTGTGTCATCTCAGTGTGAGTATTCCTTCTTGGTGGTGGCTACTTTTCTTATTTTCAAGTTGGTTTTGGCAAGTTGTTCCATCCATCCATCCACTTATCCACTCTTTCTTTCATGCAACATATACTTGTTATGTACCTACTAGACTATAGGTACTCTTCTATGTGGGAGGGATGTGCAGCGGACAAAACAGACAATCCCCCCCCACCCCCCGCCTGTCTTTGTGGGACCTACCTTCCAGAAGATAACAGAAAAAAATATTAGTATAAAAGTAAATTATACCCAATGGAAGAAAGTCTTATGTATTATGGGAAATAAAAGCTAGACAAGAGAGATGGGAAGTGCAGTGGTGGGTGGGAAATAATTCCAAACGAGGGGGCTAGGGTCAGCTTCCATGAGAAAGTGACATTCGATCAAATGCCAGAGGGAGGTGAGGAGCTGGACCATGTGGATATCAGGGAGGAGGGTTGGCGGGCCGTGGGAGAGGCTGGTGATGTCGGTGTGGCCAGTCTGAAGCAAAGCCCAGGTACGTCCTATGTGTCTGCCGAGGGGTCCTAGGGGTGAGCTGATGCTGGCTCACAGATCATGTACAGCTTGGGAAAGACCTGGGGGGCTCCAGGGAGCTCTGGGATCAGAGGAGTGACATGACCCAACTCGCATTTGTGCCTAGAGTTCAGTTTTAATCCAAATTCACCTGCAAAATCTTGAGGGAAGAAAGCTGGTTGGTTATGCAGGGACTTGGCACAGGCCCAGAGGCACCTTCCTGGAGCCCTGTCCACCCCCACAGGCAGGTTTATGTAAGACCTCTTTGGACAATGGGGTGTAAAATGTCTTCCTGTAAGAAATACAAATTTGTCCTGAGCATCATTTAAAAAACTTTGGTGAAATATAGCATACTTAGACAAGAAAGTGGACAAGTCACAAGTGTAGAGCTTAGTCATGGAGTTAAAAACTAGTTAAAAAACTAGTCATGGAGCCACCACTTAGATCAAGAGTTGGAACAACCCCAGAGGCCCCTGTATGTTGCTTTGTGATTACAACTTACCCCAGTTTCCCAAAGGTAACCCTTCTCCAAATGTTTGTGGTGATCGCTTCCCCGCTTACTTTAGTCCCTCCGCATCTGGGTATGTGGGGATAGCCATGAACTCTATTTTATTTTATTTGGTGTCCAGCTTCCCTCCCTCAATGGTGTGTTTCTGCATCTTATCCAGATTGATGTTTGTAGCTGTGACTTTTTAAAAATTGTTATATATCTCATGAAATATATACCCTTCAATTTTGTACTCCTACATTGGCTGTTGTGAATATCCCTGGGCTGGTCCCCTGGTGTCCAGATATGGCCACATGTGTAGGGCATACATGTGGGACGAGAACTGCAGGGCTTCAGGGTGCCTGGTGGTTCATCTTCAATAGATTGTGGCAAACTGTCTTGCAGAATGATTGCTTTACTTTCCTCCCATTTCAGCAGGTGTGGGGGTTAATATTGGTTCATCTTCTTGTCTACATGTGGTCAGGTTGCTTCTTGTCTACACGTGGTCAGGTTGGAATTTTAGCTATTTCTGGCAGGTATGTGGTGACAGATAAAAGTGATTTTAATTTGCACTCCCCTGTTACAACTGAGTTGAATACCTTTTCATGTTTATTGACTGCTCGCATGGCCTCTTATGGAGCAAGTTTCCTCCTAGGTTTCTTTTCTTTTCTTAAAAAAAATATTTATTTATTTTTGAGAGAGAGAGAGAGAGAACAAGTTGGGGAGGGACAGAGAGAGGGAGCTCCAGGCTCTGAGCTGTCAGCACAGAGCCAGATGTGGGGCCTGAACTCACGAACTGTGAAATCATGACCTGAGCTGAAGTCAGATGTTTAACCAATTGAGCCACCCAGGTGCCCCCATCTTGGAAATATATTCAAGATAGGGGCAGGATATAATTGGAAATATCTTGTCTCACTCTCTTTTCATTTTTTTTTTTTACTTATATCTTTTCAAGATCAAATGTTCATTTTAATGTGGTCATATTTACCAGTCATTTTCTTTAACGTTTGTGCTTTTTAGTCCTTTTTTTTTTTTTTATCTTTTACTATTTCCAATACCATCATATAAAGTCTTTCCATTTTGGGGCGCCTGAGTGGTTCAGTTGGCTGGGCATCCAACTTCGGCTCAGGTCATGATCTCACGGCTGGTGGCCTTGAGCCCTGCATCAGGCTCTGTACTGACAGCTCAGAGCCTGGAGCCTGCTTCGGACTTTCTGTCTCCCTCTCTCTCTGTCTCTACGCTGCTCGTACTCTCTTTCTCTCAAAAATAAAATAAACATTTAAATAAAATTTAAAACCTTTCCATTTTTGTTTTTCACATGTAATCTACAATACTCGGATTAATTTATGGGTTTTTGTGTATGAGATGAGGCAGAGAAAGTTCCTTTCCCTTCCTTCCTTCTCTCTCACTCTTACCATCTCCTCTCTGTTCTTTAGTGTGATTCTATCATAGATCAAGTGTCCACAATACATGTGAACATCATTCTTCAAATTCCATTCTAAGCCTGCTCATTCCTTGGGGGTGAAACGCCCTTCCCTGGAAAGACTTTTGATAAAAGTGTAGAAGAGCATGAGCTCCACAAGAATAGGAAACATGGGTTGCCTGTTTCTGTTCCTCCAGTGCCCACAACGGTGCTCAATCAGTTTTTATTTATTGAAGAATTCATAGCTCACACTTTGATGGTAAGACAGAGGTCAATGCAAAGCTCAAGCTCTATCTCAATAAAGAAGGTTTGGAAAATACAACTAGCAATGATCTGTCTATCTCTCTTACAGTTCTTTAGCTAAAAAACAAAAATCTGGTGGTGGTTCTCAACTTTGGCTGAGGTTTGAGATTGCATGGGAAGTTTTAAAAATATAGACACTTATTACCATCCCCAAGGATTTTATTTAATTAGTCTGGACTGTGGTCTGGTTATCAAGAGTTTTCCTATTTGTCCAGGTGATTATAATGGGCAGCCAAGGCTGAGAATCATCAGGAAAAGAAAGAGTGAAAGCACATTGTTACTATCATGGTTGCTAGTATAAGTCTGTCCCAAACATTGCTTGCTCTCATACCTATCCTAATAAATTACACTTTTATCTAAAATTCAAATTTAACTGAATGTTCTGTATTTTTATTTGCTAAATCTGGCAACTCTAATTACTATAAAATTGTTCCTCACATGCTCACCTGATTAGAGTCACTATGTTCAAATGTTGTTCGTTCCTTCCTGTGACACCCTGGTCCTGTGTGATGTTGTTCTTGCTGTGCTGATTTGCCTTTGTCCTTCCAGCCAACCGTGCAGCTCTGACTGTTCCATGAAACAATATTCTCAAAGCCAGAAGGCCTGGTGCCATTACAAAAAAAAATCCCACTCAGTTTACTAAGGTGTCAGACATAAGCAGGCAAATTTAGGAGCAAGCTCCTGAAACATCCTTTGGAGAGTTGCATGGTGAAATTGAACGGTTGAGGGATTAATTTCACAATATCAACAGTTTGTACAGGGTGCAATTACAACCAAGAAGGAGGAGCATAAGCACTTTGTTTCTCGTTTTTCCCAATCAGACTAAGTGAAATAACTTAATTAATTGGGTGATTCATACTTAGAGCTGTGTTAAAGATGACCAGGTTGTGAAAACAGAAGACAGAATCTTTCCCTTTTTTCCCATGTCTGTGGGTGCACGGATGCTTCATTTTCTTTCTTTTTTTTTTTTTTAATTTTTAAATGTTTATTATTATTTTTGAGAGAGAGACACACACAACACAGAGTGCGAGTTGGGGAGGGTCAAAGAGAGAAGGAGACACAGAATTCCAAGCAGGCTCCAGGCTCTAAGCTGTCACCACAGAGCCCAATGCAGGGGTTGACCTCACAAACTATGAGATCATGACCTGAGCCGAAGTTGGTTGTTTAACCAACTGAGCCACCCAGGGGCCCCAGATGCTTCATTTTCTACCATCACTGCATTTGTTCATCCTTCACTTCTCAGATTTGCAGATGCTGCTCTTGAGGCCCTTGGAAGGTTCTAGAAGGTAAGGACCTCTCATCTGCCTGCTTATGCTATCCTTGTTCTGTGTTAATGAGATTTAGAACTCCACACATCAGTAGTTTTGCTTCTGGGTTGTCACTCACACTATGGGAAACCATTCCACTTGCAAATTTGGGGGGAGGCATTCCTGTTTACATTGCTCAGCACTTGAAATGCACATTTATTCTCTGCTTGGAGAGGTTAGGCTGTCTTGGGGTCAGAAGAAGGTGCATTTCTCAATACACTGAATTATTTTGGTTGGGGCAGAGTCCCTTATAGTTATGGCGCTTCACCAGCACATTGTAATTTTCTTAAAGCATTGCATTTGATCCTAACAATCGCCCTGCAAGTTGGTAGGGCAGGCATTATTCTCCTTACCCTACAGATAAGGAAATTGAGTCAGCTTCATTAAACGACCGTGTGAAGTTGTTCATCTAGTAAAGGAGATCACTGCCTCAGCTCACAGGATCTCAGCACTCAGAGATCTTATTAAAAATGTATGGATTCCTGAATTCCTGAGGCTGGGGAGGCACCAGGAGTCTATGGACAAGCCTTAGAAAAATGGCAGAGACTACCATATTTGAACAACATCATTGGAGTTTTTGATTAAAGTTCTAGGAATTCAGGGTGCCTGGGTGGCTCAGTCGGTTCAGTGTGAGACTCTTGATTTCAGCTCAGGTCATGATATCATGGTTGGTGTATTTGAACCAACATTAGGCTCTGTGCTGACAGCGTGGAGTCTGCTTAGGATTCTTTTTCTCTCTCTCCTTCCCACCCTTCCCCTACTCTCTCTGTCTCTCTTTCTTGCTAAATAAATAAATAAGCATTAAAAAATTTTAGGAATCCAGCTGTTTTATGGAGCAGTGCAAATAAATTTAAGTGAAAATATTTACTACCTGTTTTACAAAAGTTGCCAATATTTATAGTTACTTTTAACAATTGCATTGTCAATCCTTAATAAGTGCAACAAGAGTTGAAAGGCAGAAATATAAAAGCAGATTAATTATTGACTTCTTCATTCCACCACCACTTTTGGGACTGACTGAGGAAGAGGCTCCTTCTTTTAGATTTTGTTTAATTTAATCCATTTATACTGTGAACATTTCCTGAATATCTACAATATACCAGGCACAGTGCTAAAAGCTAGAGGCAAAAAGTTGAATGAAGCATAATCCTCGCCATTGATAAGTTTCTGGTCTGTTGGGCAGACAGACATGTAAATCTATAGATTATTTAAAAAATATGATGTGTGATACATTTCAGGTATGGATTACATGGTTAGGGAACACAGAAGAGAAAAAGGTCAGCTCTGTTCAAATCAAGACAGGGGTGCCTGGGTTGCTCAGTTGGTTAAGCGTCCAGCTTCGACTCAGGTCATGATCTCGGTTTGTGGGTTTGAGCCCCGCTTCGGGCTCTGTGCTGACAGCTGGCTCAGAGCCTGGAGCCTGTTTCAGATTCTGTGTCTCCCTCTCTCTCTGACCCTCTTCTGCCCATGCTGTCTCTCTCTCTCTCTCTAAAATAAATAAAGACAGTAAAAAAAAAAAAAAAAGAAAAAAAACCAAATCAAGACAGACTTCAAAAGTTGATGCAGGGTCTTACTTGAGTTTTCTGAATGTTTTAGTGAGTCTCTGGCCTTTGCTCTGTGTTGCATGGACAACTTCAAGGGTCACTCCACCCTTTTCGTGCAGCGTCTACTCAAAAGACCAGTATTGTTCAGAGCTGAAGTCAAATGGTCTGTTGCTCCCCTTTCTCCTGGGTTTCCAACATACATTGCTTCCTAGGGAAAATCTGAAAATGAAGTCAACTTAACATGAACTGGATGGGCTCTGAGCTTGAGGCTGCCCTCACTCACTTTCTGGTTTGGGGCACTAAGGCAATGCTTAGGATGGAAGCCGATAAATTTCACACACACGTGTTCAGTGTTTGAAGAAGGCCACTCACAGATTTGCAGTTCTGCCTTGGGATGTGCAAATGTCAGATGGACTGATACCAGCATCCAGTGTCCTGTGGTCATGCACTCTGAAGACCCTCTGTCTGTCTGCCTTGCTGAGCTAATTCACATGGACATGAACCCCAAACACAGAGTTGAGGAAGGGCGCCGGGATGAACCTGGCCTTTTCAGACTCATGAGGCTACTCTTGGGAGCTGTTTGTTCATTGCCCTCACCTAAACAGTTCCTAGTAGAGTTTCCTCCTCTCTGATTTAATGCCATTTTAATTCCTTTCTTCTCAACTGTTACTGACCTCCCCCTTCTCTTCCTCCTACTCTCCCTGTTTCCCACCCCTCAACCTGTCTAAACCATTTTTCACATTTTTGCTTTGACAATGATCACTATAAATAAAACCAGAGAGGCACGGGTATTCTGGGAGAGGGGTGAGGTCACAGAAGCTGCCCCCTGAGAGCATGGCTCTCCTGAAGTCAAAGGGACAGCCTATTTCATGCCCCAGCACCCCTTTGAGGCTATCCTCACCTCAGGCAATAGTTTTGTTTTTATTGTTTGTCGTTCAGCTCCCTGGAATGTGGAGTTCTTTTGGAGGCGTGTGTCTGTCCAACTGTGTCTGAGCAGCTTTCCTCCTGACATGGAGAGGAGCAGGGGCGGGAAGGAAGGGTGGTGAAATCAAGTCCAGAGGGACAAATGGGTTTCTAAGATCACAGCACTGAGCACACTCCCATCTCTGAGATGGGTGACCCTCTTTCATCGTTGGTGGATTTGCTTGAAATGTAACTTCCTGTCCTGGAGATGGTGAGCAAAAATATTAAAGCACTTAAATTTTGGGCTCCTTTTGAGAAAAATATGATGAACCTGTGTGATGGGGTGGCTGAAGCAACCAGGGCTACCGAATTCTGATCTTGGATGCCTGAACGAAAAGGAGCAAATCAAAGTGGAGAAAGAAATGAATACATAGTCCCCTAGGGGACCATGGGGAGAGGAAGGGGGAAAGAGAGCAGGGAAGAGTGAGGGACACAGATCAAGGGAGACTACTGAATACTGAAGAGGAACCATGGACTGAAGGGGGAGGGGGAGTGAGGGAGGGGGTGATGGTCATGGTGGGGGTACTTGTGGGGAGAAGCACTGGGTGTTATATGGAAACCAATTTGACAATAGACTATTATAAAAAAAAAAGAAATGAATACATAGGAACTGCCTTTTATATGTGCCCAAAATTTTACCCATTTGTCTCATTTATTTGTACAAAAGGGCCCTCTGAGTCGGTGTCACTGTTCTCAGGTTACGGATGAAAGGAGCAAGGGTTCAGGGAGTGTAGGAAGCAGGACCCAGAGGGCAGAGGCAGGATTCACGCTACATCTGTCTCACCTGCTACTGGGCTGGAAAGAAGGGTTGCTGTCTCACTGACTTCAGGGAGGTACACATATTCTGTTCTATTACGAGCAGTTTATGCACACTGTAATCTGACTGCAGCGTTATCAGCGATGCCCAAACAGAAACAGTACCTGGAAAGAAAGAAGGGCTTATATAGAAAACCGAAGCACATGACAAAGGCTGGATGTGCTAAACAATTCTTAGTCAATCTTCCCCCATTCCCCCTCTTCCTCCCTCCTGCCTTTCTCTTTCCCTCCTATTTGTGTCCTTCCCTCCTTGAGTCCCTGCTTCTCTCTTCCCTTCCGTTCCCTTCCCTTCCCTCCCTCTCTCCCTCCCTTCCTTCCTTCCCTCCCTCCCTTTATATATCTCTCTCCATATAGAGATATGCTGGGCAGCGATCTAGTTCCTGTCCTTGAAGAGTTTCAGGCCATCTGCGGAGACAGCCGTGTGAGCAAATTGCTAGGATGTCCTATGGCAAGCTGTGTAACAGGGGCTTACGTCCAGTCTGCAGGTGCAGATGAGAGAGCAAGTAATTTCGCCTGGGGAAGTGAGGAGAGCAAGAGAGGAAGTGACATTTCATTTGGCCCTGAACATTGGGCATTTGCTTCCATTCCAGGAGAGACGAACATGTCCTTTATACTTGGGACATAGTAGGGCCAGGATGCCTGGACGTCAAGGGTGGTGTGAGGGCTGAGGCTGGGAGGGCCGTCCTGGCATTCAGCCTCCCCTTCCAGGAGAGCTTCCGGAGGTTTATTCTGGAGGAAATAGATGTTGACATGAGTATTGGAGTCTTGGAGCATTTTGAATAGTCACCCCAGGCCAGGAGTCCCTGGGCACCAGTATTGTAGAATCCACATTTTTATTGCCCTCTCTTGACCCTACCCATGGGACAAGTCACTCACCTCACATAGACCTCTGGGAAAATCCCAAAGAGACTTGGGAGTGATGTGTTTGTACTTGCAGAGGATGCAAGAACATCTTTCCATAAGCTGAGTCTAGTCACACAATAGAAGTGCCCTTGAAGAAATGCCTGAAGTCATTTGGAGAGAATTTCTTTTGCCCTGTGGAAATGAATAAAGACCAAGAAGAAGGAGCAAAGGCAGTTTATTATTCTGAGCTTTCTATAATAAGTGAGCCAGCCACCATCATTTACTTGTGTTTTGGCAGACTCAGGCAGGTGGACTGGGAGAGCTTTGTAGTGGGAAAAAGGGGAGGGTTCATGTATGCCCTGATTTCAGGCTGTTGGTCCAGGGATATTGGAGGTGGGCTAAGTAGATGTGGGGCATCCATGTGATTGGGTAGGCACATATTTGGCTTCCTTTTTTTTTTTTTAATGTTTATTTATTTTGAGAGAGAGAGAGATAGTGAGTAGGGGAGGGGAAGAGAGAAAGGGAGACAGAATCCCAAGGAGGCTTGAGCCTGACATGGGACTCAAACCCATAAACCATGAAATCCTGACCTGGGCAGAAACCAAGAGTTGGATGCTTAACCAACTGAGCCACCCACACACCCAGAATATTTGATTTCCTATGGTTGGTCCTAAGTTGGAAGTAGAGACAAAAATTAGGGAAGCTGTCAGTGAATTGACAGATTGTCTCCTGTGCTGAACTGTTACTACAGATAGTGTTCTGAGTTCTTACAAGTCTGGTTTATTAGATAGCGTTGTGGCTTCCTGGGCTGGTTATTGTAGGTAATGCACTGGTTCCTGGGCTGCTTCCTGCAGGTTGTGAGTCAGAGCTCTACTTTTAAATACCGTCTTGCATATGTATATATGGGCTCTCAGTCCCTAGTCATGAAATGAGGACTGCCTTCTGGAGTTTTGGTTGGCAGTGAGAATAGGGTCTGTTTGGTAAACACACAAGCATGAGATACAAATTGTGTAGGAGGTAGTGCATGTGGCGTGGAGATGTGCAAGACCGAGGTGTGTCCGCTGCTCACAAGGGCGCTTGGTTGTAGGGTCTGGAGTGGGGTTCCTAGAGGCAGTATCCCCTGGACACATTTTAAGGCTCAGGATATAGTTAGGACATCCCTGGGAATGTCCTACATGGATTGGTGACTTGTACATTCCTTTTGATACACAACACTTTGGAGTCCATCCCAGTAACATGCTTGGTCTTCCTCAGGTGAAACCAGGAGCTGGATCTCATAGCTGCTATTAGAAATAAGCTATGGGGGCACCTGCGTGACTTGGTTGGGTAAGCGCCTGACTCTTGGTTTTGGCTCAGGTCGTAGTCTCCTGGTTTCATGCATCAGGCTCTGTGCTGACAGTGTAGAGCCTGCTTGGGATTCTCTGTCTTCCTCTCTCTCTGCCCCTCTCTTACTCGCACTGTCTCTGTCTCTCTCAAAATAAATAAATAAACCTTAAAAAAAAAGAAAGAAGCTATGATAAGCAAAGAGACTTTGTTTTGATGAGCCATTATACAGACGTGCTGCCTGTGCCTAGCCGCATACTACTAGGAAAGTGACTTTCCTCTTCTCTACCCTCCCCTGAATTCAAGAGGCTTGACTGGAAAGGGGAATCTGGAAAGGGGAATCTTTTTTTTTTTTCTTTAACTACCGCCAGGTGT
Organism: Mungos mungo; assembly: GCA_004023785.1. Lineage (NCBI taxonomy): Eukaryota > Metazoa > Chordata > Mammalia > Carnivora > Herpestidae > Mungos > Mungos mungo. The sequence goes on along the minus strand of PISW01001779.1, from coordinate 200,816 downwards.
CCTACTCAGGTAGTTGGGTAAAATAGTCAAAATATTTTTATAGGGGCCATAAACGGTTTTACAATACACTTACTGTTTATGAGCAGGGCCAGCATGTTGGGGGTTGTGATGGCTGTGACAGTCTCGCAGCAGATCGGCCTGCGTTTCTCATGGAGTTTTGTTAAAATGTGTTAATCCTAGTCACAAAGCCAAGCATAAAATTTTAGTGGCTCCTGAAACTGTCACCGTTTTTTTTATGCTCCTTGTCTAAAGCTCTCTGGAAACCAATGGAACCTGAAACAGCTAAACGTATTTGCTTCTGCAAACCATGCTCATGAGGCCGCATATAGTCACCGGCAGGGGGAGGGTGACAAGGGGGTAACTGTAAATATCACCTTCTAAATAATTAGTAGAGTAAATAAATCAATGTTACTAATGTTTTGGGAAGCTTTTTCATTTATGTTGAAGGTTTCCCCCCCCCCCAACCAAATGGTATCTTTTGACACAGAAAAATTTAACAATTGAAAAAAATTAATCGAAGACACAATGTCTAGCTTTTTTAAAAGGCAAGAATGAAGATATAAAGAAATGGGACACAGCATCAACTTTTTTTTTTTTTTTGCCGGATCAGGGAGTAAGTTTAAATTATCAGCATCCTCTTTAATAGCCCAAAACAAATAAAATAGTTTAACGACCTTAATGTTATAAATTTTTGTGAATTAACAATGTGCTAGAAAATTATAAAGAGGTTCTCATTAAATTGACAACCACAGCCAATGTTGAGAGATAATTACCATCCAGCAGAAGTTCTTTTATTTTTTATTTTTTAGCAGTTCTTTTAAGAGCAACTGTCAAGTATGGCTACCCTGAGTTTTTTCTCATTTAGGTTAAAGTGAATGAGTTAGTGCATAAGCCCTGAATGATGAAGGTACTGGTGGTGTGTTGAAATGGAAAATTCAGCTCCTTACTCTATGTTCAGAGGACAAGTGTTCCTGAAAGTTCTCCTCTGAGCTTTTTTAATTATGACACTTAACAACATAGATCATGAGTGAGGAAAAGATGAGTAAGAAAGCTTATCTGGTCCAAAAGGCAAGTGACATGAACTTTGGTTCATTTGGCATTATCAAGTCACTTTATTTCTTAAAACAGGATAGGAATGTCTTCATTGGATCTGAAGGTAGAAAAGGGAATAATAATACTTTAAAAAAAATCCCTTGAATTGCGATGTTACTGATTTGCAGTGCAGCCTGAGAATTCACATTCCTCCTGTGACATCATTCTTTTGTGCTTTTTCAGTTAAGTAGGGTAATCCTTCCGCCTCCTCACTGGTAAGTTAGGGCATCCACTGGAAGTGAGTGCCTTGTCAGTCATGTACCCAAAGAAATCGAATGAGCATCTATCACCACATGCCAGGAACTCTGTGTTAGTGGAGGAACCATAGAATACAGCCTTCGCCCTCACATTGCTGACACATGGAGAAGTTCTAGAAGCAAGCCCAGAAGCAATCGTCACTGACTGCTATAACTTCTATGGTGGCAGGAATAGAGGCTGCAAGGGGAACTCGGGAAATTTACTCAAATGTAGAAGGGCTGTGGTCTTTCTCTCTCTCTCTTTTAAAGTTTTATTTATTTTTATCTTGAGAGAGAGAATCCCAAGCAGGCTCATGTTGTCAATGCAGAGCTAGATGTGGGACTCGAACTCACCAACCATGAGATCATAACCTGAGGTGAAATCAAGAGTCAGATGCTTAACTGAGTGAGCTACCCAGATGCCCCATGGTCTTTCTCTTTAAAAATGTGCTTTGCATTATTGTTTAATTTTAAAATTACCAGCAAATTTTAAAGTTTAAAACCTATAAAGTTATATGAATGGGACGGCATCATACATGTTTATGTTTTATGATCTCATTTTTTGCCTTTTTGTTTGACTCACAAATTCTTCTCCATGTGTCTTTTTCTTCCATTTCCTACCTTAACCAATGTTCACAACCTAGAATGTAGATTTTTCTTCATGTTTGAATCACTGTATACAAACATCTATTTACACATATATAAATATCACATGTACAGATGTAGGGGGTTTTGATCACTGGGTTGTACAGAGATAGATTATGGCGGCGTAGGACATGGTGTGATTTGACTTGATCTTAGAGTTTGAGCTAGAAAGTTTATTCTCAGGCCATCCAGCATGGAATAATCTCTGGTAATTTACTTCATTCATTCAAACAGAATAAATGAAATAGTCCTCAAACTATCTTTAATTGTTGCTTAAACTGATAGTTCAAAAGAGAAGAGCTCATGGGGTACCTGGGTGGCTCCGTCGGTTGAGCATCTGACTTCGGCTCAGGTCATGATCTCATGGTTCGTGGGTTCGAGCCCTGCGTCGGGCTCTGTGCTGACAGCTAGCTTAGAGACTGGAGCCTGTCTTCGGATTCTGTGTCTCCCTTTCTCTCTGACCCTCCCCTGCCCATGCTGTCTCTTTCTGTCTCTCAAAAATAAATAAATAAAACACAGAAAAAAAAGAAGAGCTCACTTTCTTTTTTGATCTGTCATACTACCTTATAGGTACCTGGACTGGTATGCTGTTCTTTGGAATTTGGGCTGAATTTATTGATTGTGTTTATATTCCCTAGAAACCACCTAAATACGTATTTGGATACCCTTGCGGACAGCTGGGGGACAAACCCAAAGTTTAGTTGGCCTATATTCTACCCTTTAACAGAACACAGTGGAGTCTTTCTTGCTTATGATTAATGATTCAGATTTGACTGTGTTATTAGTAGTTTGTTGTTCTTATTGACTCCAATGGTAACTCCCAAACTCGCTGGAGAGTGAATAGGTGCTTTAAGACCATTCTGTAACATTTTATGGTGCCTGGGTGGCTCAGTCAGCTAAGTGTCTGACTCTTGATGTCGGCTCAGGTCACGATCTCACGGTCATGAGATGGAGTCCTGCATGGGGCTCCGCGCTGAGCATGGAGCCTGTTTGGGATTCCTTCTCCCTTTCACTCTGCCCCTCCACTACTAGTGTGTGCTCTTTCTCTCTCAAAATACATAAACATTTAAACAATAAATAAATAAAATACCACTCTGTAACATTTTTAAATATTCACACACATCCACATGTACACCAGCCCAATGAAGTCCTAACCCTGTCTTCCTTCTGATCCCAGATAACAGGGATGTGGGAGGGAAAAGCCTTGGGTACTATGCAGAGTTTTACTAGAGCCCAACCTTTTGAGTACTGTTTAGAAATTGGGCCTCACATTTCTTGGTGCCTGATGACCAATTACACAGGTAACAAACCAAGTATGATCTGAGATGTTTCATGAAAAGCACATTTTATTCACAGGCCATTGGTACCTCAACCACAGTACAAATTTATGATAGAATGCTAGTTGTCAGAGTATTTTGCCCTAAGTCCCAACTTCATCCAGTAAATTCTTGACAGATATTTCTCAGAAAGCAACATGAGTTATGCAAAAATCTAGGTGTATGGTTTAGTGGGAGTGGGGAGAAGACTGGGAAAGAGAAGAGGGGAAGATAGAGGAAGTGGAGGGAGAAAGAGAGGAAGAGGAGAGGGGTAGGATGACGTCTGCCTAGAATTTCAGCTGCATTTGGAGTAGAGAGAATCTCTCTCTGGATCCTGTTACTGTGGGGATCGTAAGAGTCTTCAGTTGTGAAAGTGACGTTGAGTGAGGATTGCGGACAGAAAGCAGAGCCAGTGGGATTGTCCCGAGGAAGCTATAAGACTTCTGATAATGGTCTGATAGATAAGGGTGAAACACAATTATTAAAGCAAAGAACTACTTTGGGCCTCTTGGGGGGCAAAATCCCTGAGAAGAGTTAATCTGATGCTTTTCTGTTAGGGATCATTTGCCCCTCAAAAATTCATACATATCCATCTCTTTCTCAATTATCTAGACTGTAATGCATATAGGTAATTATTATGAAATGGCCACTGATGTCTGTGAAGGTAGATGCTACACTAAATCATCTTCGAAGCTGGTTGTTTTCTTTGGAACAGGCGGCTACTCAACATGGAAGGTTTAAGGTTGGTATTTCCTTTTGCTTTAAGTTGGTTTTTCAAGATAAAATTAGAGGGTGTAAAATTCTGGCATCCTTAAAAAGCATTTTTAATAACTTTAACAGAGAGGGAGGCAAACCATAAAAGACTCTTAAATACAGAGAACAAACTTAGCCTTGCTGGAGGGGAGTGGGGTGGGGGATGGGCTAGATGGGTGATGGGCATTAAGGAAGGCACTTGTTGGGATGAGCATTGGGTGTTATATGTAAGTGATGAATCACTAAATTCTACTCCCAAAACCATTATTATACTATATGTTAAATAACTTGGATTTGAATAAAATAAAAATAAATAAATTAAGATTAAAATAGAAAAAATAACTGAATCAAGTTCTCTTCATTGTCGGTTTGTCTGATGACACACAGAACTTAGGAAACTTAAAATTATTCAGTCTAGTCAAGTATTTGATTGAGCCTGGGTGGCTGAGTTTGGTTAAGCATCTGAATCTTGATTTTGGCTCGGATCACGATCTCATGGTTCATGAGTTCAAGTCCCATATGAGGCTCCATGTTGACAGTGCAGAGCCTGCTTGGAATTCTCTATCCCTCTCTCTCTGCTTCTCCCCTTCTTGCACACATGTGTTCTTTCTCTCTCAAAATAAATAAATAAATAAACTTTATAAAAATGAATGAATGAATGAATAGATAGATAGATAAATATTCCAGTTAACCAAAGGTCATTATACCTAACATATTAACAATTTTGGGGAATCAGAATAGACTGTAACATACATATTACTCAAGCTACACTGCCCTAAATATAATTTTCTTTGATAATTCAAGATAATTCAGAATTTTCCAATGCTTGTGCTCATGGTTTCAAATGTCATTCATCATTTTTCTGGGATATAGATGTGCAGATAAAAGGTGACTAAGTGGCTCAATTGTTTGGGCATCTGACTCGAGTTCCCAGCTCAGGTCTTGATCTTAGTGTCATGGGTTCATGACATGAAAGCATGAAGCCTACTTAAAAAAATAGAATATATACATGTATATATATACACACATATGTATACATATATACAGATGAAAATATTAAATAACAGAAAGCTTTTATATAGGGGTAATAATAATAATAATAATAATAAAATAGTAAACTCAGCAACATTAGGTAGTAGTAAGAGCAGCAACTACATGCTGAATATATAACTCATTTTCTCCACACAGATATCCTAACACAAAGACTATGATCCCTTATACCTTTAAATGGAGATTTCAAGGGACCAGCAAGCCTGCCCAGGTCACGCAGCCAGTAAAAGGCAGAGACAGGAATGTGAACCCTGACCTGTCTACCCCCAAGCTCTTTCATAAAAGGCTCAGAGTTCCCACAGCAACATTCAACATGTAAAGAACTCACGAAAGAGAAAAAGAAGCCTTGTATTGATAAGAGGGAGGCAAACAGCCCATTTAACAAGAGTAAAATCACAAGGCTAAAATATTATTTAAAAAATATTTTAAAGTAAAAACACCTAAAAGAAAAACCACATTATAGTTGAAATGATGTAAAGAAATGTGCCCTATTATCTATAAAGGACCTTACAAACATAACACATTATACAGTCTATCTTACCTGATATAGAACATATAACTTTATTTTTTGTTGTTAAGTTGGAGTTGAAATGATAATAAGCACTCTTCAAGTTTATATTTCTAACCTAATGGCTAAATTTCATTTTACTGTAGTTTTTATCTCCCTATATCCAGAGACTGATGGAAAAAAAGATGAATAAAATGTGAGAAGATTAGTAGAAGTTTGAGTAATGTCAAATAAATACCATATGTGTTGTTTCTGTTTTAATTGAATAGCATCTTACAGACCTTGGTCTCTGCCAGAATGATCAATCTGTCACTTGAGTTATTTGACTATTGATTCATTTTCAGAAATGTGTTGACATAAGTCTTACTGTAAAACGAAAATCAGCTCCCCTGTCTCCTGCCACCAGGATTCTGAGGCTCATGGCTTTGCCTTTTTGCATGATTAATGTTGTTCTGAGAACCCTGAAGAATCAATAAACATTTTCTGAAGCAGAGATATCTACATCCCCAAAGAGGGTTGCCTGTTCAGTGTCCCACTCAATCTACAAAATGCATTACCCTTTTGAATGGAAGGGGCAGGCTCGGCTGGTTGATGAGAATGAGGAATTTTGTTCAGGTTGTTTATCCTTTTCACTATGAAAGTCTTAAGATGAGGAGTCCACCAAATAGTCTCCCTGGTGACTGGGCAGAATAGCTACATCTACACAGGTTTACACACATCCTGAATGATCCAAGTTAATGCTGTTGATATTGTGATATTGTCTTCTTAAAAGAACAAACCTGAGAGAAATCTTTTATTCTCTCTCTCTCTCTCTCTCTGTCTCACACTCACACACACACACACATGTACACACCATATAGGATTCCCTGCAATAAACAGCGTCATCCTCAAGTGCTTAGAAACATAGCTTGTCCCAGCAAACATCATTCATTTAGACTGAGAAAAATTCTCTTTCCTACTGAGGCCATTTAATTTGACTCTCTGCCTCTTCTGTGGGGGAAAGATATGGCCTTGCTATATATATAAACACAACTGTGTCCCATAGGCAAGAGCCCAGGAAAGAGAACAGAACTAACAAAGAAGTAGATGTAGAAGATACTCTTTGGAATCCTGTCTTCTTTGGCGCCATTACAAGAAATTGACATGAAGATGGAGCAGTGACTTCTGATCCTTTTTGGAGCTAGGGCTCCTTTCTAAGTAAAATGAATAAAATAATTTGGAGGCAAAGTTTAAGTGTATAAAGGAAAAGGGGGAATTCACCACAAATGTCAAGTGCTCCTGGCTCCTCTGCCTCCCTACCCCAGCACCTTCTCAGTCACACTCCCCAGTGCCCCGGAGTGTGACTGGAAGGTCCAGCCTTGAGTCATATCTGACACAGAACCCCTGTCTTGCTCCATGTCACTCCAGACCCGGGGAAGGATGAGGAAAAATGGATGACTGAATGCACGGCTGAGCCCTTTGTCTGGTGGAAATGGGATTCTTGTTGTAATTCTGGTCTCCTGAGTTGGGGCTGATTCGAAAAATAAAGCAAGACAAGGGGAACGTGATCTGATAAGCCGAGAAATGACTCTGCCAATTCACTCAGCCCGAACGAGGTCCCTGCCGGGACCTTGTCAACACATCAGATTTGAGCTCAAGAGTTGCAAGAAAAAGGCTTTTCCTGTATGCTCAGTCCAGGGTCACCAGCTCAGAGAGGAAGAATAGGCAGACTAAATTTTCTTAAAGAGGAGGCCGTCGCTCTGCCTTCCGCACAGCCATGATTCCGAAATCAGCACGCTGCTCAGGCTATTTGTGTCACAAATCTTCAGAGAGAATTCTCTCTGCGCCTGGAAAGAAGGAAAATTAGCAGTCCAGCCATGTCATAGAACCAACCTGGGACATTATTTAATATATCTAATTACATGAGAATAATTTCATTAGCACCAGCTTTCATTTGAATATGCTACAAATGCTCCCCCCAAAATGTATATTTCCTTAGCAGAATACATCCATAATGAGTTCTTGTGAGACTGAAGATTTACTCCATATGACAATCACAAGGTACCACATTTTGAGCTAAAAGAGCACATTAAGCAACCAGACAGTACTTGTTGCGTCCCTAATTATCACTGTTTATAAAGTATTTTCACAATCACCAGCAAATGTTGTTCGAGTCCTATGCACAGTGTTAGGGAAAGGATCTGAGGATTTGAAGAGGCCAGGGATCATGGGGTCCTGGCTCCTGAGCAGTCATCCGTTTCTCTCAAGGTTCACAGGGCCAAGGAATCCCTTGCCCTCTCTTACCAAGGTGCGGTGACGTGGGTTTCCTGCTCTGGACAGGGTGGGAAATGAAATGTGACTGAGGGTCGGGAAGTGAGGCTTTTCTTCCTACTTTCCTTCCTTTCTCCCTCCCTCGCTCCCTCCTTCTTCACTGTCTTCCTTCCATTTATTCTTCATTTCTTCCTCTGTCTGTTCTTCCTTCCTTCCTCCTGTCCTTCCTTTCTTCTTTCCTTTTTCTCCCTCTCTGCCTCTCTCTCTCTTCCTTTTTTCTTCCCCTCACTTCTCCTATCCCAAATGTGTGTTCTCCACTCTCAATACACCAGAAAAAATAAACATTCAATAATGAAACTTAATACCTCGTGATGAAAACCTTCTGATTTTAATTTTTGCACAGTCCAGAGTCTTCACATATTTAGCCTAAGTGTTATTTACAGAGAATTTGATCATCCCACAACACCTCAAAGATCCCTCAATAAATATATAAAAAAAAATACAGCTTATACCGCTGCGAATGGCCAGCTCAAGAAGTTGTCACTGACATCATTTTTCATGAACTTTCCATAACTCGGCCAAACTGCCATCTGTCTCCTTAGACCCTTCTATTACCAATGACCCTCTGTGTTTTATTTTCCTTCCGCACCCACTTGAAGCACGCGTCTCTGTAAATCGCCACCAAGTCCTCTAATTACTTAACCAACCGTATCTGGTACCCAGTAGCACTGAAATGCCATTCTCCTGGAATCAGCAGGAAGGGGCCTGCTGTTACAGATGAAAGCAGCCCACCAATAAAACCTCATTAATACCTGCAGCTTCAGAGGAAGAAGGCGAGCATGGCCATGCTTCAAAAATGTCAAGAATACCGGATGACAAAGGGAGCCTCCCTCCAGCTCCCCAGGCCTACCCCCCAAGAACAGATAATGTTTTATCCAGACTGAGTAAGAGAGAAAAGGCAGCCCCCAGAAGAAATCCAAGGGGGGAAAACCCTCACTAAATTCCATTCTTTTCTCCTCTAGCCTCTGCCACCGTAAGCTTGTTCATCCCGGCAGAATCTCTAGCAGAAGCAAAAGAAAGAGAGCTTCAGGTGAAAGGTTACCTACATTTATAATGTCAGGCATGGAGCCTGCCGAGGTAAAAGGTAAATGGTAATTTTATCATTAGCATGCCTGACCCCTTGGCCGTACCGTATCTCACAGGAAACTTTAAGAACAGCTCACCTGTCAAGGCACAAACGTTTAAAGGTCAATGCGCACAGAAATCTTCCAGAGCTCAGAACTGAATTGCTGACACCTTTTATTATTGCTGCTTAAATAAATGATTCAAGGGGCAAGGCAAGGCAAGACTGGTTTAATGTCGAGATTTCCATGAAGGATTCTGGGTTTCTGTTTCAAAAACTATCAAAAATGCTCTCCCTGTGTTTTGGTATCAAGGAGCAAGCAAAACCTTGACGATTCATAAATATTCCTGGACCTGAGGGATTTTTAAATGGATTCCACAAAAATACACTATCCTTCGGTAATGTAGTTTTGCAAATGAATTTCCCTTCCTGTTTTGTCGTTTATTCTACATCGTGGTAATTTCAATATTGTTTTTCCTCTTTTTTATTAGAAGAGGAGAGCAGATAAGAAGGAAGCTTTTCACAGCACTGTGTGAACGGTAGGTACTCAATTAGAAAACCAAGGGAGACGAATAGGGATTTGAAAGATTCCTCCACTTATTATTTTTTCCAAATTAAAATCATAGAGAAAAATACATTGCTTAAGTGGCACCTGGGTGGCTCAGTCAGTTAAGTGTCTGACTTCAGCTCAGGTCCTTATCTTAATAGTTTATGGGTTCAAGCCCCGCATTGGGCTCTGTGCTGACAGCTTGGAACCTGGAGCCTAGAGCCTGATTCAGATCTGTCTCCCTCTCTCTCTGCCCTCCCAAACTCGCACTTTTTCTCTCTCTTTCACAAGAATAAACAGTAAAAAACATTTTAAAAAAATACGTTGTTTAGGGGCACCTGGGTGGCTCAGTCAGTTGAGCGTCCAGTTTTGGCTCAGGTCCTTATCTTAACGGTTTATGGGTTCAAGCCCTGCATCAGGCTCTGTGCTGACAGCTAGCTCAGAGCCTGGAAACTGTCTTTAGATTCCGTGTCTCCCTCTCTCTCTGACCCTCCCCTGCTCACACACTCTCTCTCTGGCTCTCTCAAAAATAAATAAAACAAAAAAAAATTTAAATATGTTGTTTAAAGGTAAACATGGCAGATCTTCAAATAAACATGGATTTACCACATCACCCCCAATATATACCCCCTCTGAGTATCTTACCAAATTTGAAAGCTAGGACTCAAACATATCATCGTACAACCATGTTCATAGCAGCATTATTCACAAGCCGAGATGTAGAAACATTGCAAGTATACACCAAGAGATGAATGGATAAACAAAATATGGCACAAACATACAATGGAACATTATTCGCCATTAAAAGAGCATAAAATTCTGACAAATGCCACAACCTCGAACCTTGAAAGCATTATGCAATGTGAAAGAAGTCAGACACAAAAGGGCAAATATTGCATAATTCCACTTATACAAAATGTCCGGAATAGGGAAATCTACACTAACAGAGAGTAGATTAGTGGTCATGAGAGCCCAGGGATAAGGAATTTGGGAGGCGATGGCTCAGGGGTGCAGAAGACTTTCTCGGGCTGACAAAAATACTCTAAAACTGATGGTGGCCGTGGATGCATAATCCCTTAAATACAACAAAAGTCATGAAACTGTGTACTTTAAAATGAGTGTATTGCACCGTATGTGAGTCGTATCTCAATAAAACTGTTTTTATTTAAAAAGTAAAGATGAAGGGCACCTGGGTGGCTCAGTCAGCTAAGTGTCCAACTTCAGCTCAGGTCATGATCTCATGGTCCATGAGTTCGAGCCCCACATTGGTCTCTGTGCTGACAGCTAATTAGCTAATGCTAATATTACTAACGGTATGAAGGTAAGATTGCCAAATAAAATACCAATTTTTTTGTGTGTGTTTGAGAGAGGTGGGGGGAGGTGTGAGAGAGAAGGAGAGAGAATCTAAAGCAGGCTGATGCATGGTTCAAATTCACAAACCATCACATCATGACCAGAGCTGAAATCAAGAGTCACAGTTTAACCTACTGAGCTACCCAGATGCCCCAAAATACTGATATTTATCAGATTTTTACTAAATCTGACAATCTTAGATAAAAGAGCTCTGACACGTGTTGCAAAAAATACCTTGAAATTATTATTCATGCTATGCCTGTTTGATTCATTCTCCACCTGGATTAGAATTTTCTTCCCTGAATTTTAGAATTTTTCTGTTTTGTTATTGCAGTATGGGGAATCCTTCTGAACCTGTGTCAATACAACGATCATCAACCCAGTCCAATATTCATGTAGACGGACCACAGCAATCATACCCCACAGAAGCAAACTGGAGTGACAGACATTTCCTGCTTCCCACAGGACTGGTAAGTTGCAGGATCCGGTTAGGTGTTGTCCCTTCACAACTGGTCCTGCTAAGCCATAAAAAGCTGGGGCTTCCAGCCTTTTGGAAGGTATTTAAGGGAATGAGCTACCTTTCACTATGTCCCTGTCAAGGGAGGGGTGACCTATCCGCACGATGAGCTTGGGAGGAGAGCGCAGAGCATTTTCACTGAGCCCCTTCTGGGCTCCTTCTCAGTCCCCCTTGCCCACAGCACACGCTCATTCTTCCCTGGGTAGAAAGTAGCCTGCACCTGCCAGTCACAGAGGACAAAATGGAGGACTGTTTCTTACTCCAACACTAGCCTAGACCCTCCATTCCAGCTTCGCCAGCAATACAACAGATGGAGGGCTCCTTATCGCACTCCTGCATCTATCTCAGTTGGCTCAGAGCCTATATGGGAAAGAGTAGTGACCACCATCACCTCCCCTGGTCAAAAAAACTGATCATCACCCTTGAAGTAGCCACTCACCTTGTATTTAAATAAAACCTTGATCATTTCTGAACTACTTTATCATGGCTACACTGTGACAAAGTGTATCTTAGCATGAGGCCATGCTAAGAAAAAGATCACCAGAATACCAAGCAAAAGATGGGGTTGGTCATTCAGAGGTTTATTTTTTAAGCTTCAAAGGACCATAAAAGTGGGCCCAGAGAAATAAAATATGTGGAAAGGAAATATACAAAACATTTTTACATGTAAAGTTATTGAAAATGATTTTTAAAAATTTACTTAAATTCAAGTTAGCATACTGTGTAATATTGGTTTCAGGAGTAGGACCCACTGATTCATCACTTAACACCCAGTGCTCATCCCAACAAGTGCCCTTCTTAATGCCCATCCCCCATCTAGCCCATTCCCCTCACCATTCCCCTCCAGCAATGCTTAGTTTGTTCTCTGTATTTAAGAGTCTTTTATGGTTTAGCGCATCCCCTACCCCAACGGTCCTCCAACAACCCTGAGCTCTCTGTAGTTAAGTGATTCAGGGGTGTCTGGGTGGCTCAGTTGGTTAAGTGGCCAACTTCAGCTCAGGTCATGATCTCACAGTTCATGGGTTTGAGCCCCGCGTCAGGCTCTGTGCTGACAGCTCAGAGCCTGGAGCCAGCTTCTGATTCTGTGTCTCCCTCTCTCTCTGACCCTCCCCGGCTCATGCTCTGTGTCTCTGTCTCTCAAAAAAAAATGTTAAAAAAAAATAAAAAAAAGAGTGATTCAATTCTGAGTAGTTAGTGAAACCTACAAATAATATTAGTAAAGAATGTTTACTAGATATTGGAAATAATTATCACATATGATATGATTATTCCTAATTTTTCTTTTGTCTATCGTATTTCTTAACCTTTGAGAGAAAGCTGACATTATAAAGTGGCATTTATGAATCTGACAAGATTATTAACTTATTAACAGGCTATTTGGGGAGTAAGGTGGACTGTGTCTTGTCATTATAAGCCTAAATGCCAGTGACTTAACACACCAAAATCGGGGCACCTGGGTGGCTCCGTTGGTTAAGTGTCCATCTTTGGCTCAGGTCCTGATCTCATGGTTTATGGGTTTGAGCCCTGCGTCGAACTCTGTGCTGACAGCTCAGAGCCTGGAGACTATTTCAGATTTTGTGTCTCCCTCTCTCTCTCACCCTCCTCTGCTCATGCTGTCTCTCTCTGTCTCTCAAAACAAACAAACAAAAAAACACACCAAAATTTGTATCTAGCTCATGCTTCATGGACACTATGACTTAGCAGGAACAGGATGGGGTATGCAATTTGTGGTGCCAGGTGAAAAAAGAAAATTATTAAGAATTTCAAGGTGGTAAGGATGCCTGGGTGACTCAGTCAGTTAAGCGTTTGACTTCGGCTCAGGTCATGATCTTGCAGTTTCTGAGTTCAAGCCACATGTCAGGCTCTGTGCTGACAGCTGAGAGCCTGGAGCCTGCTTCAGATTCGGTGTCTCCCTCTCTCTGCCTCTCCCCTGCTTGCTCTCTCTCTTTTTCTCTCTCAAAAGTGAGTAAACATTAAAAAAAAAAAAGTGGTACAGGTAGAGCATTGAACTCCGTGGAACCCTTCTGAGCAGGGCTTGCAGAGGCCACACCGCAAAGCTGGCCTGGGACAGGGCGCTCTGCTCCTGAAGGGCACTCCAAGGCTCAGACCGTCTGAGGCTTCATCTTTGCAGATGCCACAATGATTTCCAAGGTAGGAGTGACACGTGCCACTTGTCCCTTTTACTAACATTCTGTTTGCCTAAGGAAGTCACATGGCTTCCCCTCAGTTTAAAATTGTCAAGAAAGCACTTTCCCATTCGATGCTTGGAAACTGGAAATAATTAGTGAACCATGCTTATACCACCGCTGACTTTTTTCTTTTGCAGTGGAACCACACTTGAGACAACTGGGGGAAGGAGGAAGGGTCCTCAGATGGGATAGGGGACAGTCTCAGCATTACTGGGAAAGGACCAAGCACACCCTTTAGCACCCACTCCTCTAGGGCTTCTTGCCAGGGGCCAAGGGCTTTCAGTCCTGAGGCATGTTCTGTACTGGTGGTTCTCAAACTTCAGCATGTGCCAGAATTCCCTTGGGACTGTGTTACAACTCACCACCCAATTTTCTGATTCAGTAGGTCTGAGGTGGGGCCTGAACATTTGCATTTTGAATAAGTTCTCAAGTGTATTAATCTTGGGTCTCCAAAAAAACAGAACCAGCTGGGGATCTATAGGTACAGATATATACATATAAGTATATAGATAGATGATGAGAGAGACAGAGGGACAGAGAGAGAGGTCTGCAGTTGGCAAACTGGAGACCCAAGGAAGTGTAAAGTGTAAGTTCCAGCCCAGGTACGAGTCTGAAGGCAGGAGAAGACCAATGTCCCAGCTCAAAGAGGCAGAAAGAGAGAATTCCCTCTAACTTAGCCTTTCTATTCTATTCATGCCTTCATCAGACTGGATGAGGCCCACCCATCATAGGGAGGTCAATCTGCTTTACTCAGCCTACTGATTCAAATGTTAATCTCATCCAGAATCACTCTCATAGAAACACCCAGAATAATGTTTGACCGAATACCTGGGCACTCACTGGCCAGCCAAGTTGACACATGAAGTGAACCATCACCCCAGTGATGCTGGTGCTGCTGATCCAGGCAGGCACTTTGAGAACCACTCAATCTCTACTGTTTCAGCCTCCCAGTGCGGTTGAGCCTCAGCTGCTCCCAGTGGTAACCTGTTCCTCAGCATCCCCTTTACTGATTTCCTTTTTTTCTAGCTCTTTCTTCCCCACCCAGTCCCATTATTTCTTAAGATCACCTTCCAAGTAAATTACTTGCTCTCGAAGTCAGCTTTTGGGGGAACCTAACCTAAAGCATTTGCCTATAGCACAATGGTGCCAAAATCTATGATGATTATGTTTGAAAATGTGTTATGAATGAAAAGATATTTACTTATTGTCTTTGTGGGCAAAAAAAGTCAGTCCTGTATTTTAATCTTTTATTTTATATTACACGTGATTGTCACCAGGAAGGCTGTTGAAACTCTGGACAAAATGATGTGCAGGGCGGTGTTGGTCTTTGGTGCTCCTTATTTTGATTCTTGCTCTTCTGCCTCTGATGTCCATTTTCTCCATGTCTCCCAGGGCACTCACATTGCGCATAGTCCTTCTGTTGCATAGGAAAGCAATTGGATTACTGATTCATAGGAAAATATTATTGACTGACTGATGGTTCCTCTCTCAGTTAAGTTAAAAACATTTATTGGAAACTTACTGTGTGCTGGGCAGTTGGCTAGGCATATAGAATCCAAGTTGGGTAATACATATTCATGCCTTGGAGGTAGGTCAAGTCTAGTTCCCAAACCTGTTTACACCTTGGAATCACTTTGGGAATTCAAAAAGTAAAGTTTCTCAGACTGCATCCGGGAGAGAAAATAGGTCTCGTGTAGGGTTGGGAAGCAATCATTTATGAAAGCTTTCTGAATTGTTCTGATGTGCTATTGACCATACAGACCCTAAAGAATGTTTTAATCAAAGAAATTCATCTTTAATGAGGAAAATTCAGGGACAAGGGCAGACCAGTGGAGGAGATAATTTGGGACTCAACGTAGCCATCCTAGTACCCTAAAAATGACAACATTCAAGGTCAGCAGTATCCTCTATACCAGGATTCTCTTTAATGGGTTTGATGCTGGTGACAACAGAGTGTGATACTGAACAGAAAACTGAACTGAAATTGGCCACGAATCCTGTTATTTTATGGTGTGATTTGAACCAGACCTGGCTCATTTCAAATCCTTCAGGGGACACGATAAGGTTACTGTCCTGGGAGTGTCTTCACGTACACACTTTCCACGGCCAGGTCTTGGGCAAAGTGAAAAATGCAGAAGTATCCCTCATTCAGTGTCAGAAGTGACGCTACATCAGAGCACATGTTCTGATTCAAATACGCCTTTGAAATTAAAGTTAAAGTTAAAGTCCTCAGTATGTCCTCCAGCTCCTCAGAGACTGTCTTGATTGGCTCTTTCTGGATAAATCTCTCTGGAAATACAGATTTTGGGTTCCTTGGGTGGCAAAGACACTGGCCGCAAGGGAAGCTAAGCTGGGGCAACAGGAGGACTGGGCCACTGTGACTGAGTTTGTCACCCAAGTGGTTTCCGGGGGCGGAAATCTCTCTTCAGCTGAATCCACAAGGGCCATGCCTCAGTGAGGGAGAGACATGCAAAGCTCCAACTGGCAACACGTAGAAGAAAATCCTCAGGACTCCATACAGTATCCTTTAAGTACCGAGCTGCTTAAAATATCATTCAGTTGATTGTAATTCGATGTGTGAAATTCTGGCAGGCATTTACAATTCAGATCCCATTCCTAAGGGATTCCCGTGTAGGGCCTGTTCCTTTGATTTATTCCAAGCCTCTCTTCACTTCTGGATGCTTGAGACCGTTAGGTAAAATGCACATATATGCTCAGAGACAAATGTTTATCATCATTATCTCAATGAATCATTTACCAGCCCTGACATGTTCTAATGTCCCTAGCATGTCAGCGCACCCCCTCCTGCCTCTCTCGTGCCCATGGTGCTCCCTGCCCTCTCCCCTCCAGCCCCCCACATCTCAAAATTTCAAAGTATTGCCCCCATCAATCATAGGAATTTAGCTGGCAGCCGGGCAGTGGGGGAGGAGGCTGGATAGACAGGGGAATCATTATCCAAATACCTCATTCAGAAAAACAAAAAGATAATGGCCTCTTTGTTCTGAGGAAGAGAAGGGGGGACAAGGAGGCTCCCTGAGACATCAAACTCAAGCTGTTTTCAAGATGTTGATGGTGTTCAGTGACAGCTCGCACCCCGGGTACAGCCCCCTTTTCTAAGGAGAGGAGTCTTTCTGTGTTTACGGCCAGACCTCCACCTACGCAAGGGCCAGCTCTGGAGCTACTGCCCGAAAGAGCAAACATGTCTGCTTTTCCAAGGGGGACCTTCCTTCAAGGTGATGGTTGAGTTAGGAGCCCTGATTCTGGCCTGGTTGGGCCTCATGTTTCTCACTGCTGGGCCAAGAGAGGGTGGGATTCCTGTCACTAATTATATGCTCTATTTTCAGCTCTTTCAACTGATTTATAGTATGACCTTGGGTAAGAACATTGACCTCTCTGGGTTTTCCCCCTCAGTTCCTAATTTCTCTTCATCTGGCCAGAGCACGGTTTGTTTGTTTAACTTGTTGGGGCTACGGTTGTTTATTTGACAGGGCTATATTGTAAAAAAAATTGTAAAGTAGACAAAAAATATATTCTCACAAATTTAGCAGAATCCTTCTTCATATTTTGCTGTGTTTCCTTCCATTTTTTTCTTTTGCACTTTAAAAATAAGAGTCACAATCACAGTGAGTGTCTAACTTTGTAGTTTGCTTTTGTGCCTTTTCCTGTGTTGTTAATTATCTTCTGAAACCATGATTCCTAATGGCTTTATAATATCAAGACATATTTCATATTCCCTCCTATTTACTCCACTTAGAAAAGATAACTAGAATTGAGATACAGTTTTTTCCACTGAAATATACTCCCTGGATTCACTCTTGTTAGTTGCTCTTGAAATATCAGTGGCTTCTTTTTTAGAATAGGAAACTAGCCTCGTGCCTTGGAGATAAAATGTCCAGATGAAACCAAAACCAAAAGATGGGTTCATCCTTTTGTATAGGTAGTCTGTCCATAACCTCTAAGCAAAACATTTGATTCCTCCAACTCTTGGATTGATATATTCCAGGGAGCATTTTTTTTAAGTTTTATTCAGAGAATTGCTGGTACATTCTTCTGGATGTTAACTCTCCTCAAAGCTTACATGAAATCCTGCTGAGACACAGAGACTAGGGCATCAATGCCAGGGAGGAGGACTCACTAAGATCTACAACTGGCATATGAGTGAATGTGATGTGTGACTTTTTCTGTCCCCAAGTTAGCTTGGGAGACAAAGTGGAGCACTTCTCTCCAGGTGATAGAGTAACAGGTGAGGCCAAGTGTCCATCTCCCGAGAGCGCCTCTGTTTGTTGGCTTCTCTGTGAAAGGGCGGCCACCTAAGAAGGCTTTACATTCCCTGGAGTGCTCTTGCACTGCATCATAATAGAAATATTCATGTTTTGAAAAACAAAACTTTCAGAGAGGGAGGCAAACCCATAAAAGACTCTTAAGTACAGAGAACAAACTGAGGGTTGGTAGTGGGGCAGGGGAGAGGGGGAGTGAGTGGTGGGTATGAGGAGGGCACTTGTTGGGATGAGCACTGGGTATTGTATGTAAGCGATGAATCATGGGAATCTACCCCTCAAACCAAGAGCATGCTGTATACACTGTATGTTAGCTAACTTGATAATAAATTATATTTAAAAAATCCAAAGAACAATTTCAGAAAATGACTATTTTTCAACAGTGTTTTCCTTTCTCTTTGATAACTCATGGTCTTTGGGTGAATTCTTCATGGCCTTGTGACACCAAGCCCACGGGCTGCTTCCCCTCCCATTGTATTATTCCAAATTATATAATTGGGAGTCACCTTAGATTTGCCTTTCAGTTCTCACACCCCACATTGACACAATCTTATTATTTCAACCACGTATAATTTACTTCTCCACCCTTCTATCCACAATACACTACCTCCGTTCATGTTCTCATTGCTGGTTGACCAGATTTCCGAATGACCACCATACCCGACCTCATCCAGTGCCTTCGGTCCCATCATGCCCGATCCCACAACCACTCAATTTATTCTGTTCACTTGCACTGGCATCAGGGTCCTCTTTCTAAGATGTCCATCTGCCTATGGGACTCACGTGCTCAGGAACCACCTTACCTCTACAGTAAAGTCCAGGGTTCTTGGCATGCCTGCTCTCCTCCATCATCTGCTGCCTGCTTCTCTTCCCAGCCTGGTCCTTACTCCAGACTTTGTGGAATCAAAGTATCAACTGGTGGGCACCAGAAAGATATTTTTAAAAGGGTCTCTAGGTAATTCTGATGCCTCAGAAGCAGTCAATACTCTTCCAGCAGTTTAATAAAATACTATTTGTACCTTGATGTTTTAGTAATCAAGTCTTAGGAAAGAATGTATCATAATGTATTTCAGTTACTGAGCCACCTTGGTTTGGGTTCAAGAGGGGATCCTCGTATGGTTTAATTTTGCATAAAAAGGATTACACTGCAGGATATTAATGTTGTTCATACCTATGTGGCAAGCCCGCCCAGGCACTAATCCAGTTACATTATTCCCTAGTCTTATTTGTTTCTGGGGCAGATACTTCCTATCCCCAGGCCAAGTCTTAGTTTAAAAGAAAGAGAAAGAAACATGGAAATCATAGGATGATAAGTAAGAACAAAAGAAGACTGCCCCACAAGAATATATGGCAAAATGGGAAACACAGGTACCTGAAATTTCAGGAAATGATTGCCATGCACACTTCATATGCTATTGTTTGGCCATATCAAACATGCAACTTTAATAAAACTTTTTAAATGTTTATTTATTTTTGAGAGACAGAGAGAGACAGAGAATGAGCAGGAAAGGGGCAGACAGGGAGGGACACACAGAGAAGCAGGCTCCAGGCTGAGCTGTCAGCACAGAGCCCGACATGAGGCTTGAACTCATAGACCTCGAGTTCATGACCTGAGCCAAAGCCGGGCACTGAACCGACTGAGCCACCCAGGCACCCCAAACATGCAACTTTTAAACATGAGTTAAATTATATGGAAAATGCTCATGACTTATGAATATGCACAATTATTATTTTAATAATATGGAAATTTTTAAACAAAATGTCAGGATGCAAACTTACTTTAGTTATATAATCATGGTGTACAAATATATACAGATAAAGAAGCCTTGAAATAATATCAAATTAATATTGGTTCTCTCAGGTGCTGAGATTATTGACTTTTTAAAAATTCTTTGTTTATTTCTCCCCCTGATACTTTCCAAATTTCCAAGTGAGCAGATACTACTTTTGGAATCAGGAAAGTATAACCTTACTTTTATGACTGCTCGTGTTAGGACTTGAACAGAAAGGGGTGCACGGTGGTAGAGAAGCTGGTAATGGGGGGAGTGAGTGAGAGAGAGAGAGAGAGACAGAGAGAGAAAGGAAAAAGAGGAAGAAAAACAAAGGACAGAATGTGAACAAGAAAAGCATATGGCAATAAGACAAGGGTGCATTTTGTTTTGAAGCCTGAGGAAGTGCACATTCTTTTAAGACTTTATCTTCAAGTGTTGGGACTTCTGATTTTCTAAGCAGCTTGGTGCTGTGATCAGAAGATGCTCTTAAAAGACAGATCTTGTACAACGTACTGGTATTCTTCACAATGACATGTGGAAACAGCTTCTTTTTACCATCGGTATTGAAAACAGCAACGAGCTCCTGGACAGTACTTTAAATCATTTGCGTCTTGAGGAATGGGTCACAGGTTGGCAAAGCTCCAGCGTTTTAGGAAAATATTTCCTCGTGTTCTTTCTGCTGTTTTCTACTGTCCAGGGTCCACTCAAGTCTTTCAAGGAGGATAAGAAGCTCTGACACCGAGCATCAGTATGTCCCCCTGTCCCCAGGTGATCCAAGACCTGGCCATTGCTCTAAGGGGCCTGACCCAGTCCCTGTAAGATTGGCAGATGGATCGGGCCATGAATATGCAGAAATCAGGATAAAGAGAATGACTACCCAATGCATAATGACTGAATTACAATTTTAAAATGGAATGAGTTAGATAGTTATTATCAGTGTAATTATTCATAAATGTGCCTAATTATTCATAATTATTCAGAAGCATATTACTTCCCTGATTGCCATAAGTGATCTCTGAGGCCAATTACAATTTGATTCTGGTCACAGGACTCAGTGAGTGTTATTACCCCTTCCGCCTTGGTGAATCCTGAGCTCGGTCTCTGGCCCAACAGCACTGGGAGCCGTTATGTCATCTGGCCCTTTAAATACACACAACAAGCCCATTGCTTTACACCCAGCTGACTTCCAAGCCCCCTTTTTTCTCCCCCCTTTCCAGCCCCAAGCTCCTCTTATTTGGGTTCAGGCTGTTCCTTCGAGGGCCTGCGCTGCTGCTGTTTAATTAGGGCTCTTGTTGTCATTTCTGCATTTGATATCTTAATAGCATTGGGGGGCACATGGAGGGTAATAGGGCGAGACTATGTGCCCGTAAAGGTTGTGTGGAGAAGCCGGAGCCTGGAGGCCTTGGTCATCTTTCAGAGGATGAAGTGTTAAGTCAGGGATTTCAGACTTTTCTGCCAATCTGGAGGCCCTCTCCGGTGGGGAAAGGCAGCCTTTCTTAACTCATCTACGACAGGCTACAGTTCACCGCCCCCCAGTACACACTGTGCCACACTACAAAATAGTGTAGCCTAGGAGAATGTTTCCAGTTTTTCCAGAGTGATTTCACTTTGACCTCAATGTGGGAAACCCACCGATGTGGGCTCAGGCTTTATAACTTGCTCTTTGTGTAGAGGTTCTCGTGAACGCACAGACTTCAAAAATGTAGCTGCGGCTCAATTTCTACCTTTTTTTTTTTTCTCCCTAGAAAACATTACAGCAATTACCATATTATGGGATGGCATTATCAAGTGCAAATTAGCATATAGATTAGTTCTGGGGGGCAGGGAGAATGAGAGGTGGGTTAAGATCTTTAAAATCATGTATAGCTATGCTACACAGAGAGTGGCTTGCAGAAATCTTCTAGACCCTGGTTTGCCTAACCCTGTGTACACAGTACCTGGTCTGATAGGTGGCAGCCGGTAATTTCCAAGGGAACAAAGGCAACTTGGCTCTGATCGTAGCTAAGATATGACTAGGAACTGGGCAGTGTAAGAAATTGCAGATCTCTTCGGTGGATTTGAAGACTCACCAGCTCTCAGGTTCTGGATGGAGACTCCTTGGTCTGGTTAGTGAGAACAACCAAATTGGAATACAATTAATTGGAATCACTAAGTTTAGGTTTCACATTTGGCACAGGAAATGGAAATGATAACGGTTTTACCGGTGGGGTAAAAAGAGGGACAGAGAAGAGAGTGTAATTTGGAACAGAGACCCTTCAAGAAAGTGCGCCAAAGGGTAGAGTGCAAAAATGAGGTGGGTTAAACTACTATCTTCTAAAGTAAGAAGAAAATATAGATTTATTGAAATATATACATTGGTAAGGCTCCCTTTTTCTTTTAGGTCCTCTAGCAATACGGGAGACCAATTGGTTTACAGCCAATCAGTCACTTGGTCAAGTGTTTATTGAGAACCCAGTGTGAGCACAGCACTGTGGACAGTCCCAAACATAGCACATGGCACCTGCATATGGTCTTCTGAAGAGATGAGACAGGTTATTCCTATGACTGCTGTGAAAGGGAATTCGGAAGAGAGGGAGAAATGAGAGGACTGAGCGGTCAAGAAAACATTAATAGGATTTGAGGATTGGCCTGGCCATAAAGGATAAGTAGGGTATGAAGAGGCATGTATGAGGACATTCCAAGCCATGGTGAGGGACCCCGGGACACAGGGGTTAGGGAGCCAAGTGCAAGGAGACTGGGCTGACGGAAGAGAAGGTCTGTGTTGGGGTGGTGGAAGGTAAATATAAAATGCGATAATGGGGTCAAAGTCAAATATCAACCTCCTTCACTCTTTGTCATCTACTTAAATGGATCTAGTAGGAACTACCGTGAAAAATTACGGTGGAATAAGAAAAATCAGTTCTTTTTCCTGATGCATTTATGGAACATAGTAGGCAGGCAAGAGTTGCTTCATTAAATTAATGAATTAGTTAAATTAAATTAGATTAAATTAGAAACCACTCAGGGCCAGTTCGGAGCCCAGTGTTAAGCAGGCAACTTTCCCTGTTGCAATTATCATCACTGAGAAACAAAGAAAATAAAACATAGCTTATTTAATAAACACAGTTCCTTTAAAAATGGTATCCTCAAGTCCTTTCTGGGATCACCTCTCCTCAGCCGTTCTGGTTGGGAGTAGGCTTTAACTGAAATGTGGAAGAAATCCCCCCAGCAAAGCCGAAAAATAAAGGATGTGCGTGTGGTCAGGTGATCTGGGAAGACGGACAAGCCAGAAGGAGCTGCCCAGGGATTTCCTTTCCCTTGGCAACTTAAAAGGACACAAAGCGGAAGAATATGGCCCTGGAGCTTGACAGGCCAACATGGCTACACAGCAGAGTGGGTCCACAGGGCCTCTTTGATTACTGGAGCCAACGCTACACATTTCACGGTACATTAGGTAGATTTTAAAACCTAATCTCATCCCATGAATGTTTTATCAGTGGCCTTATCAAGGTACAGATTGCTTGACAAGAGAGGAGTGAGGTAGGGGCGTGAGAGAGACATCTGGCCATGTTGAATTCGGCCTGATGTCCTGGGTCCCAACCCCAGCACCGTTCACTGTCCATGGAAGGCCCCCATCAACTCTGCACCCCATGCATCCCCAAAAGGCACCTGTGTGTAATTTTTTAGTACTGTTCCCACCCAGAGTCTCCAAATGCTGCAAGAGCTTGGGTAAGAAAAGGACAAAGTCTTCAACCTTGGAGAAAAGTCCCTGAAACATAGTAGGTGCTCAATAAATATTTGTGGACAAACATCTGTTGAAAGTGCCTTCCCTCTTGTTCAGTTTGAATCACCAGATCCTGTAGCTTTTATTGCCTGTATTGTCTTTCATGGTCTGTTTTCTAACATTTAATACTCGTATTTTAGTTATTATTTTTTCATTTTGTTCACAAAAAATGAAGTGTCTTATTCTTCCAAGTTGATTTCAAGCTGTCACAGGACAGGGACCTCTTGTTTCTGTCTGTTCCACAGCACCCAGTGTAATGCTTTGCTCGATACACGGATGTGTTGATTAGTGACTGTGGAGGGCAGCTGTCTCCTGGGGGAACTGATACTAGATTGGAAATAATAAAATCAGGTTTCCCTGGGCTCTGACAGGCAACCTGAGAGTGAGTAAGCCATAGCTCTTTGGGCCTCAGTTTGATCATATGTAAAGTATGGATAATTCATGTCTTCCTTGTGTAACAGGATCAAATAAATTGGATTTGTAAGGATCAAAGAAGTTACTATATGCTAAACTGTTCCAGTAAGGACTTCTTGAATTTAGCTGTGTTGATACAGTACATACATGATTATTTCTGAATTTGAGGCATTCCCATTCTAAGGAAAGAACTGATTCCCAAAAGCCTTAATGGAATGGAGATGAGCTAATAGTACTATTATTTTTTTGACGTGTTTGGAACTGGATTCAGGCTAGACCATAGCCCGCATGCCTTGTTTTCCCTTCTGACACGGTGTGATAACTGACACAAACTGGTGGTTTGGTAACAAACATCCTCGAGCATAAGAAGCACCTTCATCCAATAAGAGTTTTAAGCTGAGGACAGAGAAAATGAGACTATGTCCTCTGAGATTCAACAAACAAAACCGACAAGCTATGCAAATCCCATCAAATCCAGGTCTGTAGGGCAAGAGAATCCCTGGAAGAAAGAGAAGTCTCTGGTAGAGAGTATCTTAGAGTTGTTGCTAACAGACAGTATGATAGGGAGGGTGAATTTTCCCATGTCTGTTAGGATAGGTTGGTCCTAGAGCTTTTTACCATGTCCTTATTTCCTTCATCTGCCTGCCGTACTAGCAGATTCCCGAGCTATTGCTGATCACAGATCCGCCATTGGCCAACTGGTCAGCCATCACAACTCAGCACATTAGTTCCTTTTGTTCTATTTAACAATGAATGTACCATGACTTCCATTATAATTTAATCTTTCCACAGCAAACATTTCTCTACTTAGCATGGATATGTGAGGTTATCTAAATACAATATAGTAATCCTGGCGGGTTATCCTAACAAGTGTTGAGGACATTTTCTCACCTTATGCCTTTGCTGTGTTCCTGAGTAGCAGGCTTGCAACCCTCAATTAAATAATTTAAAAAATATGATTAATTGATTAATCAACTTGATTAATCTTGACCCAGTTAGGGCCAGTGAGTAAGTATTTTCAAATGCTTCCTAAATGCTTATAATTATGGTTACAGGTTAGAAACAGTTTGTTACATAAATAGAAGTTCTTGAGTCATATTATTGATATGCACTGATATGGAAAGAAAATAGTACAATGACTGTTTTGTGACACAAATAACCAGTGTTCCCACCATCTTAACTTTCCATTTGGAGGTCTGACTATATATATATAAAATAGTGTGTGTGTGTATGTGTATGTGTATGTGTATGTGTATGTGTATGTGTGTGTGTATGTGTGTGTGCATGTGTATGTATGTGTGTACGTGTATATGTATGTATGTGTATGTGTGTGTATGTGTGTATGTGTATATATGTGTGTGTGTGTATGTGTGTGTCTGTGTGTCTGTGTGTGTGTGTGTGTTTGTGAGAATAATATTTGATGACACAACCCCACAGAACCCCACGGACTTTATTATGCAAGAGAGCTTTTGTGGGCAGAGAAGGCGTCTTACTCCTGTGTTTACAGTGTTTCCATTTACATGGTCAATTGATACATAATCCTGCAGAAGTTACCACCTAATATTTATTTGCATTTACATGTAATACATAAAATGAGAAACATCTACAGATTCTGTGAATTTCAAAAAGCCTTACTTTCCCATCATACTACTTTGGGTAGCATCTCTTTTTTAAACTTTTATTTAAAGAATATACGCTGAAGTAGAATTGATCGACTCGGTTCTCACTAATCATCCAAGGTCAACAATTATTCATGTTTCGTCCATCTGGTGTCTTGTCTTCATCCTTTACCTCCTAAGCCCCAACCCCTGATTGAGACTATCTTAGCTTATCATTCTTGTACTTCCTGTTAAAAATCTTAATAATTGTTTAATATTACATTGCCAACAACCCTCCCTCATCCCTGATTGAAGAGGCAGGCTGTAATTCCGTCTCTGGTTTGCAAGGTTTCCTGCTAAACCTAAAACCCTTAAGCTATGTTCTTGCAGACTGGGACATTAGCAAGATCTCTCGATTGAATTACAGAATTGCATTCCACCAAGGATTCCGTTTTGTAGAGTACTTAACATTGAACTACATGAGGAGGCACAGGAGTAATGGGTCTTTTCAGTAATCTCATCTTTTTTTCCTTCCATAAATCAAAGGCGGTATTGCAAGACCTTTTCGTTTTGAGGCATGAATGGAGTTAAAAGTATACAGGGGCTGGAAATAGCCTCCAAATTAAAGCAGTTCTGTCATATCCTGAGGGTTTATTCTTTTGCTTATAGTTGTTAATGTGAATCATTGAAGAATCTGAGATCTTTTCCATGATTTGAAGCTTTTTGGGGGGTATAGATTCAACGGTTTCCACTGATCTACAAGCTGAAACAGAATAAATGACCTAACTCATTTCCGCCTTCTGCCAGTGGCCTATTTTGGGGCTCTCCCCATGCAGCGGGGTGCTTTACCTTTCAGCCTAGAGGGTCAGCACTGACAGGTTGCCGCAGGCTGTGAGGCAGCGCACACCCGCTTCTGGGATGACCCTGACTGTACGATAAAAAGAACATTGTAGAGAATCTCCTCTCCTCTGGAAGATCCAAGGGCAGCACCCTGCAGGGAGGAAAGGCCAAGTGGGGGCCCACCTGAGAGCTCAGACAAGAGGATGTGTTTGCTCCCGCCGGGATTCAGGGACTTCCATCATTTTATCGCACTGGCTCTGATCCTCAGAATTTCAGCCCTCCAGGGCCCCCTGACACTTCAAGGAGTTTGTGAGTTTTCTGGAAAATTTCTCAAAACAGTACTTAATTTCACCTCTTTTATTTAAAAAATCCAAACTCTCATAATATTGCCTGCAAATCTGGGAGCAAAGGGAGAAACAAAGAGAAAGCTATGGAAGTTTGGAAAGCAAAATTCTACAAGTCTATTTTTTAGGGGGGAGTGGCGGGGAGGGACGGTGGAACTGCTCTGTGTCCCGATTGTGGTGGGATTTAAACAAATCTATACATGTGTTAAAGCTCAAAGAGCTGTACCCCAAAGGAAAAAAGTCAATGTTACCGTGTTATAGTTTTAAACACAAAATAGTTAAACAGGGGAAAAAATAAGCCTGCTAGTGCTTTTCAAGGTTGAAAGTACAGAGGAGCCAGTGAATGAATATTGGACATTCTGGAAAGCAAAGCAAAGTGGTACCTTGGGACTGCCAATTGTTTTAAAAGTTGTTTAATTTTTTTAAGTTTAAAACAATTGTCAGTTGTGACACAAATGGTATTGTAATAACCATACTGTAAATGAGATTTTAAAAAGATATCAGGAATCTGTTTGCGTAAAAGTCATCTTAAAGGACTTAGTTAAGCTCTGCATTTCCTTCCCTTCACTGGACAAAGGCTCCATAGCTCAATGCTTCTTGGGAAGAGTGTCCTCACTACTCCCAGGGAGGTCTGAGGACCACCAATCTCTGCTCCACTCCAACCTGCTGAATCAGAAGCTGGCTTTTAGCAAGATGGCCTCCGATGACTCGTATTCACGTCAGAGTCTGAGATGGGTTGGAGACTTCTGGTCGCCATGTTGATTGCTGCAGAGCCCTCAAGTAAACCCTTCCTCTGAGGTGACCATCAGCACACACACCTCCGCTGACCTTGGCATTTGAGAGTCAGGGCTCTTTCCCAGAATTCCTTCCAGCAACATGAGACCAGAGTGTATCAGAGTTGCCCAAAGAAGCTTATCTCAATTCCATTTCAAATATCACAGGTGGTATTTGAGGATTACTTTCCCCTAAGCTATTTACGTTTATGCTAAAACATCGACTTTTTCTCTTAAATTAAAAACACACTATTTGAGTAGAGTTGGCACACAATGTTACACTAGTTTCAGGTGTATACACAGTGATTCAACGTCTCTATCTCCTGTACTACCGCTCATCACAAGTGTAGCTACCATCTGTCACATACAATTCTATCACAACCCCGTTGACTGTTTCCCTGTGCTGTACCTTTTATTCATTCCACAACTGGAAGCCTGTATCTCCTACTCCCGTTCACTCATTTTGCCAATCGCCCCTCTCCTCACCCCCAGTTCCTCCGACAATCACCAGTTTGCTGTTTTCATCTCCTTGCGAGGATGAGGCAGCAGGCTGAGGTATGGGGAAGTGGGTAGAATCCGGGAGAAACGCGATATTTAACTGCAAGCCTTGGAAGGGGCTAGTTAGCAATGATAGGTGTCCGGGGCAGAAAGAGTTCCCTTGTCATGTCCCATTGCTTGGTGGGGACTGAACTGTTCCATGAATAACTGCTGTGTTCATTCACATGCTTGTGGGCAGCTCTGCCGGGAATGCTTTGTCCTGAGCATGCTTTCTGACTAAGGTCCTACTGAGATTTTCTCTAGGTTCCGAATATTGGTGCCGGGAAGCTCAAGCACTTGCTCTCAGTGGGGGAGCTGCCAGACCAATCGGTCTTTCCCGATGGGTGACAGGACTAGGTCCATCTGCCTTTAACTTTATGCAGAAAAAAATCCAGGTGGAAAAAAAATGAACACCAACCGAGATTGCTTCCATCATATATTTTTCTTTTTAATTAATATTTCATGACCAGTTAACCAGCAGTCTGTTATCCTTCTAATAAAGAAAAAGGTATTATAACCAATAAACTATATTTATTGCCCTCATTTTAAAGTCTTAATTAAGGACCTATCTCTTGTGAGCGTCTTCTTTAAAATACCATTATAAACGCACAATAGAGAAAGAAGTCTTTGTATGCTAAAAAAGAAACGCAGCCCATTAAATGTATTTCTTGGACATATTTCTAAATCCATGTGGTAATCGGTTTATTATGGAAGGGGGAGAAATATGCCTCGTAAGCAGAACGATGGCTGTGTTGTTTGCTCAGCACAGATTTTGTATACAGCACGTGCATACTATAGAACCATTCTCAAATTTGAGGAATTCAGAGATTTTTATTTTGCTTTTGTAAACTAAACGTGAAGAGATAATACAGCGTTAAACTGTGTGAGTCAGTCAAGCGCACATTATAAGCAAAGGGGTTTATTGCCTAGAGGATCATCTTTAAATGGGCATAATACACACATCTAAAGCACGACTGTCTTTCTTATCGGACGCTTAAGCTGTGGTTTCCAGGAATCAGTTAAACAGACTTGCACTGCTGAAAATTCTGTACAAGGCAGAGCAAGAGCCTAATGAATTCTTTTCGTCAATATCAATTAGAGCAGAGTAGGTAAGCACATTCTAAACCAAAGCATTTCTTCTTTCTTTGTGCGTTTAGAGGTCTTGATCCCACTCATTGGAGAAGATGAAGAAGACAAGAGGCAGTCTGCACGCTCTGGTCTCTGTCAGGGTTGTTTGTTGCATGAAGAATTTTCCCTAGCTTTTCCTATTTTTCCCCATTCCTTTGCAATGCCTTCTTATGCTTTAGATTCGAATATAGACAAAAATGATAGTTTTATAAGTGAAGTGGAGCTTTAGGAATATTCTACTTTATTGAATTTTTCATTTGAGGAAAAGAAGACTTAAGATAATTTGCTCAAAGGCAGAACGGGTTGGTGGCATTTCATGCTACCCTGTGGTCATGTTAGAACCGAAGGAAGCAAAATCCCCATTTGTGCAGCCCATTTGGTCATTGGCCATTAAAAGTTTGGTGTAAAATGCTATTTAACGTACTGCTTGCTAGTTCTTAGTCAAATGGGGTGAATCCAAAATGTGTTTGATATTCCCCAGCAAAAGAAGGGGCACCTTTTTCAGTAAATTAAAATTAGAGACATAGTTACTTTTAGGGAGGAAAGACTATGTCAAAGGCTATATGACAATCTCTATCCATGAATCTGAATTAGCATAAATGGGGAATTCTGTTGAAATATTTGAAAAATTGAGGTGATTTTGATTCATTGTCTTAGCATAAAAGTCATTTAAAAGATGTTGGAAAAATCTACCGATATCCTCACAATGTTTAGGATTCTAATGAGATTTTTTTTATTTGATCATACTCACTTTTGTGATTACTTATAAATCTGTAGGAATATGCTTTACAAATATGATGTGCAAGTGTTGAATATGAAATACTAGCAATCACCGCCTGAGTATCCTGAAAGGTAAAATTATTTCTCCAGTTGCTTCTGTTTCCATGTAAAGAATCATCAGTGGGCTTATTTTTATTGGTATTTTTACTCCTCACTGTGGTTATTGGCTCAAAGCTTAATGAAAAGCAAAGCAAAATAACTTCACTGATAGAGTAAAAATCTTAAAGCTGAGAAAGAACCACTTGCAGATCGTATTTTTATGACTCTAAGTTGGTTTTGGCGAGTACTCAGCATGAAAGACAGCAAACAAAAACCTACCCCATTCTTCCAATGGTATTTTCTTTCTACTCTTGAATGGTGGCGAGAAGGCACTAGTGTGCCACCTGGTGGTTGAATGTGGATTGGCATGGTAGACTCCCATTTTTTAATTCCCAATTTAACCTAATCAAAAAGCGTACCAACATTTTCTTAACTATCAATTCTTTCCTCTCAAGCCATGTTTATTTTTTTTACCTAAAGAATACTTATAAAAATCCAATTATTCTGTTTAAAGATCAAAAATAAGCTCTAAAATTAAAGTAAGTAATCACCTCGACTGTGTTTTCGTCAACTATGCGAATCTATGGCCATTTACCGTTTGAGTTCTACCATTAAATGATATTTAATTATTTTGGGTACCACTAAGAACTGTATGTAAAAATTATGCCATCCCAACTACATAATTGTAAGGAATTGTATATTACGATATTAGAAATCATTTCATCCCTGTGGACTGCCAGTTCATTTTTCAAATAAACATTGATTTCTGTAGCTTCATGTTTAATCAGATGCTCCGTGCTCAGCCTCTTAAGTGGGCGTGTTGTCTGTTTGTAGAGTACGTCAGCAGTGATCACACAATACTACCTCCCACCGTTAACCTTGCCTTTCTCAAATCTGGACATGTTTTGTATTGTAGACTATGGTTATGGACAGCACATGTACACAGCGGATCCATTGTACAACTCATGCACCCCAAATATGGTGTGTATTGTCCTTGAGTTAGGTACTGGATTTTAAGTTTTTTATTCTATCTTGTATTATGCTTCGTATATCTGAAACCACAGCTAAAATTTTATGAAGTGAGGGTTTGGAGCTATTCAAATCAGGATCACTGAAGAAGAAAATTCAGAAATGGTAGTTTCTTTACTACCACAGTCCTGGCCGTATCGTTTGGTCTTTTGTCTTTTTGCAAAGACTGTCTTTAAAATCAGAGCCCAAAAATTTTTAGACAGAGCAGCTAAATCAACCTCATGATGGAGTATTCTAAGGTTTGCCGTATGAGATTGAACTTGAAATCACATATTTTCTTACTGCCAATAAAAATCCTGATTTTATTCTGTTGGGAACTTGTAGGCTTTTTTAAAAGGTTAAATTGTATCTTTTTTTCTATACCTTTGCGCAGGCCTTTGGCTAAAAACAATACACTTTTATTTAACCTGTTCTACCACTTATGATCCTTGAGGTTATGGAGGCTTTTAAATAGGTTACAATCCCAGAAGTTACCATACGCATTTATATTCTATGTAAGTAGAAAATGAAACAAGAAGACATTGTTAGATGAAGAGAAAAATGCATTAATCTGGTTGCTTAAAAATATTAATTGCGAATAATGATTCTCTTTTGGGTAGGAACATGAAATAGAAAATATGATTCATTTCTGGTTTTGAAACTTTGATGGTCTTTATTCTGAGATCACTTCCTCATCTTTGAAGAGACAATATCTTGTTAATCTGTCTCTATTTCTAACATAATGGCATTAGTGAAATGTCATATCAAAGGCATAATGTCATATTATGTTATAATAGATTTTTTCTTTCATCTTTTTTTTTTTTGAAAGAGACAGGGGGCACAAGTGAGTGAGGGGCAGAGAGAGAATCCCAGTCAGAGGGAGAGGTAGAGACAGAGAGAGAGAGAGAGAAGCAGGGATCACCCGAAGTGGGGCTCGAACTCACGAACCCTGAGATCATGACCTGAGCCAAATCAGATGTTTAATGACTGAGCCACCCAGGTTCCCTCATCTTTTTTTGTATAAAGCCAGGTGACTAAACAGTGGCACTCCACCAAGCTGACAGGGGAGACAGAAGGTAGAGACTTGTGTGGTCCTCTTTCTTGGTAAGTGAAGCAAACAACTGACCTTTAGAAGAATCAGACTGAAATAGAGTCCTGCTCTTGAAGGATCAAAGTACCTAAAAGCAAAGTCTAAGAACAACTCCATGCTTCCTAATAAGCAAGAAGGGCACATTCAGAGGAGGACAATAAGAGATCAAAGAGCATCCAGGTTAGTGATAAAATATTTCCCATCTAGACAGATGGAGCGTTCGTTATCGCTGGTGAAGAGCAAGGAAACAGTGATTGATTACTCTCAGAGCTGTCTTGTGTACCTTTAATAGACTATTGTACTTGAAAGTGCGTTTTTCATTGTAGTTTCAATGTAGTTTTCATTAGGATGTGTTGTGGGTTGCATTGTGTCCCCTTAAAGTCACATGGCGAAGTCTTTACCCCACTACTTCAGAACGTGACTTTATTTGGAGATAGGGTCATTACAGATATAATTGAAGTTAAAATGATGTCATTGGGGTGGACTTGGTTTGGTAGGACTGGTGTCCTTAGGCAAAGGGATAATCTGGGTACAGACATGCGCAGAGGGAAAACACCGCGGGAACATGAAGGCAGAAACTGGGATTCTGTATAGCTGAAGGTTGCCAGCCATCTACCAGAATCCAGGCAAGAGTTTTGGGGCAGAGCCCTCAGAAGGAACCAACCCTGTCAACACCCGATCTCAGACTTGGAGCCCCCGGAACCAGAGGACAATAAATTTCTGTTGCTTAAAGAAGCCCAGTCCATGGAAGTTTGCTCTGGCAGCCGCAACCCATCCCTACCACAGCGTCCTAGGTAGAGCATGTCTCATGTCTTGTTATCATCTTCTCAGATCATCTATCAACTTCTCAAATGAGGCTTGTCTGATAATAGATAAGATGCCCAGGTCAATGTCAATTTCAGATAAAAACAACTATTCCTTTCAGGATGTCCCAAATATTGCATGAGACATGCTGATGCTAAAAGTTATTTGCTGTTCTTTGAAATGCAAGTTTGCATGGGAACCCTTGTTTTCAGTTGCTAAATCTAATGAGCCTTTCTCCAATACCTTTGTGATGGCCAAGCTCATGTGCTTGAACTGAGCAGGTTCTCTCCGGTGCCTTGTAGAGGAGGCCAAAGCAGAGAAGTGCACATGCTTGTAGGCTTCTGTCTCAATGAGGCTTATTTCTGACTATATTTACATACGTTAAATTTCTGCAACTAACTAGCTGAAAGATGTTGCGCACATCATTTGATGTGTCTGGGCCTCCGTGTTCTCATTTGTTAGATAAAGGAGCAGAGCTATATGCTTTCAAAGGTCCCTTCCAGCTCTGAATTAGTCTGTCATTCTAGGAAATGCTTCTTAAAGGCATATTTTAAAAAGCCTAGTTTATCAAAGCATTAGAGAGTGCTTAGCTATTTTTATGGTTTGGATCAAAAATAGAAGCTGTCACTTCTCTAGAAGCTTTATTACCTTCACTTCTAAGCAAAGGCTGAAGTTTAATATCATTATGGTGCCCCTTAATGAGGATTCCCTAATTTCGGAGGGCGCTCATGATAATGATCACTTAAAAAGATCACTGGTTTGAGAAATGGTTCAAGTCTTAATGGGTGCTGGAATGAAGGCTGAGTGATTACTTCTTTACTTGGCTGGTGATGTTGATGTTTGCTCTGCTAATTGTACTTAATATACTGTGAAGTTTTTTCAGGGCTCCTGTTGCTCTGAGCGATGGTGCTATATTGGGCGAGACATTGAACTTGGAGCCTGTATTCATGGACTATCACACAAGCCTTAATGGTGAAGTTATCTTGGATTTAATTTTTAGGTAACTTATCAGAAGGTGTGCCCTGGGGTTGGCCCAAGAATTCTTCACCTTCCATCCATGTGGCTTCTTAGGCATGTAAATTATTTTACCCATCAGTTTATAAAGCCCAGGAGTTGGGAAGGTTGCTCAACCTCAAAGATGGTTGTAGAGTTTCCTCTGTGAGAGCCAATAGGCATCTCATACGGGGACTCCAGGAAGAGGCCTGGCCTTGGTCTTCTTTGTGAGAGTTACAGAGGGGCTACTGCAATGACCTAGATAAAATTCTTCTTGCAATAAGCAGAAGAATCATGTCTTGAACCATTCATAAACCCAATAAACCGTGGTCCTTATGATAAAGAGATCCAGTAGGGTCTGCATATCCTGGGTGAGTCAATTTGTCCTGTCTTATATTTGATTTAATGTTTATTTTTGAGAGACAGAGAGACAGAGCATGAGCAGGGGAGAGGTAGAGAGAGAGGGAGACACAGAATCCAAAGCAGGCTCCAGGCTCTGAGCTCTCGGCACAGAGCCTGATGTGGGTCATGAACCCACAAACTGTGAGATCATGACCTGAGTTGAAGTCAGATGCTCAGCCAGCTGAGCCCCAGGCGCCCCTGATGCATGATTTTATAAAGAAGTGTTAGTTACCTAAAAATGGAGAGTGTGGGCAGGCCTTGTTAGTTACCTGCCTGATATTCACCCCCACCTTTTTCTCTCTAGCTAATGGAATCCTGATTTTGCTTGGGCTGCAATGTGTCCAGTTCCTGGGGGTGGATCATGATTGGCCCCAGCAATTGTAATTATCTTGCCCTCCTATTTCCAAGCTCCGTGGCAGCTGGCAGGTGCTGTGTGTCCTAATTCTGGACAAGGAGACAAGCCCAAGTTTGTGGTAGAAATTTTGGACAAGGAAACAGATGCAAGTCTGTGCCTGAAAAAACAGGCAACAGTGGCAGGTGGAAAGTCTTCCCGTTTTGCCTTCCCTGCATCTTGCTGCCTTTGACTGGAACAGGAAGAAGCCACGTGAGATGTGAAGTCACTGGGATGATAGGGAGGAAAGACTGAAGGAGTCCAGGTATGTCTTTCACTTTATTTCACCCACAAATTACTCCATTCTTCTGGACATTTTTGTTGTTATCAGGTCCCGTTCTTGACTTTGGGCTGCACCATTAGGAGAACCATTTATACTCCTGCCGTGGATCCCCTTACTGAAGCAGAAAGGGGTTGACTTGCATCCAGAGAGACAGTGGAATCACCTGGGAACAGTGTCACTCCTGGAAACAAACAATTAGTTGCTGTTTTATGTTTCCATGGCTAAATGTGTTTCCTTTTTTTAATTTTTTAAAACTCTTTTCTTTATTATTGAGAGTTGACAGAGAGAGACAAAGCATGAGGAGGGGAGGGGCAGAGAGAGAGGGGGAGACACAGAATCTGAAGCAGGCTCCAGCTTCCGAGCTGTCAGGACAGAGCCCAATGTGGGACTCTAACCCACAAACAGTGAAATCATGACAGAAGCTGAAGTCAGACACTTAACCAACTGAGCCACCCAGACGCCCCAGAATGTGTTTCTTTCTTTTTTAAAAAATTTTTTGACAGACAGGGAGAGACAGCGTGAGCAGGGGAGGGTCAGAGAGAGAGAAGGAGATACAGAATCTGAAGACGGGCTCCAGGCTCTGAGCTAGCTATTAGCAGAGCCCGACGCGGGGCTCAAACCCATGAACTATGAGATCATGACCAGAGCTGAAGTCGGATGCTTACCGACTGAGCCACCCAGGGGCCCCGAAATGTGTTTCTTGATGAGAGCAGTGCACGTCTGTGCTCTGCAGACTTCGTCTTCTATTTATTTCCTGTGTACAGCATGGGGGTACGGAATAAAGAATCCTGCGCAGTACACTCTATCAGATATAATCATAAATAATGGAAGTGGTTTTATATATACACTGTATTCACAGCACCAACAGCTGGCTGTGCTTTGCAAGGCCTCCATCCCCTCCAGTCGGCTAAGGAAAAAGCTACGCTACAAACCAATGGTCGGTTTCATCATTTAGGTTGCTCTTTTCCTACAAAGATTGTATGCTGATTGAGAAACAAGACAATTAATTTTACTGGACCTAGAAAAACCGGGTCTGATCTGAAAACCAGGTGTCTGGTTTTTCTACTTAAGATTTATTGCTCTGTATGTCAGCCAGCCCAGGCAGAGCATTCCTAAGTAATTAGGAGTCATTTCATTGGCAGGTGGGCACTGACCTCACCTTGCAAAGCTCTCTAAAAGTGTGTGAGCCAGAACCCACCCCTTTTCCCAGCATGGCTTTGCAGGAATATCCTGGCAGATACTTTATGACATGCTGCCATTGACAGAAAGCTTGCATGAACTGCATTACCTTGTCCCGAGCCCCAGGCTACTGGGGAAAAATGGTAAGTGTTCGAGGTTTAAGCTAAATAATATGCTTTTAATGAGATCATGTGTGTTGCAGATCAAAAGCATCACCGAAAGGTAAAAAGTTCAAAAAGGCCTCCTCATGTATAGTGAGTTTGACCAAAGCAGTTCTCCTGGTCCTTCTGATAGAATTAAAAAGAAAGTTTTTAAGTTTCTGATCTCTAATATTACATTTCAGGGAGTTTGCCTCTGACCTTTCATCACACAGACAAGGGAAGCGATTTGGTGGTAGTGGATTCATTAGCAGGGAAATAAGGCTTTGTAGTCTGGGATGCTAAACTTCATGAGGTCTGGAAGCGTTTTGGATGTTCTGGGTGGCCAGGCAGTCTGATGGGGTATCACTCTTCAAAACGTTGGGGAAAAGCACACAAGCAATATAGTGTAGGAGAATTTTTATTTTTGCTTAAACCCCATCCACCTCGCTTAAAAAATTTTTTTTACATTTATTTATTTTCGAGAGACAGAATGTGAACAGCGGAGGGGCAGAGAAAGAGACACAGAATCTGAAGCAGGCTCCAGGCTCTGAGCTAGCAGTCAGCACAGAGCCTGATAAGGGGCTCGAACCCACGATCTGTGAAATCATGACCTGAGCTGAAGTCAGACGCTCAACCGACTGGGCCAACCAGGCGCCCCAAACCCCATCAACTTCGTGAGACTCTCCTAGAAATCTTCTCAGACTCAAGAGAAGGGAGGGAGAAAGAAATTAACAATTTGCTGAGTGCCTATTAAGGTAAATGATAGGGACAAGTTGGGGTCTTTCAGATGCTTTATTTCATTTAATTGTGAGAGGATCTTTGTGAAGTGGTTGTTACTAAAAACCTGTTCTTCCACTGAATTTAATTTTTTAACCATACATATAGCATTTGCTGTAATCCTCCTCGTACAAACTTTTGTTAATATCAGTCTTTACCATTAGACTGTGTGCGCTTGGAATCAGAGGCTGCGCCGTTTGCTGCCGGCGTCAATGGCTCCGTGTGTGCTGGCCACAGACCCAAGTGCCCTCGTGTGCATCATCTCCTTGAAGTCTACAACACCCTGGGAGCTCGGCTTTGTTTTGCTCGTTTTACAGATGGAGATATGGCCTGGGAGACGGCGTCGCCTGCTTCAGCTCATCCAGCCAGTCCGTGGCAGAGCTGGACTCCGAACTCAGGTCTGTGGGTGTAAAGTGCACGTTTCTCCGCTATGCTCTGCTGCCTCCAATCTTTGAGTTGCCCTTAGAATCTAGTGCCCCAGCGTTTGTGCGGCTGAGTGCTGGCACTGCCTGCCGTCCGTTTTCCAGCAGGTAGCCCTGCCTGCCAGGCCCTGG
Source organism: Mungos mungo (assembly GCA_004023785.1). Taxonomy (NCBI): domain Eukaryota; kingdom Metazoa; phylum Chordata; class Mammalia; order Carnivora; family Herpestidae; genus Mungos; species Mungos mungo. The sequence continues at coordinate 163,351 of PISW01001779.1, read as the reverse complement.
GCGCGGTATTGCAGACCTTGAGTACATCCGGCCGGCATCCCTCTCCACATTCTTCCAAGGACCGCAGTCTTGTATCCCATCAGAACACTCTAGAAAAGCACATTCTTGGGGCCTTCCTTAGACTTTCTCAGTCTCGCAGGAATGTGGTTTTAATCAAGCTTTCTAGGCATGTGGGAGCTCAGAACACATTGTCTTAACTGGTTTCTTCATTTAGCGTAAATTATTTGATCTATCTTTTAGAAAGCTGCTAGTAATTTTCTGAAACACACTTAGCATCATGTCCTGTATTCGTGCTTTTCTTCAGGCACCTACAATATTTTATTTGAGGGCTTTGCTGACATGATCAGTCCTCTCATTGACTATGAGCATTTTATTTTTTTAATGTTTACTTATTTTTGAGAGAGAGAGAGAGAGCAGGGGAGGGGCAGAAAGAGAGGGAGATACAGAATCCAAAGCAGGCTCCAGGCTCTGAGCTTTCAGCACAGAGCCTGAGAGCCTGACGTGGGGCTTGAACTCATGAACCCTGACATCATGACCTGAGCCAGAGTCAGACATTTAACTGACTGCGCCACCCAGGCGCTGCACTCTGAAAACTATTGAAGCTTTTAAGTGAACCGCCAAGTCACATGTTATTCTCTTGTGGCGAGAGACAAATTTTATTAATGGACCTGACAAATTTAAAAGGATGACTCCAATTTCCTTTTCTAAATTTTTTGATGTTAGGTTTCCACCCAATTAAAAAAATAGCCAGGAATTGGGAACTATAACAACATAAGTAAAGGCTGTTGTTAAAAGCAATCAAGAGGCATAACCACTACTTTAGAGAACCCATCTGATGGTGTATGCGGATTGCCCAAGCAGGACCACGTTGCAAGGAGTCAATTCTTTATACGTTGGCAAAGTGGCTTTTTTGCAAATAAGAAAGATTAAAAGGACCAGGCGTCTGGGTGGCTCAGTAGGTTAAGCATCTGACTCTCAAGTTTGGTTCAGGTCATGATCTTGCGTTGGTGAGTTTGAGCTCCACATTGGGCTCTGTGCTTGGGATTCTCTCTCTCCCTCTCTCTCTGTTCCTCCCCCACTTGTGCTCGCTCTCTCTCTCTCTCTCTCTCTCTCTCAAAATAAATAAACAAACTAAAAAAAAGAATGATTAAAGGGGGCATGTTCCCTCCTGTCATACTCCCCAAATTTTGATTGGGAGCCCCAAGTTTAAAATTTTGTCATGAACAGGTGCATTACCTTTTCTTTTTTCTTATCGAATCCGGAGTTAGGCATTGCTTTTCAAGTAGATAGGGCAGGAGACTGACAAGAGTCTATTTTAAATCTGCTGAAGATTACATTTTATAGATTAAACACACTGAAGCTTCTGGAGTTTCAATAACATATCAAAAGTTCCACTGATGGTAAGAGGTGGGACTGGGATTGAACTCAGATCTGCCTTCGCTTCTTTCCCTGTAACACTGCCTTGCCAAGGCAGAGGTTCCCAAAGGCCTGAACCTCAGGGTCAAATGAAGAACTTAAAAAAATATATACGTTTGGAAGTGCTACCCTAGCCCTAATAAATTAGAATCTTGAAGGTAAATTCTGTGGAATTTTTATTTTTAAAACACATTTGGGTATTTATTTGTTTGATAAAATTTGATGCTCAGACATGTTTGAGAAATATGGAAATGGACAGACCTCATATTCGGAAGGGTCTGAACCTGCCTCAGGCAGCGAGCGGGTATCTCCCTCTGATTTAGTAGTTCTCAAAGGGATTCCCAGGTGGCAGCATCAGCATCACTTGGGAACTCGTTAAAAGATGCCAAAACCAGGGCCCCGTCCCTAACTACCTATTGAGAATCTCGATTAGTACCTAGAAATCTGTGTTTGTAATGGTTTTCCAGGTGATTTTGATGTTGGCTAAGATTTGAGAAACACTAATCCAATTGATTTGTGTAAAAATGTACATATTCCAGAGAGAGACAGATTTCTAAGCTATTCTCAGTCATTTGTAGCTTCGTGAAGTGAAGGTTTTAAGTGTGTGCTCTGACCAACCCCCCCCCCCCCAAGGTGGGGAGGGCTCAGGAGGGGTCTAAGTCTGTGAAGTTAGGAAGAGAGGCAAGTCAACCAAGAATAATCTCTGTGACTTCCCAGTTTTGCCTCAGGCCAGCCCTGCTTATGTTAGTTCTTGCCTTTCTTCTAAGAAGTAAATGTCAAAAGTAGTTTTCTTTGAAGGCGACATAGGTATTTAACACCTCAAACAGCGAGAATCCTACTAGACAGTTTTATGATGTGATAATTTACCTCCTATGAGTAAGTACATTTTGCCAGGTAGAATTTAACTAGCTAAATTTGGGTTTCAGAAAAGAATTCTGCTGAAGGAATTTCTCTTGCTTTTTGAAGGCAAATCTGATTGACTTATTTTTAATTGGAAAATTAAGTTCCTTTGGGCTCATTGCATCATTAAAAGGATGGGACGATGATTGGTTGATAAAACAGTATGATCAGGGATTCCTGTGGGTTAAAAACATTAAAGGGAGCCCCCAGTCTAACTTTTGCACAGTATAAAATGAATGTATTAATTCTTTCAGCATTTAAAAATATTTAAGTAAAATATTCCTTACCCTTCATCTAAATATATTCAAGTAACAGTCATTGTGTGCTAATCATGTGTTAGCACTGTGTTAGATCTCGGGGCTACAGTGATGAACATCACAAGCATCTTGGTGCCCAAGTAGCTTTAGCCCAGTGAGAAGCTTGTAATCATAATTAACATGTCCTATATTCTCCACCAGAGATCTTTCTGCCCAAGCTATGCCTGGACATTAGTTATGTAGGTGCCCTTGGAGACTTACCCAGAAGAATATCACGCTCATATATCGAGTCAAGAGAGTAACTGTCCCTTTGGGCATATTGAACAGGGGGGATTTAACTAGGGGATGGGTTACACAGGCTCTAGAAGAGCCTAGGGGACAGGTCATGGGGGCACTCAGAGGTTACCAGCAGGAGGAAGGGCTAGAGGGATTCCGGAAAGGTGGTGTTACCAGACTCCAGACGTTCACTCCTTTGGGTGGTTCTAGAACCACAATGGGGACCTCCTGGTAGGAGCTGGAATCTCGATCAGATGCAGCTGCTGCTAGAGATGCCAGGTGAAGGAGAGCAAGAAGGAAAGAAACCCCGGTTTCCTCTTTGGGTATTATGTTGGGAAGCGCACTTTAGCTCCATTGAGTGGAAGGGGCTGGGCAAGGACAGCAGACGTAGGGACGCTCTGAGGGAGGCTATTGCAATAATGCAAATGATAGACATGGCTTTTATTTTATTTTTTATTATTTTTTAAAAATAGTTTATTGTCAAATTGGTTTCCATACAACACCCAGTGCTCTTCCCCACAAGTGCCCTCCTCCATCACCACCACCTCTTTCCCCCCTCCCCCTTCCCCTTCAACCCTCAGTTCGTTTTCAGTATTCAATAGTCTCTCAGGTTTTGTGTCCCTCTCTCTCCCCAACTCTCTTTCCCTCTTCCCCTCCCCCTGGTCCTCCATTAAGTGTCTCCTGTTAGACCTATGAGTGCAAACATATGGTATCTGTCCTTCTCTGCCTGACTTATTTCGCTTAGCATGACACCCTCGAGGTCCATCCACTTTCCTACAAATGGCCATATTTCATTCTTTCTCATTGCCATGTAATACTCCATTGTATATATACCACATCTTCTTGATCCATTCATCAGGTGATGGACATTTAGGCTCTTTCCATGATTTGGCTATTGTAGAAAGTGCCGCTATGAACATTGGGGTACATGTGCTCCTATTCCTCAGCACTTCTTTATCCCTTGGGTAAATCCCTAGCGGTGCTATTGCTGGGTCATAGGGGAGTTCTATGGATAGTTTTTTGAGGAACCTTCACACTGTTTTCCAGAGCGGCTGCACCAGTTTACATTCCCACCAACGGTGTAGGAGGGTGCCTGGATGTGGCTTTTAGTGACAGTTCGAAGAAGTGTCCCCTAAAAGTGTCCTAAAAGGAAGAATTACAAGAAAAGTCACATATTAGAAGATAATTACCTGCCTAACCCGTTTAGGATTTTGTTTATTTTTTTTAAGTTTTTATTTATTTGTGAAAGAGAGAGGGCACAAGTGGGGGAGGGGCAGAGAGAGACAGAGAGAATCCCAACCAGGCTCTGTGCTCTCAGCACAGAGTCCCATGCAGGGCTTGAACTCATGAACTGTGAGATCATGACCTGAGTGGAGACCTAGAGTCAGATGCTTAACCAAGTAAGCCACCCAGGTGCCCCAGGATTTTATTTTTCAATGTTTGCTCTTTATTACTGACTGGCCCTTTAGCTGTGGGTGGCTCTTTGGAAGCCCTAGTTCTGTCTCTTTGGTGGTCTCCTCACAAGGCCCAATCCTCATGGTCAATGGTCTACACTCTTGGGCTGCTCCTGGGTCTGGTGGGACCCTTTCTCTTTGCTGAGACGACAGTAGACCTGTATGTGTTTATGATATTTTCCACTTGTATTCACCTCTTCAGAGTTCTCATTACTCCCTTTCCAGGCTGCACACGTGCTTCTTTCTCTGGTGCTTGCAGTAGGGTTAAGGAATGCTGACCATGTTGCTTGTCCCGGCACCCTTGGCTGGGTAATACGAGCTGTCCCCTGGAGGTGTTGTCTGTGGCCTGCTGAGAACTGTACAGAGTAAGCAGTCTCCATCCTGGGAGCGGCATCTCCTGCCAGGACCCCTTCGTGGCCCCCCATTGAACAAACCCAAGGAAAACCAATAGGGCAAGAGGGTCTGGAAGCCAGCATTCCTGTGATACTGAACAGAGGAAAGGAGAGAATGGACCTGAGAACAAATAGTCCAATGGGGGCAAACTCAGTTGCGCTTTGACAGGATTTCTCATCAGCTGGATCGGAATAGGAAAGTTCTCGAGAGGGTCGGGATCATTCTCTGTTGAGTGTGGGGTAGGGGAGGACCACAGAGAGAGGCACTTCATGGAAAGCAGCACCGATGCGGAGGTCAGAGCGGTGCAGGTGACACAGTTCCATCAAGATCTATTTCAGAACCAAGATTCTTGGATTCTCTAGTAAGCCCTTCTCTCAACACAATTAAGAGAAGCAAACAAAACGAAACTCTTTCCTTTGGCAAGAGAGCTCAAGAATCTACCTTCTGTTCTCAGAGGAGATCACTTTGACAGTGCCTCCATATGGGTATCAATGTGTCTACACTGATTGGAACCTCAGGTACTCAGAGAAAGAATGCTTATCTCCAAGGACCAAGTTGCAAGCATCGTGCAAAAGTAAATAGGTTTTGGTCAACAGGGTCCTGCTGGGGTCCTGCCTCTGCCATTGGAAAGAGGTCTGCGCAGAGGTTTGATTCATCACGGGTGTGCAGGACACTTGCAAGCTGAGTGTAAGGACTTCAGCTTAGGACACTATTTCTTGAGGATCAGTTCTTTTTCTCCTCCAATTTATTATGGACCCATAATTCGTAAAATACAATATATTTTTAGAAGTTTATTGGAAAAAGACAAAGCAGTGGTTCAAACATTTTTATTAGATTCAACAAGCGTAAAATGAGTTCATTCAATGGCACTGAAAGTTCCTCAACTCTTACTCCCCATTTTGCATTTGTGGCAGGCAAGCCAAACCTTTTCCTGACACCTTCTGGCCCCCGTTTGCTCAGAATATGCCAACTGAGATTGTCTTTGATTGTAGGAGGCTGTTTTGGGGAAAGCTTATTGTTCCCGCTCCTGCTTTCTGACCCACGAGTTTCTGGAAGTTACCACCAAGATTTAACAAAAAGCAGGGTCTGTGAATCGGAAAGAACCCGTGCAAAATAGCTCCAAGGAGCCACTGAGCAATAGCGGGGAAGAATCTTATCCATTCGGTTTGGCATATGTATGCATTCTGACTCAGTGGAATGGGGCGTCTACAATTTTTCCAACTACTTCATTTTATGTTCTTTCAGGGCTGACAACTTGGAAAAGGCAGCAGACATATCTAAAAATGACAGTTATCTTCAGGGAAAGGAAAATGGCAAATATTAGACAAAAAAAGTATGAAGTAAATTTTTCAGCCTGAAGGGCCAAAGAAATCATTAGAGTTATCTGGCAGCCTCCGTCTCCAGGCACGTGACCTGCCTCCTGGCTATCTCATTGCTATTTACAAGAGTCAGGGTGTCTGTCTTGTGGCCGGGGTTGAAATCAGGTGGGGTCTGCAGGAACGTACATACGGCCCAGAGTGAAAGAAACCAGCAAACCCTTGTATCTGTCTTTAAATTCCAGATTCTAAATTATTCACCTTTAGTTTATAATTAGTTACTCTTCTCCCAACACACACACACACACACACACACACACACACACACATACACACACACACAGATACACACACACAGATACACACACACACACACACGTTTTGTTCTCCCCCCAGCCCCCCCCAAAGCATCACATTAAGCAAAAATAAAACTTCAGGAGTTCATTACCCTGTATCTTCCACAAGATATTACTATACTTACAGAGTGGGTACTGAAATGAAGTAAAATAAAAATAGCTGCTCTTTGCCTTGGGTAAGATATTCAGATAAATTATGAAATGGCAAGTTCAAAAGCCTTCCCTTGCTTATTCTCGACACTTACTTAAATCTACCAAATTTCTTGTTAAAAAAGTCACCATTATCGAAATGCTATTAGGGTAATATAACTCAAGTTAAATACATACCAATGGAATATATAGTCAAATGTAATTATGTAGGGATGGAGTGTTTCTTTCCTGTTGAGAAATAGGTTCCCTTTCATGGCCTTTATTAAAGTTTAAAGGAAGTGGTGACTTGGCAGTAGAGGAAGGGGTAGGGAAAGAGCTTTCTTGCCGCTGACCTTTACGCACTGTGTGCCTGCAGCCCTGTCATTGAGCAGGGCAGGGTGCGGTAATGATTGTGAAAAAACGTTAAAAGATATATATATTTTTATGTTTTTTATTTATTTTTGAGAGACAGAGAGAGACAGCGTGAGCAGGGGAGGGTCAGAGAGAAAGGGAGACAGAGAATCCGAAGCAGCCTACAGGCTCTGAGCTAGCTGTCAGCACAGAGCCCGACGCAGGGGCTCGAACCCACGAACCATGAGATCATGACCTGAGCCGAAGCCGGATGCTTAACCGACTGAGCCACCCAGGCGCCCCCAAAAAACGTTAAAAAATAAACAGAAGCGGACCCCCCCCGCCCCCCGCCTCCAAATCAGGCCCCCAGATCATCCCCTGAGACGGCTCTGTGTTTTCGGCATGTCTGCGTGTGTAAGCGGGTCTCGGGGCAGTTTGACCACTGTTCTACCCGCAGCTCAAACCCGAAGCCGTATGTCTGTGCGTGGACCAGAGAGAAGCTTGGCTGTATCATCTTATATGATGTTTCAACCATAGCTTCTAATCGCCGGAACTTAAAAATCTGTTCCCACCATCTTTTGACAAGTTGAAGTTTCTCCATTTCAGCCTTTAGCATGATTTAAAAAAAAAAAAGATTCAAAACCTCAGTACCCATTGAAATTCTTACGACTGCCAAGCATCTGCTTCCTTTCTGAAGATCCCATCATCTTTTTGACTAGGTTGTGCATTTAAGACCTAGAAACTGTGACCCCTGTTGCCTAGCAACTGAGAAACTCAGGCCTCAGCCCTGGTGGGTAAGATGAAAAGAGGTCAATTAATGTGGCAGGCCTGTCCTTATCAATATGCTCCCGTGGCAGCTGCTTTTATTTCTTTATAGTAATAGATCATAATAAGTTTTGTAGGTTTTTATACTATGGTTCTCCCTTTTGAATAAAAGCATAACTAAGACTTGAGGGGATGTCTGATATAACAGAAAATGTAACCATAAAAAAAAAAAACCCAGAATAGAAATCATCTGACTGCTGAGTACCCTGCCAGGCTGCCTGAGGCAGTTACACATTTCCATTGAGTTATTTTATGATCAGGCCAGTATGTTATTGAAATATTATCTCTTTAGCCTTTCTCATTCTGATAAGAAATGACAGGCTCTCAGAACAGTAATACATACAGAGTACCAAATAGGGAGCTGTGGACAAAATTCAGGTGGGGTAAAGAACGTTGGCTTTGGAGAATTACCATCGGAGCTGATCATCTGGTGTTGTTGTTTTTTAATTTTTTTTAATTAAAAAAAATTTTTTTCAAATCAGGCACAGAGCACATCTTAATGTCCACTTACATTGTGATGAGAATTTGGAGGCCCTCTGGATGATTACATTCAGACCAAGTACTGACCAGCATTAAAGAAAAAGTCCATGTTGTTTTTAGCACCCTCATTTAAGATACAATTTCTTTAGTAAGTAGTGAGGTGCTGTAATGTTTGGGATGTACAGGTAACAGTTACAATCCGGCTTTGAGTGTTCATTGGTGAAGACAGGGTAAGGAGACATACCTAAGCATATAAATTTCAAGTTAAATATTGGAAGGGGAGTCTGATTTTGAAAGCTTTGTTACCCTGTTTATAAAGCTTTCACAAGAGGAAACGTGATCTTATCACTGTTTTCTTATGGATCCCAACAACCACAGAACAATAAAAGTAGGATGGTTCCATTTAAGTTAAAAACATGTTGTGTATGAAACAGACGAAGAAAAAAAGCAACAAACCAAGAAACAGACTCTTCACTATGGAGAACACACTGACGTACACAAGATCGATATGTACGTATTTATAGATATGTAAGGTAGAACGTGGCCTCTCATCTGGGCGTAAGGGGACCTGGGTTTTATTCTCCACTCGGCATTGATTAGCTCTGTGATCTTGAATCATCGGGGAACTGTCAGGGTCTCAGCCTTGACCATGCATAGAATGAAGAGATTGAACTACATAATTTCTACAGTCTTCTCCTGTGACTCTTCCTCCACCAGCTTGTCTCTCTCTCCTGCTATCTGGATGATACACATACTCATACTTTTGTTCTGCAAAATATGATATATTCGTGATTTTGCATAATCACCACGTTGTATATTTTAAGACTTTTTGAACTTCCGACAAATGACATTTGAGAGGACATAAATTTAGCTGTTCCTCATTATGAGCATCACTTTAGGGTTGTATGCGTTGACCTTCTGCAAATCTGAAGTTAGCATTTTCCTCTGTTGAGGCCAGTGTCAGTGAACCCACGGGAGTCATGCCTGTTTTTCTTTTCTTTTCTTTCTTTCTCGCTTTCCTTTTTTTAGAGCATTAATGTAGAAGCAGATGTTGTCTTTCTCGTCACAAATGCTACACAGTGAATCATCTTAGCCTCTCTGTAAAATTTTAACTTAATGGAGTCCTGGCATTTCTGATGAGACGAGGAACTTAATTTTATAGAACAACCTATTGAACAAGCTGTTCTTGGACATTCCCATCCCAACTAAATGTTAAAAGTATTAAAATTCACATTAGCACAAGAGGAAATTTTGCATGGGTAATCCTTTAATACAGTGTTTTATGGCTCTATTAGCTGCACAGCAGCTGGTGACATGATGAATTTAATCCATTAAAAAATTCAGTAAGAGGTTTAAAAGTCAGCTTTTTAAAACATTATCTTGCTGCAAGGAAAGAGAGCTTCTCCTCGGGGCCGGAACAAGGGTGGCCTCACACTGTGGCAGGTATGGGATATGCACGTGCGTGACAAACTTCCTTATGCTCAGAGATTTGCACCCAGAGAGGGTTGGAGTGCCGCGTGGGAACCAGGATGGGGCCGTGGAACATGTCTGCCTCGCGTCTTCCATTTGTGCAGCGCTTTTCCAAGGAGGTTTCACGTTGACAGTCAACGACGGTGTTGTTTTTAAACGGGTTAAGTATATTTGTGCAGATGGATGTATTTATGTAAAATCAGAAGTTTCCTGAGCTTTTAGTGATATCATTATTTCTCTTATGAGGACATTACTAAGAAAATGTTTCTTTTTTCTAAGTTTATTCACTTCTTCTCAGAGGTGGGAAGGGCAGAGAGAGAGAGAGAGAGAGAGAGGGAGAGAGAATCCCAAGCAGTCTCTGTGATGTCAGCACAGACCCCAAAAAACCACGAGATCTTGACCCGTGCCGAAATCAAGAGTTGGATGTTTAACTGACTGAGCCACCCAGGCTCCCCACTAAGAAAAGATTTCTGCCTTTTGATACAGATAAGCTTCCAAAATCTCCCCTTGAGGAGATGCTCCCAGATTGTACATCTCTGCAGCATCAGGGGGGATTCTGGGTACAGCTAAATTGCATCTTGATGACATGGTGGGTGAGAGTCTTGTCTAGGAAGGGACTGATGGTACAGTCGTATCTTAGACACAAGCCTTAACATTCTTCATTATTCTTTCCAAATTGTGATTTGTTTACCCAAAATGGAAAAAAAAAATCACATCGTCCACTTCTACAAATAGATTCTGTGTGTTACTAGTTAGGGTGAATTGTTCTCAAAGACAGGAGACTTTCTTTGTAACAGATTTGCAATTCTGAGCAGAGACGGTAACCGGTCACCTTGGATCATGTTGCCTGGCATTCGTAAATCAGTTTCTTATTATGTTCAACTCTGGTGACTTGAAAAATAGGTAGCATAACTTAGGAGTGGTTTTTGTCTACACAACTCATTTATATAATTCCCGTGTTAATGTAAACGTCCTCATTTTATCTCCTCACTTAACAGAGGTTGATGTAGGAGGGAAATTGCTATTTCTTGTGGTACAGCCATTACGGATTGTAAGAGGAAAACCCAAATCTACTTCTTTGGCTTTGCAGGAGATCTCTAATAGTCCCTACAGTTTAAACAAACCACCAGGTTGAAAACGGAAACAGAATACTATTGTATTCTCGAGTATAAAAATTGGTTTATTTTTCTTCGAACATGAAAGGCTTTATGTTTCTCAAAGTGCACTGGTTACTTGGGTGTGAAGTGTCCTGCCTTTTGTTCTGTGGAAGGAGACACGAACATTTTAACATTGTTATTTTCCATACCACCCCTCCCCCTCCAAAGGCTGCCAGGAGTCTACCTTTTCATGGGAAGTTCAACATATTTAGGCAACAGTTGAACTTGAGAGCTGATTGCTGTTAGCTTGAGTGAAATCTCTTTCGATAATATCTCATCCTGTGTTTGAGACTGATTGATCTAGATGCATCTCCCCCTCCCCTCCCGCCATTGCTTTTACAAAGACGCCTTTCATGGGTGTGTAGTAATGTGTTTCTTTTTCCAATCTATATGGTTCCTGGTGACTGAGCCTGTTGTGGGAAGGGTTATGCAGTCTGAGAGCTCAACTAATGACACTGCCTCTTTTTTTAAAAATAAAACACAAGCTCCACTAAAATGATTTCCTTATTGAAAAAAAATGCATATCTCAAATACAGTCGATAGTGTCATCATAAACCAGCCACATTTCCACGTAAAGACCATTTTCCTAAGCAAGAGAAATTCTGGTTGACCTTTCACATTTTATAGTCAAGGATAAAGCCCAAGCAGAATAATCAGATCCTCTTAACCAGGATAGGTTATTATGGTAGGATTTGGTATGTCACTACCACTTCCAAAGGATTTCGAAATGAGAGCAATTTGTGTTTCTTGATGGTCTGACCAACTCCACTGATTCTTGGATGGCCAACACAGGATGGTCCAGGTTGGGCATGCTGGGTTACCCAGTGTGTAATTAGCTAATCCCAGTCTCTGAGGAAAAGTCCTCAGCCTCTTCCACTTTTCTCTGCTTCCCAGTTAGCCATGCTTCTCCTCGGCACAGGAGGGAGCCATAGATGGTCTGTGTGATTGTCTTCTACGGTGTTTCTTACTTCACTGCTAGCTCAAAAGGTCACCCGGGCCAAACTCAAAATCTTACACACTGCGTTTTTAAAAAAAGCCTTTGCTCCATAGAGACGCAGTGAAACCTCATCGAAAAGCTGTTACTTATTGATGAGAGGGCCTTGCAATGATGAGCTTTCAAGCTGCTATGCCCTTCTGAGCTCTCTGTCCCAGAGACTCCCCACTGTCCTGCTCAGTGCCATCCTGTGGACACATAACCCCCTTCTTCTGCTCAAGAATTGCCTCATTGTCCTCACCTTCTGGGTGGTGACTCCCATACTGTCAGGGGCCGCCGCATATATGACCCTGTGCTTCCTGTGGTTGTGTCTCTTTCCTTGATCTGCCCCACCTTCCTCAAGCCCCTGACCTCCTCCTCTCCTGCTTTCTCCATCCTGCATTCCTTCTGCTTCTCCTTTCTCCTTCTCCTCCTTCTTCACAATACACGAAGCAACCTTGACTGTGGTGGGCTGCGAAGAGGAGGAGCCAGAAGGGTATGAAGGTTTAAAAGAGGCTGCCAGAGCTTACACAACCTTGACTATGGTGTGACAAATGACCACTGGTCCCTCCTACTACAATGGCTGCCACAGGGAACCCCCATCTGGTTAAGGCCCGGGCTTGTCCTCAGGAAGCTTCAGGCTCTCTGGGCAGACAGTGCAATTACACCTACAAGAGAATAAAGTGGTGGCCACTCCTGACTTGTGTTCCCATAATTCATAGGCTGACTTCTTTCTTGGCTCCCTTTCTGCGGTCATTCACTCAGTCATCCTTGGGTTCCGGGGATGTTGATCCCTCTTCTACAACTGGTAGTGTTGTGGGCACTGGGGATACAGCTGAGAATGAAGCAAAGATATGACTCAGATTATGATGCAAGGGATATTTCAACCAGATGGGAAAGGATGCTAAGAGAAAGCTCACCTTTTCAAGCTCTAGTAGATTGCGGGGAGGGGAGCAGAAAGTCAGGACGGCAGCGGGGGGTTGGGGTGGAGACAAGGACTCTTTTTACCACTCTCTGGCCTGAGATCGTGGGTTGGGGCTCCAGTAGAACCAAGTTCTCTTGGGAGAAGTCTGAGAGAGCTGGGTCTAGTGGCTTGCTCCTTTAGGCGTGAGGTTGGGGAAGCTGCCGGCGCCCCAGATGAATTCCTAGTAACCTCAGGAAGTGCTTACAGTAGAAACAGGGCTCTTTGGATAACTTTGGAACATAAGCCCAGTACACAGCCCTTCAGCACAGCACTTGTCAACGTTTCTGTGCACAGATCACCGGAGGATCCCGCTAACGTGCAGATGCTGACTCAGTGGGCCTGTGCGGGGCTGTGATTCTGCCCTTCTGGCCAGTGCCCCAGTGACGCGATGCTGCTGGTGCATGAACCATATTTTAACACAATTCACGAGAGTCTTTCTACTTTGTGGTCTTTTAAAGGTGCTAAGAAATCCTCCACTAATTCCATCCTGTTTTACTAGCCAAACATGGTCATTTATAAAGCTATCTAGCTCCTGAACAGCTACGGAGCTTTTGGAACAGAGTTTAGGAAACATTCCACTGTTAGCCACATGGTATTTCACTGCACTATCAATCAAGAATTCTATTTGTCATGTGTGAGCCTGTGTGCAGTGGAGTGTGTAAGTGTGCTGCCTAAGTCCCATGGTGGAGTGAAGTTTTTGCACAAATATCTACAATGTTATTTCCCATGGGAACCTCTGAGAAGCTTGCCAGGTCTTCCTGAAAAGGTGGAGTCTATGTTTCCTCCCCTCCAAAGGGCATGTATCTATGTGACAGTCTCAATGAGCAGAGCACAGTGGGCGGTCGTGTGATTTCCAGGTTCAGAAAAGGGGGCAGTTTCCACCCGCCCTGTGTTAGGACACTTACTCTGAGCCGTTAGTCACCACTGAGAAGTCTGGTCACCCTGAGGCTGACCTGTGCAGAGACCACATGGAGAGGGAAGAGGGGGAGGAAAGAAAAGGGGGGAGGGTTGCCCAGCTCTCCCAGCACCCAGCTGTTTGCATCTCCCCAGCCCGGGCACTAAATGTGAGTCAAAGGCTTTCAAAGGTGACCTCAGTCAGATCTCAGCTCCCATCTTGGACTGATTCCAACGGATTCAAAACCTCAGATAAGAACTGCTTACTGACTCCATTGAGCCCCCAGATTTGTAAGCAAAATAAGTGATTGTTATTGTTTTAAGCCACTATTTTGGAGTGGTTTTATGCAGCAATAGATGTCTGAGAGAGTCCAAATCGTAAAACACTGAGAACTTGCTTTCTTTATATTCACAGAGCGCCAGAGGAAGACGTGGTACCATCTTTGTTTGAGCTGAGAAAACAAAACAAAGCAAAACTCAGTCTTAGAATTTCCCAATGAACAGAGTTCTCATTGTCTGTAGTTAGTATCCGAAGCTTGGGCACCCTCTTTCCTCATGCCCGTCCAGGGAGAGGGGTGTATTCCGTAATGCCAAATGACACATCTGATAAACAAGCAGACACCCATTAAAATGAATGACTGTCAAAATTTTTCATGCTTATTTGTTATTAACGACAGAGACTGGGAAGGTGCAATTCAAATAGTTTATTATTGTTATACGTTTGTCGCAATATATTACAGTTTACGCCTTGGTTTGGAAGTTGATTACAAGTTTTATGAGACTGAGTGCCTGTTATTGGCAATCTTGATGCGTTCCTTCTCCCTGTAACATGTCACAGGCAGTTGATTTATATGTAGTCAACGATTTTTTTTATATTATATCATTTCAATAAAAAAATTGAAGAAGAAAGTGTGTAGCAAGGAGTAGAGAAAGGATAATGAAGGTTATATCAGTCATATGGAAGGATTTTAAAGTGTATTAATAATATGTGTGTCCTCTGTGGAATCCATTCTAAGAACATTTTATATTCTTTGCGAGAGACAAAAGTCATCAGAGACTTTTTATAAACACAGGTGGTGCTTATTAACTGAGAAATAAAAATTTTACACTCCTGATGATTAGCCTAGACAAGTTTTGACGTGCTCCTGCACTTTTGGAAAATGTTTCTTATTTCTTTTCCTAGTTTTCCTCCTGAGTCTGATTACTTTCATTCTATAGGAACAGCTTGAGTTAGTGGTGCAGGGACACCTAAAATACCTTTGACAGATTTTTGGGGGGAAAGGTATTAGCAATCTGTTTTATAATGATCATTATAATAAAATGTGGCACTACCCAAGTAGGAACCTCAGTACAAATAAACAAAGACTTCATATGTGAATAGGGAATGAGGAGTTATAGCTACAAATAATTGTCCAAAAGAAGAGAATCCAGTTTTGCCTTTTTTATCTGTCATTGCCATACATTGCTTATATGCTTTTTCTTAAGATTGCCTGAATTGGCTGTTTGTTTTGGTATTGTTTCAATACAGATGGAAGACAGACTCAAAAAAGATACAAAAGCTAAATTAAGAAGATTCTGTGAAGCAAAGAGGGTAGACACATGAAAAAGGAAAATGTAGGGCAAGTATTTGAAACAAGAGGCAATGGATCTTAGAAAACTTGAAAAAGAAAAATCTGGGGGTTCCCGGGCGGCTTCTCTGACTTGGTTTTGGCTCAGGTCATGATCTCACAGTTTGTGAGTTCAAGCCCTGAGTTGGGCTCTGCACTGACAGCACAGAGCCTGCTTGGGGTTCTCTCTCTCCCTCTCTCTCAGCCCCTTCCCCATTCATTCTCTCTCTCTTTCTCTCAAAATAAATGCATAAATAAACACAACAAAAAAGAAAAATCTGTAGTTTAAGGGGTTTTGAATTTAAACTTCTAGAAGGCTAGAAAGGTGACAGGTTGTACGGACATTTCAAGCAATTAGAAGGAGTGAGGTTCGGATGCTGTATGACATTAGAAGTCCTGGAACAGGGGATGAGCAAAGACATTTGACTTTCAATGATGTTGTAGAGCTAACAGTATAACAATAAAAACAATAAAAAAATTGTATGTGAACACAGATTGGTGAGTATCAAGTGAATGGATATATTTAACTAAAAATATTTCTTTAGTTAATAAATAAATGTCTATCTATCTATCTATCTATCTATCTATCATGTATCTAATCTATCCATAATGTATCCTTATAAGTGACTTAAAATAATAGCACAGAAGAAGGTAATCTAAAGCTGTTAATTATTTGTGAGATGAGATATTAGCTAGAGAATAGTGAATGTAGGGGTGCTCCTGGCTGGCTCAGTTGGTGGAGCATGTGACTCTTGGTCTCCACACCCCACATTGGATGTAGAGATTACTTTAAAAAATCTTAAAAAGAAACAAATGTATACATCAGAACAGGGTGCAAGTAAATGAGAGGCATGAGCCTTGATTATTGGTCCTACATGGGGAAGGACATCTGAGAGGGTGGGAAGCCTCATACATGGATACGAAAAAAGGGACCTCCACTCCCTGCAAATAATTCAGCAACTGACACCAGAGAATGGGTTTCTGGGAAGTGATCTCTTCCTGCACTATGTTTGTATGTAATAGAATGGACTCTTCCAGACGAGGGAGACACAGCACAAGTGACTTCAAGTTGGAACAGAGCCCAGATGGCTTTCACCTCTGAATTCCTTGAGGGGCATCTCTACTCTCTGCTTATCGGTCCACTTGCCTGGGAAGCTGGTTGGTGTCATCCAGGAACTGGGGGAGAAGAGAAGGAAGAAAATTAAATGCCTGCTGAGGAAATCCTGAGCCTTTTTTGTTTTTAATTTATCAGCTATATCAATATATAAATATTAGCTAGGAGAAAAGTGAAGGAAACTTAATTTGGGCTTTGAGATTTAGACCCAAGGCAAGTAGAATGCTTAAATAAGACAATTTTGCTTCTTAGCAAAAGAGTCTAATGGGTGAGGTTGTGGCCCAAGAAAATAAATTTATAGAAGTGAAATGATGGATGAGATTCCTTCATTTACCTGAGTATTTATTGAGCACATGGTACGTATCTGGCATCTGTTAGTCTTACTTTGGGAATGAAGAAGAAGGCAAATATTATTCTGAAAGAAGCAGCAGCAGTAGTTGATGATATTTCCTGAATATTAGACTTGAGAACATGGAGGAGTAAATATTAGTATAAAGCACTTAAAAATGAACACTTAAGATTTATTTTATTTTATTTTTTGAGAACAAAGTTTGGAATACTTATCTATTTGAGATGAGATTAAACAGGAACTACAAAGAGGAAAAACTAAGAGTAGTATGTGGTAAGAAAGAAGAAACTTTAAAAAGGTATATCTATTATACAGATAGATGGGGGAGTGTCTCAAAGTGTCCTCTGCAGACTTCTGATAATTCCTGGTGGTTTATGAAATGCCCACAGGCAAAATTGCAGTTTCAAGCAAAAGTGATTAAATTATTTTATTCATACACTTGCCCAAATTCAAAAGGCTTTCATAATCATATAAATCCCATTGCATTCTAAATAGTTGCAAGATTATTAAAATCAGCATATGCTCTACAAGGGTGTGTTTGTCGTATCTTGGCTAATATTCACATAAAAGGATACAGTTTTTTTGGGATATATATATGTATATATATATATATATTTTTTTTTTTTAAAGTTTGTTTCTTTTGAGAGAGAGATACGATGCATATGTATGAGAGAGAGAGAGAGTGGCAGAGGGACAGAGAGAGAGGGAGAGAGAGGATCCCAAGCAGGTTCCACACTGTCAGTGTAGAGCCCGATGTGGGGCTCAAACTCATGAACTGTGAGTTCATGACCTGAGCTGAAATCAAGAGTTGGACGCTCAACTGAATGAACTACCCAGGTGCCCTCAGGCTTTATATTTTTATATTACTTGGGTCTTTGTCTTAAGTTTGCAAAATGCGCCCTTTCATTGTGACTAATGAGTTGCATAAAATCCCCAATTTATAAAAATTATACACACACAAATGCTCAAAAATGATTAATTGGGTAATGGTAGAGTAGCTCCTATCAGATGAGTTCTCCCATAAATAATGACTATAATCTTGGGACATTATACATATATGTAATGAATATATATTGACGGCACTGGAGAGCAAATAAAAGCAGGCAGATACTTAGAGAAACATTAAAAGCTAGGCCAAGGGAATAGAACTAAGTGTGTCTCACATTTTTAGACTTAAGCCTGGGGGCAAGTCGCATTTGGTGCCATGTGGGGTTGCTAAAACATGAAGAGAAACTCATCATCTTACTGGTTTAAAGAACCATAGGACAGAATTTCAGGTCCACAACACCTGGAAATTGAAGCAGGAAATCTTTGAAAGGATAGAACCAGAGAAGAGAGGATGCCCGAAAATGAGGGTAAAAACTCTGTCCAAATCTATAGATAACTGTCAAGCAACATATCTAAAGGGTAGACTTCAAGAAACCCAATTAAAACTAAAAGAACTAACCTGAGGTTTCATAATTTGGTATTTGAGTTCAGTTGAGCAAAATATCTGCTTAAAAGAAAATACATTGTATTTTATTGTTATTATTATTATTTCAAATGTTTATTTATTTATTTTGAGAGAGAAAGAGAGAGAGAGAGAGAGCACAAGTGGGAGAGGGGCAGAGAGAGGGAGAGAGAGAGAATCCCAAGCAGGCTCCACACTATCAGAGCAGAGCCTAATATGGGGCTCGAACCCATGAACTGTGAGCTCATGACTTGAGCTGAAATCAAAAGTCAGACACTTAGCTGACTGAGCCACTAAGGCACCCCAAAAAATACATTTTAGAGAAATGAACAGAATCTATAGTTTCTATAATGTGGCATTCCTAATGTTCAGGATATAATCTAAAAGTACCAGATGCATAAAGAAAAATGAAAATATGATTGATACTCAAGCAAAAAAGGAATTAGTGGAGAGTGATTTAAAAAATGATCTAGGTGTTGACATTAGTGGAAAAGGATTTCAAAACAGCTAATATATTTCTATTCAAAGGTATATAGGAAATGTGGTCAAAATAAATGAAAAATATAGGAAATCTCAGCAGAGAATTGCAAACTATAAAAAAGAGAACAAAATGGAAATTCTATAACCGAAAAATACAAAGTCCACAATTTGAAAATTACTATATGTGCTTAACATCATACTGGATATGACAGAGAAAAGGGTTCCTGATTTTGAAGATTGATCAACAGAAATTATCCAGTTTGCAAGACAAAAAGATAACCATTTAAACAGAAATGAGGGGAAACCACATGAAACTGTAGAAAAGATCAAAATATCGAATAGACATGTCATTTGAGTCCCAGAAGGAAAGGAGAGGGAGAATTGGCAGAAAAAGTATGTGCAGTCAGCACAATATAAAATGAAAATATCTAAACCAGCCAAAGAAAAATGACACTTCACATACAAGGGAACAACATTCTGGATAATCACTGATTTTTCATCAGAAACTCTGGAGGCCAGAGGGAATGGAATAACTTCTTTAAAGTGCTGAAAGAAAAGCAAAAACTGTCAACCCCAAATTCTATATTCACAGAAAATATCTTTTTAAATGAAGGCAAAGGAAAAACATTTTCAAATGAAAAACAATCAAGGGAATTTGTCAGCAGCAGACCTGCACTAGAAATGCTAATGAAGTTCCTCTGACTGAAAGGAAATAATACTAGATGGAAACTCATATTTTCAGGAAGGAATAGAAAGCATTAGAGATGGTGACTCTCTGGGTAAATCTGGGTAAATATAAATGAATTTTTCCTCTTATTTTCTTTTAAACTATGTAGGTCTGTTTAAAGCAATTATTATAAGATCTTCTTGTGGGGTGTTTATTGTATGTAGATGTCATATATATGCCAACTGTAGCATAAATAATGGAAAGAAATACAATATCAATTGGAAAAGATTTTGAAAAACGAAGGATATACATTTTCAATCCTTATATCATGCACTAAAAAGTAATGCAGAGCAGTAAATCTAAAAAGAGTTTTAAAAATATTCCAAAAATCCATAATAAGGCAAGAGGAAATGGGGACCAAAAATCATAGAGGACAAACAGAAAATAAATAATAAAATGATAGACATAATTCCAATTATATTAACAAGTACACTAAATATTAATGGACTAAAGACTTAATTAAAAGACAGAGATCAGACTGGATAATAATCAAAACTTAACTATGGGTGTAAGCAGGCTGTGTTGAAGCTTATGGGCAAGTAATAAATTGTATCATTTATCTTGAATGTATCATAGATAAGCTGCTATATAATGATTGCCACTTCAGATAGCTGTGAAATTAGGTCATTAACTAGTTGTTACTTAACCTTCTAATTTCTGTATAAGTCTAATTACATGAAATAGAAGTTGGTGTTTTGATTTTTTACTTGCTTTTCTGTTTGGAGTGCCATTGTAACTACTGTATTGTAAATAATGGAAAATAATTGCATACGTTAAAAAAATAAATTGTGTTATATTAAAAAAAACTTAACTATGGACAGTCTACAGGGACTGTGCTTTAAATATAAAGATATAGACAGAAATGGACAGAAAAATACATACATGCAAATAGTAACCATACAAAGAGTGGAGTGGAATTTGTGGCAAATAAAACAGAATTCAAGACAAAGATAATTATCAGTGATAAAGACATTTGATAATGATAAAATAATCTGTTAGGAAGTGTTAATAGTCATAAAGGTGTGTAAGTGTAATAACAGAGTTTTAAAATATATTGATTAAAAATTAATAGGAATAAGGGGAGGGATAGTCAATTACATAATTATAGTTTGAGGTTTTAATGCGCCTTTCTTAGAAATTGACAAAACAACGAGGCAAAAAAAAATCAATAAAGACATAAGTATCAGAATAGCACTATCAACCACATTGATCTAATTGCTATCATAGAATACTACACCTGACACATGCAGAATACATACTATTCTAAAGAGTACATGGTATGTTCACCAATATAACGTCAGTGTCAGCATATGCTGTGCAGTACAATCTCAATAAATTTAAAAAGACTGAAACAAGACAAAGTATATTCTCTGATCACTGAATGAAATTATACTAAAAATAAAAAGCAATAAGATATCTATGAAAACACTAACTATCTGGAAATTAATTAACTTGCTTGTAAATATTCCAAAGGTCAAAGATGAAATTACAAGGAAAATTAGACTATTTTGAACTGAATAGTAACTAAAGTACAACATGTCTGAGCATGCTTAGAGGGAAATTTACAGCTTTAAATATTGATGCTGAAATTTCTATAAAAATCAAAGAAACCAAAAGCCAAAATAATTTAAAAAATAACAAAATTAGAAGACTTATACTTTCTGACTTTAAGAAAACATAAAGTTATAATAATCAAGATAACATGATATTCATAAAAGAGCAGACAAGTCAACAGAATAGAATGGAGCCCAGAAATATACCCGTGCATCTGGATTGAGTTTATGGAGAAGTTCTCTGTAGTATTCCTTCAATTGTTTTTTCAAGTCTGAAACTGTGCCCAAAAAAAACATTTATTAAAGATAAGAAAATAATAATATTAAACTATTTGAATAATCATGAACTTGAATAGACACTTACTGAATGGGTGGAAGAAATCTATAAAATAGCTATGCTAAAAAATGTGTTTGTTTTTCTAAAAGTTAAGGTTTTTTGGGGCGCCTGGGTGGCTCAGTCGGTTAAGCATCTGACTTCGAGTCAGGTCATGATCTCACAGTTCGTGGGTTCGAGCCCCACATTGGGTTCTGTGCTGACTGCTTAAAGTGTGGAGCCTGTTCCTGATTCTGTGTCTCCCTCTCTCTCTGCCCCTCCCCTACTCATGCTCCATCTCTGTCTCAAAAATAAACTATAAAAAAAATAAAAGTTAAAGTTTCCTAAAGATTAATCTGTAATTTTTTCATTTAAAGAAAATCTGACATAACTGAGAATAATATTTTATAGTGTCATGAGTTTTTGTATTAACATCTAAAAGTATGTGAATACACATTTAAAAAATTAAGACCCAACAAACCACTTGGAAAAAATTCCTAAGTGAAAATAAAAGCAAGTCCAAGTACATATTGTGGCAGGTGCTGCTAATGCACACCCGTGGCTCAGCCTCGCCTAGGTTCACCTGCAGCTGAGATGCACATTATCCATGAATAGTGGTAGTTTCCTACCTTGACTTATTATGGCTTTATATTTTTCTAGTTGAAACAGTTCTCCAGTGTGCTTAGTTCACAGGCATGGTAGCCTGGAATTACTGAGGACTTAATACTCCTAGGAGTTTCTGTGGATACATACCCCAGCTTCCTCTTTCCTCAATGGGACATTTCCACGACATGTTATAAACATTTTCTCAGAGGTGATGCTCCAGTGCTTGTAGCATTAAACCACTTATGAATCTGCTCTCTATTGTTTTCTTTACCTGCCCAATTTTACTATCCTCACTTCCTCATTTATGCTCCCAAGAATCACATCTCAGAATCACATCACATCACATCACATTATCTCTATAACCAAGCATTTGTTCCAAGTCTTTCAGGAAAACCCAAACTACAACACATGCTATTTTAAAATAATATAAAGAAGATCAGCACATCTCAAAAACGTATAGGATGTGTCTAATACACCATGAGTAAATTTTTCAGCATTATAAATTTTTATTATTAACAAAGAAAAAATATATAAAGACAAGTCAACATTTGATTTATTAAAATGTTAAAAACAAACCAAACTAAAAAAGATACAAAAATTATACATATAAACATACATGCAAAATAAATGTTTGAAAGCAAATAAAAAATAAAATCAATTCTTTAGTCATAGAGTATACTCTCTGGAAACAGTTAAAAATCAGCAAAAGTTTGGTAATTCTGGTAAACAATCACAAGAACAAAGCAAAACATCAGAGAAGACAATAAAGCAAAATAAGATGATTATATCGTATATTGAGGAAACAAAATGAAGAGAAAGGTGTGCATGCTATGCTAATAATTTGAAAACATTGGCAAAAATGAATGATTTTTTAAGGAAAATATGAATGAGCATGATTAACTCAAGAAATAGATTGCTGAATATAATCATGGAAGAAATTAGAAATGTTTTTGAAGAATTATTTTTAAAATGTTCTATGGTTGGACTACTTTGACATAATTTTTTTAAACTTTCAAGTCACAGCTCATTCCTATGCTACATAAGCCATTTCTAAGCATAGATGAGAAACTTTCCAATTTATTTTATAAAAATATTGCAAATTTGATGCCAAAACTTGAAAGAGATAAATAAAAAATGAGAAAAACCACTGAACAATTTTTCTTCTGAATATGCTTAAGATAATGACAAATATCTACAATCAAAAGGCAATTGTTTACTAGGCAGTAAAGAGCTAGAGGCATCGCCATTAAAATTAAGAACAAAACATGGATGTATGTTATAACCACTATCAATTTACATTGTCCTGAAATTTACAGCTATAAAAAATAAGACAAAAATATATGCAGGAGGCAAGGTGTTTGTTACTAAGGAAAAACAACAACAACAACAAAACTCCAATTATTTGTAGATGGCATGGTTGTCCTTATAGAAATTGCAAGAGATCAATTGAAAAACCGTTAACACTGATGAGGTCAGTTAGTTGATTAAGCCATTAGATTAATGGCTTTTGTAACAGAGAGACTTTAAATATAATGGATTAAATAAGATAGAAAATTTCTTTCATCTTTTACAACAGTCCAGAGATCAGTGGTCAAAACTGGCAAAACTGTTGTCCTCCAAGCGATAATTAAGAGACTCAGGTTCCTTCTATCCTGAAGTACAACAGTCAGTCTCCTAGAACAGGGATTGGCAAATATTTTCCATAATGGGCAAGAAAGTAAATATTCTAGGCTTTGAGTGCACATACAGTCTGTCACATTCTTCTCTTTTCTTTCTCCTCTCTCTCTTTCCCTCCCTCTTGGTTTCTTTCGTAGCCACCTAAAAATTTAAAATCATTCTTAGCTCATGGTCCATACAAATATCAGGCCACTGGTAAGATATGGTCCACAGGCCATAGTTTGCTAATTCTTGCTTTGTAGTTGTTCACTGTCTCATGATTGAAGATAATTTATTTGAAGTCTGTGTCCAGGAGAAGACACAAAGATTTTTTTGGAGGTGACTTGGAAGTTGCATATATAATTTCCATTCTCATCCCACTGGCCAAACATAGTCATCTGCCAACATACAGCTGCAAAGGAGGTTGGGACATCTACAAGGGTAACCATGTGACCAAGAAAAAGGGAAGAGTATCTGTGGATGGGACACGTACAAATTTGTTAAAATAAGAACTGGGTAAAATAAGAACTTAAAAATACCAATGCCTTCCTGAATGTCAGTAATTATCAGTTAGAAAATATAATAGAAAATAGATCTTTTACAGTAGCAAAATGTCCTTAATAATTACTTAGCAAATTTTGAACCAAAAATGTTTAGGAGCCACCTACAGATAATTTAAAAAAATATACTGAAGACAGTAAAATTTGAGAATTTAAAGAAAAGACACAATTGTCTGCTGGAAGGACTGAAGTATTTAGAATATTTATGTCAATTTTCTCAGATTAATTGATAGGTTTAATGTGATACTAACAAAATTCCAATAGGATTAACTCTGTGTTTGAGAGGATGATTCTGAAATGTATGATGATTGAGAAAAATAAATGGGAGAGAATTCCCAGGAAAACATATTTGTAAATACATGAAATGAGAGGAACTTGATCTCTCAGATATTTAATTGCAGATGCCATCAGTAGAAGGGGAGGAAGGTTCAGAAGAGATGGTGTAGTTGGAACAGTGCCAGCCCGTTGCCCCTTCTGAGTATTTGTAGGTCATGGGAAATAAAGGGTCCTAATTTATCCACTTTCTGTAGGACTCTGGGCAAGTGTCTTAAACAATCTGCACATCAATTTTATCACAATAATAATACTTTTATGGGTTTACTAAGGATTCAGATTTGTTCTGTACTACTTCTCTATCGTTCTATGAATTCTTACATTAAAATATTTTGCTTAACTAAAATTACATTACATCCAGTGTTCCTAGTATAGCTGTGTCACTGAGAATTCAAGACATGATGCCCATGGTTACTGGCGGTGATGTTGAGGAAGAGGAGAATTGACAAGTTCACATAACCTTCTCTTGATATGCTATAGCATTTCCCATGGCAGTTCAAGAAATAGTCATCAGTTTGGGGAAAGAAAGCTGTTCTAAATTTTAGGTCTCTTTAGTCCTGGTTACATAATACTGGGAATGCTACTTAATTTCTCTTTGTCTTTTTTTCCCTTATCAGTAATAAGCTAGATAATAATTGTAATAATTAAATATAGTAATAATAAGAAATTTACTGATCACTCTATCTCAGACACAAGGTGCTCATGATTCAGTAACTCATTTAAGTCTTCACACAAATCTTAAGATGCAGGTACCATCATCATCATCGTCATTATGATTATCATTTACATTTTGCAGTTGAGGAAGCAGAGATAAAAATATTTCTATAACTTGCCCAAAGTTACAGTGTTTGATATGGAGATCAAGACCAGCACGTGGGCAGCTCTTCACCATCAGGGAATTGCGATTTGAGTAAGGGTAAGCACTCAGTAATCAACTGGTGTATTTGGATTAGAACACATGAGTAGAAATATAATTGCTGACATTGCAGAGGCAGTTAATAGAAGTTGGATATTGTGATCTCGCTGTCTGTCTTGTTTTATAACCTTTATTTAAACAAAGGGTGGTTTAGAGGCTCAGTGCACTCTTGAGGCCAGGGGCTGTGTCTTGTTTGCAAAGCACATAGGACAGTTTGTGAATGCAATGAATGTAGAGCTATCAGTGTGGTTGTTCACCATTGTTACTAAGGGGTCTAGCAGAGTGCTTAATTCTTTATCACCCACTCAATAAATGTTTATTAATTGAATCCATGCCTTAATAAAATCCCTGATCGTCCAAAGTCCTTGACATTCCTGGGTTTTGCTTGAGTTATGATTTTGAGACAGTGAAAGACACATTACAGTGAAAAGGTTTGTAGACAACATTACTTATTTTAATCCTCTCTGCAAATTTTGGCTTGAAACTGTTTTTATGATAGAGTGGTTATCAAGTAGAAATGTCTCAGAATAATATTATTTAGTTAAGGTAGAGTAAATTATTTGCTGGGCAAAAATAAAACCGTTGAAGACAACAGATACATTGAAAAATTGTTCTTTATTGTAGAGTCTTGTTTACTAGTATAGAGGGTGTCCATGTTTCAGTACTGGTTTCCAGTACTTTGTTGTGCCATTTTAGATTCTCTCATCTGTGGCTATATATAGTCTACTTATCATTTGAAAATGGGGTATCCATGTAAGAGAGAAGCCACTCTACTTTATCAACTCTTGAAGAGATGAACCCCCCCAAAAGAGAGAATAATAGTGGGGAGAGGACAGAGGCTGGGAAACTAATCTTGCACTTTCTATATTAGCTTCCAAATATCATCCCCAAATAGTTCTTTGAGACCTCAATCTATTGAACCTAATGGATATGAGAGATGGAATGGTGAGACTGATAATGATTATAATGTGCAGCTTCATGAGGTCATGGGCTTGGTTAATTCCCTTCCAAAGGGACAGAAGGAAGAAGGGTAGGAGAAGGGTGAGTGCAGCCACTCAGCCCCTCACTTTAAGCTAACGGGGAACTGTTTCTAATGAATGTCCCTGCCTCCATCAAGGGCATTTCTTCCATTTAACGAGCACGCGGGAAGCAGACATTGCTCAAGTACAAGGGTTCAGTTTGCAGTGAGCCACAAATCACATTTCATTTATCAGGCCCTACAGATGACAGGATATCATCGAGTCCCTGGAGAGCCATATTCATTAAAAAGAAATCTTAAGTAATTACAACAATTAATTGACTTGAAACAGTTTCTGGTGGATAAGGTTTACATAATTCATTTGCCAGACAAAACAAGCCTGATCAAGTCTGAGAACCCGCTATTTTGGAGCGTCTTTCTACCTGACACCGTGCAGTCCTGGAAAGGGCTTATCAACTAGCCCCCCCCCCCCGGCTTTTTTGGGGGAAAGGAAATGGAAATTTCTAACGTGAGAAATGGGAACCTAAGAGGATCTGACAGACTCTATTTTGGGTCCATAAGATGGTTCTGCAG
This sequence comes from Mungos mungo, assembly GCA_004023785.1. Taxonomy (NCBI): domain Eukaryota; kingdom Metazoa; phylum Chordata; class Mammalia; order Carnivora; family Herpestidae; genus Mungos; species Mungos mungo. The sequence continues at coordinate 136,524 of PISW01001779.1, read as the reverse complement.
TCCTTCTTTACTTACTATTATTACTAAAGCTGGTTAACAAAAAAATGAAAATGGGTTGTACCAATCCAGAACTCTCTGAGTTTATGGTCTTGAGGAGATATGTATGGACCCAAGGCAAGGCCTTCTGAAAAGCTTAGAAATCATTTAGAACAAGGTTCATAGCCCAGTTCAAGAACTCCATTATCCCCCAAGTTAACTTGCATGAACAAGTACCCTGGTCAAATTAATACTTCATCAATATTTTCAGTGGTTATTCATAAACTCTTGAGCACTAAGTTTTTAAAATGTGGGGCTTATGATTAAATTTGAAGAGGGAGATCACATGGAGAGCTAAGACGATTTCTTTTATGTGCTGTGAAATATGATTGTCTAACCATCTGGTAATACTTGCATATAATGTAGCCATGTTATCTGGCTGTTAGTACCTAGTTTTGGAGACACGATTTAGAGAACACAACTATCTTCTAATATAGTTCCAAAGTACCTTGTTGGGCTGGTAGCAGAATGGATGATGGTAATTCTTGGGGAAAGAAGGAAAAAAGCATTTGCTATAGAAGTTTCAAGATGTTATATTTCATGGCCCCAGAGAAGTTACTAGGCTTTTTGGACTCATGGAGATAGTCTCATTCAAAGGGCCACAAATTGTGCAGTCTCTTAACCCAGGTGCAATAGTCTCCAAAGTTTGATTCTCCCAGACCAAGCCACAGACAAGCTGCCTCACTATCATTGGGGAGCTTGTTGAATGTACAAATGCAGAGTCTGAGGCTGACACCCTGGATCACTGATCAGGATCCTTAGAGGTGAGGCCTGAGCCTCTGTTGTCTTAACAGGCATCCCAAAACACAATGACCATTAGGGAGATTCAGAATCTATGAAAAGCTTGCAGCATGATTTTAGTTTATTGGAGTTTTTTGAAATTATTCTTTCTTCTATATTGCTCAATGTTTTCTAGAGAAACAGAAGCAATATGATATATATTTGTATTTATATTGACATAGATATATTTATTTATTATGAAGAGTTAGTATATGTGATTTTGGAGGCTGAGAAGTCTTACTATCTGCCATCTGTGAGCTAGACACCTAGAAGAGCAGGTGGTTGGAATTCAGTCCAAGTCTGAAGGTTTGAGAACCAGGGGAGTCAATGGTATAAATACCAGTTCAAGGGTAGGAGAATATGAGATGAGATGTCCCAATTCAAGCAGTGATGAAAAATTGGGATGAACTCCTTTCTTCACCCTATGTTCTAGTGAGGCCCTCAAAGGATTGGGTGTTGCCCACCCATGGGTCAGGATCAGACACACTCCAAAATAGTGTTTAATCTGGGCACCATGGCTAGTCAAGCTGACACATAAAATTAGCCATCATCTTCTCCAAGATTTCCCTTATCCTGACTTGTGCCACTGGTTGAAAATTGCACATTTCTGGACTCTAGAATTCTGGAAAGAAGTTGTGATGTTATGTGTTTTATCCATCCAATAAATCTTATTGAACGTCTGAAACTGCTTAAAAACTATGCCCAGACCTGGAGCTACAAAATGAATAATCTTTCCAAAATTTGTTCTGTATTTTCTTGGAGTTCTTCATAGATAGAGAGATTTTTATTTCATTATTCTCTTTTTAGGTCTATAATTTCCATTTCATTAAAAATAACTTCTGTTTCTTTTTTTTTCAGTTTTTATTTTATTATTTATTTTTTATAGTTTATTTGTTTTTGAGAAAGAGAGAGACAGTGCACAAGTTGGGGAGGGGCAGAGAGAGAGGGAGACACAGAATCTGAAACAGGCTCCAGGCTCTGAGCTGTCAGCACAGAGCCCGATGCGGAGCTTGAACCCATGAACTGTGAGATCATGACCTGAGCCGAAGTCGGATGCTTAACCGACTGAGCTACCCAGGCGCCCCAATAACTTCTGTTTCTTTATCGAGATTTCCTAATTCTTCAATTTATTTTAAGAAAATCTCTAGTTGATCATTGAAGTGTTTTTATGATGACAGGTTTATAACCCTTGTTAGACTGACTATTCCAACATTGGATTCATCTGATGTTGGTGTTGGTTGGTTATCTTTTTTCATTCAAGTTGTGATTTTCTTGGTATGACATGTAGTTTTCTACTGTCTCTTGGACATTTTGGCTATTACAGTAAGGGATCCTGGGTCTTACTGAAATCTTTGACTTAGCAAGTAGACATCTTGCATAGGTTAGGTCTCAGATCCTGACCTAATTTAGTAGGTTATGGTTTCAATGGCAGTTTAATTTTCTGAGCCTTTGGTGTTCTTTTGTTTGCTTGGTTCATCATGTGCCACGGGGGGCTCTCACTGATCCCTGATGGTGCTGCCTGAGGGGCTGAAGGTATTTCTCCAGGTAAGCCTCATCTCCATTGCCCACCTTGGTGGGGGAGGGGAGTCTCTAGGGGTGTGGAGGGATGTTTCCCTGTGGTGGGCATCTCTGCTGGGGAGAGGATTTTCCAGCCCTGCCTAGAAATTGAACATCTAGCAGCTTAGCCTCCTGGTGGACAGTGCCAGTTTGCCTCCCGTTGTTGGAGGGAAAGAATGAGCCTACCTGGGCTGTCTTCTTTTACTAAGTTGGGTTGGAAAATGATGCGACTTAGTCACCTTCTTCAGTTGTTGGGAAAGATACAAGGTACCCTGCCCCATGTTGTTCCTTTAGTCCCAGGGTTTCAAAGCAGGTGACTTTCATCTCACCCCTTCCATAGTTCTCCATTGCCTGCTTCTGCTTTTTCTAGGGTTTATAGTTGTACTTGGCCAGACAGAACAGAAATAAATGGGTCTATATGATGCATAGGTTTTTATTTTTTTTATTTTATTTTATTTTTATTTTTTTTAGCGTTTTTATTTATTTTTATTTTTTTCCCCATAATATTTTATTGTCAACTTGTTTTCCATACAACACCCAGTGCTCTTCCCCATAAGTGTCCTCCACCATCACCACCACCTCTTTTCCCCCCTCCCCCTTCCCCTTCAACTCTCAGTTCATTTTCAGCATTCAATAGTCTCTCAAGTTTTACATCCCTCTCTCTCCCCAACTCTCTCTCCCTCCTCTGCTCCCCTGTGTTCTCCATTAGGTCTCTCCTGTTTTCCTGTTAGACCTATGAGTGCAAACATATGGTATCTG
>PISW01001779.1:111516-133292 GCA_004023785.1 Mungos mungo | reverse complement strand
ATGCATAGGTTTTTAAAAATAATTTCCCATGGAAAATCCAATGGGTAGATTTTTAAAAAATCATTTCAAATCACAGTCTTTTGTTAAGACCCCAAAACGATTTTAGAAAATTTTTTGTGTGGCCATTTAAATGAGATACAATGTATTAAAAAGTGTTTACCTAATTATATTTCTATTTGAAATCGTACATCAAAAATATCACAGGGTTGGAAAAACTCCAAGAAATACTCTGTTTCCAGTTTCAGGTTATATATCAAACAAAATTCATTCTTTTGTTTAGCACCTTTTCCTCCTTTGTTATCCTTGAATGAATCATTATTTGAGACATAGGCAGTTTCCAGAGTTCAAGGTGGAAAGTTTTTCAGAAGGTCTAGGCGATTGGTACAATTGAAGTTGGCTGATGAGCAGAATTGTCTAGATAGCTTTAAAAAGTCCCATCCTCCCAGATTTCACCTCCTTAAAATTCAGAGTCACTGAGGAGAGGGCCCTGGGTGTATATATTTTCCTAAAATTTTCCATGCAGACATAGGTGATTGGTCATATTGGTTGCTATATCTAACCAGGAAGTTGGTACATTTCCAAAATGGGATAGAATGTAGAAAAATAATACTCTTTATCCAGGGTAACACTTTCTGCAGGGAGAGCCAAAGGGAAAATCGAAATATTAACCTTGAAATGATTTTGGGAGAATGAAAAATCAGAAATTACTTTCGGGGGCCTGGGTGGCTCGGTCAGTTAAGCATCCAACTTCAGTTCAGGTCATAATCTTGCGGTGTGTAAGTTCTAGCCTGATGTCAGGCTCTGTGCTGATAGTTCTGGTCCTGGAGACTGCTTCGAATTCTGTATCTCCCTCTCTCTCTGCCTCTCCTGCATTCACATACACACACACACACACACACTCTCTCTCTCTCTCAAAAAACTTATAAACATTGGTACAATTGAAGTTGGCTGATGAGCAGAATTGTCCAGATAGCTTTAAAAAGTCCCATCCTCCCGGGTTTCACCTCCTTAAAATTCAGAGTCACTGAGGAGAGGGCCCTGGGTGTATATATTTTCCTAAAATTTTCCATCAGTTTTGTGTAAACTGATAGCACGAGAAACATTAAACATTAAAAAATTATAGAAAGCAAACTATCGAGGAACATGACACAGGGTATGGAAGGCATGAGATATCTAGTATATGAGAAAAACAACTGAACTAATTGGCATAATTGACTTGTTGGAGAAGAGCCTTGGAGGATATGATAATTAATTGTCTTCAAACATTTAAATATCTGTTTGAAGAGGACTTATACTGTTTTGGACTGGGAACCTGCATTTTTTTTGCAAACATCCTGGGTAATTCTGAGGCAAACATTTTGAGGTGAGAAGGGTGACTGGAGCACTCCTGGTTATGGGAAGGATTCCTCCAGGCTTTAATAAAATGGTTTGGGTGCTTGAAAATGAAGAGCTGATGGAAAGAATTAAAGAGGAAGCCAACCAAAATGGAAAAGGAAGGAAGGGAGGAAAGGGGTGAGGAAGGAAAGGGGGAGGGGGAAGGAAGCAAAGGGGAGGGAAGGGAAGGAAGAAAAGGAGAGAAGATGGAAGGAAGGAAGGATGGGTAATAGAAAGGAAAGAAGGAAGGAATGAAGAAAGGAAAGTATGAAGGAAGGAAAGAAGGAAGGAAGTGAAGATGGAAGGAAGGAAGAAGAGAAGCAGGGAGGCTTTGGGTTTGGAGGTTACACTTCTGATTAAACGCTTGTTGTGTGAATTTCTGCAATAAAGTAATCTGGAAACAAAGCAGAGAAAATAAATTACAATAACTTGAAACTGGAAAAGGGAAAGGCAGATAGAGTTGAGTCAAGGGGCAAAGGAGATTGTGGCTGTAGGTAAGAACAGGTTAAAAAGCAGAATCTTGCCAATGTGAAGTCAGGTGAACAAAGGAGACCAGAAGACCTGGAAAAGAGGGGAAGGCCAGTGGGCTAGAGCTCACCACATGTGAGGGAAAGGCTCAGGAAGTGGAAAAACGGAGAGGATTCCAGGTTTGGAGTGGTTGCCACTTTTCGTGGTCTGTGAGCTGAGAGGGCGGCAACCACCATTGAGGTTAGCTGTGGAGCAAGTGCATTGGCTGAGGCAGTGATTCAGAATGTGTCAGAACTCCCTGGAGAGCCAATGAGAACATAGGATGCAGGACTCCACCCCAGAGACTCTAAGTCTGTAGATCTGGGAGCGGCCTCAGGGCTTGTTTCTCAGAGGAACTCCTAAGTGATGCTAATGTTCTGGTCCCCAGACTGTACTTGGAGGGACATAACCTATGAAAATCCAGGCTTCCTCATTAAATCAACACCCTTGGGGAGGATGAGGACATAAGAAACTCACCCACTGTAGATGGTTCCAAAAGGCAGAGTACATATGGCTGGGGCAGTGATTGGGAGCCTTCGTTAGGAAGAGCTCAACCAGTGCAAGATTTGGGGCATTCCTCTATGGCTGAGGCTGAGCTGGATGGATTCCAGGGTGCTTTCAAGTAGTTATAAATGTCTATACAAGCAGTTCAGACTTACCCATCATTAGTTACTTAAAATTGGGTCCTTTATGTGCATGTATAGCTTTGTTGATGCCAGGGGCAGCTTATTTCACTGTGCCTGAAAGGGATTTTGGTTGAGATCCAGTAGGGAGTATAGTTGGCCCCCTCATAAAGAAAGAACAGTTTGGCAGCAGAAGGGCTTTTGTGTAAACTGATAGCACGAGAACTTTATTGACAGGTTTTCTTAAAGCCTTTCGATGACTTCCCATAGCCCTAGGGATACAGTCTGGAATCCAGAATATCATGTCCAAGACTCCCCAATCTGACCTTTTAGCATCTTCTCCAGGACACAATCTCTTCCTTCTCTCTAGACTTTTGTCACGGGGGATGTGCCCTATGTCTTGCATGCACCATGCTTTCTCTAGCATCAAGGCCTTCACACATTCTCTTGGGTTCTCTTAGGAGATTTTTCACTTGTTTTGTGAGCTAACGCCCATGGATTCCACTAATATCAGCTTAAGTGACTTCTGGGGAAGACTATCCTAATCATCAAACTAGAGCAACTTTCTTTTTTCGGCCTACAGTATGTCCCCCAGCTGTAATTCTGGGATCACTCTCTGTTTTCCATTATCTACCTGTAGCTCTAGAATGGCAGAGGCACTACTCACTCCTCTCGGTTGTTCTGGGACTTATCTGGTTTTACAAGTTCAAATCCCATGTCTTGGGAACCCCCCAGCTCTGGGTAAACTAGGCTGGTTGGTCATCCCAGCCTTGTTCACACCATACCCCCAGACATACATGACATACTCAAAATATTTGCATTAAGCAGAATTGAGTAGGGCTTAATGTGGGTCAAAGGGGAACCATCCCTCACTCTCAATGCCCTTATGACTTCAACAGACATTACTTGAGATGTAAAAAGATGGCTAAATGTTATAATCCAAAACACAATTTGATTCCAACATTTCACTTTGAAAGTCAGTGATAGCTTTAAGACTATAGACATATGGTAAGATTATGTATAAGGCTGGCCTGCTGAATAAGAAAGTATTCATTTATTCATTCAGCAAACAGTAAATTTTTTACAGTTATCCCTCAAATACCCCCACCTCTCCACCAGGCTAACTAGTAAATTATATTCACTTTCTTCAGAATTTTCAGAAATTACTTACTAAATGCACATACCCTGGCTGGAGATTGCCTTAAGCTCTGTTAGATACTATTCCAAAGTGGGGCAGGGGATTAACATGGAGCTCCAGGACAAATTGCCACAGACATATGGACTTCAGGGGTATCTAGGGTTAGGCTCTGAGGACACCCTATTTATGTTCCCATGTGCCTCCTTCCTCCACAATCCTGGGGACATGAGTGTCTCTAAGTAAATGCGTCATCCGTGCCCCTAAAGAAATGAAGTGGTTTACAAAGAACAGAATCTCCTGAGTCATGGCTTGAGTAGACAAACTTGGTAATTCATCTGTAAAGTCTTTTGTAATTTTTAACAGACTCTCCTGTGCTTTGAATGGTTGAGGAGTATTTATTAGCACGGCATGTTTGAGGACCAGCATCAAGGATTTCAGTCTTCCAAACAAGAAAATTAGAAAGTATGTCTTGTTTCCACTGAGACAGAGTAAGTGCAAAGGCTATTAGGACAACTCATCTCCTAGAATATTAAAAACACCATAACACGCTTCTCCAGGTCAGAAGAGGGACCCGCTGGAGCTTGGAGTGAAGAGCAGCGGTTTGCCGACAGGTATGTGGTGAGCTTGTCGCTGCTCTTGAGGCAGAGATTAAAATGAGGAAAAATGGAAACGGAAATGCTTCTATTCGGACTCAGCATTTCTACTTTAGTCTCAGGCTGTGCCTCTACTTTAGATTCAGAGGAGAAAGGTGGAGAAAAGAAGAAGGTGGAAAGAGTCTGGAGAGGAAAAGATGCACTTGTTACTAATTTCTCTAATAGAAAAGATGCGTCATTTCCCTTTACTTCCCTCATCTTAAACAGGTGATGAGAGACAAACTGGAGTAATCCTCAGGGTGTTCTTGACCCTGACAGCTATCTCAAAGATATATGCTTCTGTCACGAGATGTATCCATGGGAGGAGCGTGGAATCCATCAACCCAAATCCATCAATACTTGTTCCGGTTTACCTGTTGCCAGGTAATAAATTACCCTAAAACTTAAAACAACCACCCTTTTCTTATACCTCATGATTTTGCCAGGAATTGCACTAGAGTTCACTTGGATGATTCCTCTGTTCCACCTGGCATCAACTGTGGTCACTTGGCAATGTGTTCAGTTGCCGGGTGGGCTGGTCTGGAGGATCCAGAACTGCTTCACTCACAGGTCTGGTGAATTGGTCGGTATGGTGGGCTGAATAACAGCCCCCCAAAATGCCCAGGTCCTAATCCTTGGAGCCTGCAAATGGAACTTAGATGGCAAAGGCAACTGTAGATATGATTCATCTACAGGATGGAGAGAGCATCCTGAGTTATCCAGATGGCTCTAAATATAATCAGAAGTGTCCTTGTAAGAGGGACAGAGATTTGATTGCAGAAGAAGGCTCAGTTGGAGCAAGCAATTGCATTTATGGCTTTGAGCTGGAGGAAGGGGGTCCAAGAATCAAGGAATGCACTGAATGTGGCCCTAGACGCCAGGAAAGGCAAGGAACTTGATACTCCTCTAGAGCCTCTGGAGCAGAGGAGGCCCTGCTGAGACCTTGCTTTTGGCCCCATGAAACTGATTCTGAACTTCTGACTGTAGAACTATAAGAAAATAAATGTGTGTTGCTTTAAGCTACCAGCTTAATGCTTTAAGCATTCATAGGAAATTAGCAGCTGGCAGACTGGACGGAACTGGACTGAACGAGTGCCTGCTGTGGTCTCTCCAGCCTGGGACCTGCTCACAGCACTTCTTACACGCTGACTCAACAGAGTGTTCCAAGAGATAGGCGTGGAATCTTTCAGAAGGCTTGAATAAAGCTGAGGTATAGACACCCCTCCCCCTGGGAGGAATACCAAAGACTTTGTGGCTATCTTTTCACTTCAGGAAAGACTATTTTGAAGATTCATGTCCTGGTGATTTTGAAACAGCAGTATCATGTTTCTATGCTTATTCAATCTAATGACAATCAGAACCCTCATTCCATAGTGGATAAAATCATTTTTATCAGTCTGACATAAAAAACCAGAGAGGTCCCTTATGGAATCCAAAGTCACGTTGACTAGTCATGCTAAAAGAGGTCAAGAAAATGAAGAGTTTTTAAGGTAGCATTCCTTCATTTTAAATTTTTCTGCATAATTTGCAAGAAGACAGATATTATGTCAGCAACCAGGACCAGTAATGTAGAAGGCAGTGTGGCAAAACTGACAAATCTTCACTGAAAAACTGACTTCAAAGAGGGGCGCGCTAGGATTTCTTTCTTCTTTGGTCTGAGCATATTGACTCGAAAGAACTATATAGAATATATTGCAGCCTTTTAGAAAACACTACTGTCACCTCTACTTCTGAACTAAGTTGTTATATGGATGGATGTCCAGAGCGCCTCAGGCACTTTCCCACACATTATTTCTTTTGGTCTTCATAACATCCTATCTCTCAGATGATTATTTTGAATAACAGGAATCTGAGGCTGAGAAGTTTACCTAGCTAAGTAACTGATCCAGCCAAGACTCCTGACTGGACCTCCTCTCTCTTGCAGCCAAGAGAAGGTTCCTGGGGTTGGATACGTGCTACAAGTGTGCAGAGAGATGGGTTCCCCAGGCATTTCTTACATCATTTTTCTTGGCATCACAGAAGCATGCTGATTTCAAACCCCTGGTGGGGTTGCCAGGTGTTCACATGTTTGAGCACTTAGAGACGGATCTAAGATGAGGTCTTTGCATCAGCTTCATGGAATGTACACAGGCTGATGTGTTGAGGTTCCTTGGAAGGCACTTTTGTATTTATTGCTACAGAGGGGAATAATTCAGTCAACACCATAGGCACCTGTACATTGGTCATGAGAACAAGATGGCTGGACTTCCCACAGTTGGAGCTCAGTTGCCTTCCAGTTCTCCATGGGATGCTTGGGTGTGTATAGCAGCCCAGAAAAGTGCTACCATCAGTACCTCTCTTGAGGCTTTTAAGAAAACATAATGACAATGAAAGCAATAATAAAGGTGAAACTTCTCATATAACAACTGAGAACTCTGGGGGTAAAGAATTATTCTGCAGTCATCAACTAGTGAGACTATTTTTCTCATATGGGAATAATGGCCAGATATCCAAGGCTCTTTTTATTGGGGGGGGGTAATATTTTTCATTTTAATTGGAATTTTTATTGTTCATAGCATATGTTCTTACAAACATTGAACCTGTGCTTTGCATCTTCCAATTTAGGACATCCAAGGCTCTTAACTGAGTCTGAGCTCACTTTGTGGTGGACAGGGTTTCCAGGGTCCTAGCTGGTTTTAATCACCATCCACTTCTCCTCTTCATTAGTGCTGACTACATGCCAGGCATTGTACTCAGCCCTTTATTTGTAGCTTTTCTTTAGTCTTAAAAGATATCTTTCCTCCCGGGTGCCTGGGTGGCTCAGTTAGTTGGGTGACCGTCCAACTTTGGCTCAGGTCACAATCTCACAGTTGTGAGTTCAGGCCCTGTGTCAGGCTCTGTGCTGACAGCTCGGAGCCTGGAGCCTGCTTCGGATTCTGTGTCTCCAACTCCCTCTGCCCCTCCCTCCCTCCCACTCATGCTCTGTCTCTCTCTGTCTCTCGAAAATGAATAAATGTAAAAAAAATAAAAAAGAAATATTTACTCCACAATTTCTTCCAAGGAAAATATCTAAAAATTCTTCTGTGTCTAATGACCTTCCATATGGAGGACTGCTGAGCACTGATTTCTCATGAGAGAAATTTTGTAAAAATGAGGTGGATTTTGAGTTATCATAATATTTTAGAATCAATTTTATTTCTATAACTGAAGATTGAGGAGCAGCAAAGGCATTGGTAAAGTTCAAGCTTCAATATTACAGGCTTTGTAAAGAAACATGGCATACGGGCTTCTGAGTGGTCTTGCCACCAACCATGGGAATAGGAAAGAAGAAATAAGTTGAAAACTATGAGGTGTAGCAAACCCTGCCTCCGGAAGAAAACTGGAAAAAACATGTGTTGAGAGCAGAATTTGGTTCAGTTGCAGAACATCCAAAACATTGCAGAATGTGACAAAATATCCAAAATGGTGGCGTCTTATTCAAGATAGTTGTTTACCTTTTTCTCTCCATGGAAGGAGCCCTGGGGTAGGTGGTACACGCTGGCACAGTAGCTCTTTAACTGTCAGGGATCCAGCTTGCTCACCCTCATCATTGATCCACCGTCCTGGGTCTGATGTTCCTTGTTACAGGAAGGCTTTCTGAACCAATGTAGCTGCATTTCAACTACCAGGAAGGATAAGAGAGAAGAAGAAAAGCATCAAAGGACATAAATCAGCTATCTTTTAAGGGGCTTCTTAGAAGTTGTTACACATATCACCACTTTTATGTCCAGCAATACCCTAAGGGGGTGAATCCTTAGGGTGAAAATATGCCTAGCTAAGAAAGCAAGGTTTCCGTTTCTAAGGAAGACAGGGAAAACCAATAGTGGATAGAACACTGGTAGTTGGGGCACATACCATGTCTGGAAGAAATGATAAAAGCAATGGGTATCAATAAAAAGAATGACCTCATTTCTAAATGGATTTCAGGGTATGATACAAACATATTGAAATTAACAAGTCATGCCTTCCTCCTTCCAGAATCTCATTAAAACCAATTTCAATACACATACTAGTAAAATTGGGATGTATCTTCTGTTCATTCATGTCTTTTATTCAGACAAAGATGGTAAATGTCTCATTGAATTTATGATCTCAAATCTATGAGGTGGGTAATAATGGTCCTCATGGTTCAGAAGTGTCGTCCAAGCCAAGGGACAGATCTGAAGTTCAGATGTGTTTGGCTTCAAAATTCATGTTCTCACTGTTTCATAGTATCTCGTGCTTCCTCAAAACATATGAAAATTTTTGGACTTCAGGAAAGAAATAACCTTGATGTGAGGGGCTCTATCCTGTTTCTCCTGTACTACAACAGTGTTTCATGGTAGATGGAGGTCATTTAACACAGAGCAAGTGGTGTTTCTGTAATATAAAGGAAAATTGTGGTGAAATAGTCATCGGTCTGTCCCTGTTAGAGAATGTGGTGTGACTATAATGGAGTAGTAACTAGGGCTCTGCATCTTGTTGTATTAAAAATAGTTACATAGTACATCCCAGCTGAATTTGTATTACAGCCTGTGGGCAGTCAGTGTAAACAACCCAAACTGAATTTCCAAGTATCCAAATACGACAGCAGATTCTTGTGTGCAGAACAGATGGGAGAAATAAACTTGGGCCATTTGTATCTGTTGTAAATTGAAGGGGGAGAAACATCTCCACGTAGGACCAGCTTGGTTTGGTGTTAGAAGAATGTAATTCTTAAAGATGATACTCGAGGAAATTTGAATAACAAAATGTTATTGGGTGTTGGTTAAGTACCGTTTTGGAATCCGAATGTCTCCTAGGAGACAAGTGATGTCCTTTATCAGCATCCCACTTTAGTCAGATATTCACATGGTTGAGTCTTAAATTCAGGGAATGACTAATAGCATTTTGCTTCCAGATTTTATCTCAGAGGTAGACTTGAGTATTGTCGTGACAGATATTTATGTATATACACTGTCTATCAGACCAGAGGTTTCCCTACTTTTCTTCCTCTGTATGGCCTAACAATTTGGAAGGAAATTTGAATGAAGTATGTTTATATGGCTTTGATGCAACTGGAAGGGTCATCTGCATCAAGACAGCTCATTCTTCTGGACTTGTCTCTAGACATCTGAGTAACTCTCTGGCCCACAGCCAGCTCCACTGCTAGAGTCAGAGGCTTCAGAACAAACCCCAGGGCTGAGCTGAAAATGGCTGAAAAATACCAGGCTCTCTAATGTTATGGCCTGGGCACCAGAATTGTCAAAACCAGATGCTACCTTCTACCGCAGGGGAAAAGGAAATCAGTTGGATCTGGGCATATTTTTGGAAAACTGGTAAACTCTCCCCTTGGAATCTGAACACTGAAATTAACCTCTGAATTCCATAAAGTCCTAAAGAAATCATCTGTCCCTAAATCAGTGACTTGTTCTCATGAATTCTTTGAGACTTATTGTCAGGACAAGCCTTAACCTAAGAACATAGAAAATACATCTGCTGCATATGCATATTATTAAGTTCACCTTTCAAATGGATTTGAGGACTAGTTTCTAAAGTACTATCAGTTAAGCATGTATTGCTGCTTCTTTCTTTAAAAAAATTTTTTTAATGTTTATTTTTGAGAGAGAGAGAGTGAGTGGGAGACGGGCAGAGAGAGAAAGGGAGACACGGAATCCCAATCAGGTTCTGTAGTGTTGTCAGCATAGAACCTGACATGGGATCAGAACTCATGAACCATGAGATCATGACCTGAGCTGAAGTCAGACGCTTAACCAGCTGAGCCACCCAGGTGCCCCTTCTTTCTTGTTTCTTGAGTTATCATATTGATGATTTATCATTGAGGAAGGATACTGAATATTTAAGAGGCATTTTCCCCACCTTCATTGGGAAGACAAGTGATATTATTGAGAGACAAATAAAAACTGTATACATTTAAGGTACACAATGTAATGTTTTGGTATATGTATACATTGTGAAATGATCGACTCCATCAGGCTAGTTAATACATGCATCACCCCACATGGTTATCATTTTGTTTTATTTTTTGTGGTGAGAACACTGGAGATCTAATCTCTCAGCCAATTTCAAGTATGACTACAAGTTAGGGTTCTCTAGAGAAACAGAACCAACAGGATACATATATAGATATATATGAGGGGAGATTCATTATAGGAATTGGCTTATGTACAGTCAAGGAGGCTGAGGCGTACCACCATCTGTCATCTGCAACCTGAAGACCAGGAAAGCAGGTGTTATAATTCAGTCTGAGTCTGAAGGGCTCTGGACCTCTACACCAAGCTGATGGTATAACTCCTGTCCCTACATCAAAGGCCTGAGAGCCAGGGGGCTGTTGGGAAAAGTCCCAGACCCAAAGGTCCAAGAACCAGAGACTCCTGCCAAGGGCAAGAGAAGATAGATATCTCACCACAAGAAGAGAGAATGAATTTACTCTTCCTTTAGGCTTTGTTCCATTTGGGCCTCCAAAGAGTTGGTTGATGCCTACTTACATTGGTGAGGGTGGATCTCTTCACTTAGTCTGCTGAATCAAATGCTAATTTCCTCCAGAAACACCCAAATGAGCACACCCAGAAATTATGTCTTACCTTCTATGTGGGCATCATGAGGCCAGTCAAATTGACACATAAAATTAACCATCATAGTAGGGACACCTGGGTGGCGCAGTTGGTTAAGCATCTGACTTTGGGTCAGGTCATGATCTCATGGCTTGTGAGTTTGAGGCCCACATGGAGCAGCATAAAGCCTGCTCCAGATCCTCTGTCTCCCCCTCTCTCTGCCCCTCCCCTATTCACATTCTCTCTCTCTCTCTCTCAAAAATTAATAAACGTTAAAAGAAACCCATCATGATAACAATCCTATACATTAGGTTTCCAAAATGTATTCATCTTATAACTGAAAGATTATACCCTTCGACCAACACCTCTCCATTTCTCCCACCCTCTCAATCCATGTAAGCAGCATTCTACCCTCTGCTTCTTTGAGTTAGACTTTTTAGATTCCACATATAAGTGAGATAGTACAGTGTTTATCCTTTTATGTCTAGCTTATTTTACTTAGCACAAGTCATCCAGTTCATCCATATTGTCACAAATGGCAAGATTTCTTTCTTTGAAGCTGAATCATATTCCGTATACACCACATTGTTATATTCATTCATCTGTCAATAAACACTTAGGTTATTTCCATTTCTCTGCTATCCTGAATAATTTTGCAAAAAAACATGATAGTATAAATATCTCTTTTGAGTAGTGATTTCATTTCCTTTGCATATAGCCAGACATGGGACTGTTGGTGCATATGCGAGTACTATTTTTAATATTTTGAAGGAAGTCCATACTGTTTTCCATAATGGCCGTACCAATTTATACTTTCACCAATAGTATAAGAGGGTTCGTAAGGGGAATTTTTTAACCATAGGGTCGAGGAAATTCACTAGGAAGGGTTCTTTCTGAATTTATTCAAGTTTGGGAGCATCAAGGCTCTCTATTAAAAGAATGTCAGCCTCATTTATTCCTTATTTTGTGTTTTCTTTTTATTTTTTTCCATTCAGCATCTTTTACAGTGCTTTCTATGGGCAACTACTGTGCTGGTCATTAGAATTACAAAGAGAAAAATTATAGACACCCTGCTGCTTGCGGAGGGGTGCTTAGTATTTGTCAGACATGGGACTGTTGGTGCATATGCGAGTACTATTTGGATTGAAGTGCTATGAGTTGGCTTCCAAAGCGTTGTTCAGATGATGTGAGAGTTGACAAGATGGTGTTTGACAGATGGTGGTGGAGGGTTCCCTGAGGAATATAATTTGAGTGGAGAGTAGAAGTAAGAGTGGGAAGGAGGGAGAAGAAAAGGGAAAGAGTATGCATATTGAGGAGATGGGGTATGTGATGGGAAGAGTTCCCAAGAATTTCAGGAATGAAAGAAGAGTGGTGTGATGGAGCAGAGATGGAGAGGGCTATGGGGAGAGGACTGGCATTTCTCTGTTCCTGCCCTTCCCATTTCCCACAGCTGGGCCATCTTGAGGGTCATAGATAAATCCAAATGCAAAGTAGGAAGCCAGAGCCTATCCACCTGATGGAATTTTTTTCTTATTTTTGACTATGTTTTTACTCTTTTGAATAAACTGTTTATGAACACTAAGGAGTTTATAATTAATTCTAATAGTCATGTCAGAAATATCCTTACTCCACCTTTAACTTTTACCTATTCCCATATTCCCCATTCCTGAGCAATTAACCACATTTAAATTTTTTTGCTGTTTCTTTGGGTCTTAGTTCCACATTTCTAAATATGCTTATATATATATAATATATATTCATCTACCAATTTGAGACCTATCCATTTATGTAGATGAAGACTTGGCTTCCTCACACTGCCTTTCACCACTCACTCCCCCCATCTCCCTATATGGTTGTAATCACCATTTTTTACATAATTCATGGTCATAAACCTTGTGAATATTGTTTACTGCTGAGCCTGCTGTATACTGTGATTACATTTTTTTTCTTGAACAGTTTTTGGTTTTGCTTGAGTTAGCTCTTTGCCTTGTTTCTTTATTGGCTTCACTCTATCCCTATTATTTTCCATTCAATATGAAAAAAAAAATCCAAACCAAAAACAACACTCGTGCATTGGGAGCACATACGTGTATGGCCACCAGCATTTAAGGAGCAGAGTGAGGCAGGGGAGCTGAGGGGCCCATTACTCCATAAACTTTCAATTATCTTGCTGCTTTTAGGTGTCACCCACCCTCCTATGAGCAGTGACCAGAGCCTCGCTAGGTGACTCTATTCAGACACTAGCTCTGTATCTCGCCCTCTGCTGTGGGGAAGCCTTGTAGGTGTTTTTGCAAAGGAGATCCCTCTGTTCTGCTAAACCAGTTACCGCTCTCCTTCCAGCTCCCCCCCAGTTGGTGAAACTTGCTCATCTCATGATGCATCTTCTCTTGTCTTCTTTGTCCCAGCGGGCTTGTGTCTCTTCTACCCCTTTTCTCCCATTCTAGCGGCATTAAAGGAAGAGCAGGGATAAAGCATGGGTCCAGGCTGCCATGTTACCCACAACTCCCTGCGGTTTCATAGTCCGTTGTTCTCTGTGCCCTGTGGTCATGCCCCCATTCAGACCTGAGACCAGTGGGGATCTCATTAGGGCTGTCATCCTGAACACAAATTCCCTGGGACTTCCGGCTTGCCTTTCTGCTGTGCCTTACTGTGTCACACACCAAAATCTGGAGATGTGTCAAGAAGGATCACATAGAAGATTCTTACCCACATGTGGTTTCATGGGGTTGCATGCTCTGTGGCTCGGGAACAGGAACGAACCCAAAACATAAGAATGCTTTTTTGTTGCCTCTTTAAACTAAACTTTAATAATAGAAGCCTACCTCTACCCTGTCTCATTCTCTCTGTGTGTCACTTCATTGAAGCTGGGCATCTGGATTATAAATATTTATTGAAAAACTCAAAATATAGGAGTGGTTTCTCGTGCCCCCTGGGCAGGTCCTCCCATTATTCCTACAGTGCACATCTCTGTCTTCTATTATGTCAGCCCCTCATTGCCCTGTGCAGGAGGACCTGCTGAAGGTGGGGAAGGGTCCTGGGAAACAGGAATGCTTTTGCATGCCAACATGAATGGAAACAGAAAGAGAACATGTTGGACATGTCTATCTAGGAACGGTCAATGAGGCAAGAATCAGAATCAAGTATACAATGACGGGGAGGTGCCTGGCTTCTTCGGCAGATAGAGAGCAAGCTTCAGGGACACGGGGGCATCCACGTTCCTCTGGGTCACTTAGCAACGGAAGACTGTGAATAATAAAATGGAATTACATCCATCTTTTAAGAAGCTGTGCTCCTGGGTTAGGGTCTGCCATGCCACACAGCAGCTGGGAGTGAATCTCTACAGCTGAAAATAGGGATTTGTAATGGAAATGCTGACAGACCCTTAACCATGGCAGTGCTAGCAAGAGCTGTGATAATACAGTAAATAAGGTGTATGGGCTCGGCTTATCTCATTTCACAGCTGAGCTGTGTATTGCCAGATAAATCAAATCAGGGTAAACGGCTTCATCTAATAAACTGGGTCAACATATAATGTATTTGTTCAGGTTCGCACTTTCATTGATTCTCATTTGATTTAAGAAGAGATATTTCAGCTTATGTAGAATGTTTTTAGTATTCATCCCTCCTTCCGTAAGGAGAGGCTGAGAGGCAGAGACACACAGCTGGGATTGTTTTTTTTCTTTTAAATAAATTAAGTTTTCTGATTCTTGGAAATTCTTTTGCTTTCCATCTTTACGCATCAAAGCGGGGGAAGGGCATCGGTAGGACCGCTTGGGGAGAAAGCCAAGAAGAGGCAGGAAAACGAACTCGGTCTCTCCATCTGCATTTCCCAATAATGTTTTAGTGATGTTTGCTAATGTATCATTCATTAACCATCAGCCACTATGAAACACATAATCTATCTCGCAAAGTGGACATTATTATCGCATTAAATCATTTCACAATCTACCTGAACGGTTCCGCATGAGAAGCCTGGCCTGGCCAAGCTCAGACGCCTCCGGGGAAACTCTTCAGCAGTAATGAGATACGAGGTCTGTCTGTGATGAATACGGTATTACTCGCGTCAGTGGTTGTGGACGGCACCCAGGATATTTCTTCTTACAGGTTTTTTTTTTCCTTCCACAGCAAAGGAACTCAGGCAAAGCACTATTAACCCAGTAAATGAAGCTCTAAAGATCACAGAGTGTGTCCATTAGGAGACAAGACGATGACTAATCCAATTTTTCTTGCAGGGAGAAATCCTGATGCTTTGGTAACATCTGGGGACAGCGGGCCCTGCATTACAGATGAGGCTCTGCATTCTGTCCTCTCTGCTACGCCGCCTTCTCTGCCTTTGTCTAAGAACTACCATTGCATTGTGTCCTCCTCTCTCTCAAAGTCGTCTTGCCAAAAACCACTGTGAGGGTGATTAAAATAGTGTCCATGGCTGGTGGAAGAATTGAAAAGGGTAATGGCAGGGGCTGGGGGATGGAGAGGGAGAGAGAGGGTGAAATAGTAAGTTTCCCCAGTTTACATTTATGGGACTCTTTCTCGATGCTTCAGGTCTGTGTGGTGGACAGGCTGGGATCTGCAAAAGGGCGAGACAAGGGGTGTCGGGTGCCATTCACTCTCTGTACTGTTAACAGTACATTAAATGGTCTTGTTTCTTGAAAAATAATCCGCATTTTCATCTCTCATAAGGGCATTCACTTGTTTCCTTTCTTCCTTGAAACAGTGTTTGCGGGCGTCTGTTTAAAATGTTGATGGCTGGAAACAAGATTCCCATTTGTCCCTTAGCCTGGAAAGCCATCAGATAGCCAGGAGACGACTGTCTGAGGAGCTCAGTAAAAATATAAACAAAGTGGTGATTCTTTCCTGAACCTCCTTCTAAATCTTCCCCCCTTCCCTTTCTTCAACACTATTTGTCACATGTCTACTTTATGCTGTGCCTTGAGCAGGACACAGTTCATATCATCACTGCTGCTAACAATTACAAAACAAATAAGAAGCCACACGCACCATCTCTAGAATAACCACAAAGCAACTGCACTGATGCCCCAATTAAAATTGGGTTACAGTCTGGCAACTGTCAACTGTAACTAAATGTGGTGTTCGATTTTTTAAATGACAACCTTGCATCATTCCTTCCCAAGAGAATATCAAAAATACATTCCCCTAAAGAGGTAGCCTAGAGAGTCAGAAAATATATCCTTGTCCCCAATAGGTTTGTTTTCTGCAGTTAATCAATTCAGAAGGATTGGCTTAATTTTCCACTCTGGAAAATACAGGTTGAAACACCCCTTTGAAAGTCAAATTTATAATAGTTCACATTACTCTGGTATATCAGCTCAGGTGATGTGGAAAATGTAATTTTGAAAACATTTTGGCTTACTTGTGGTCTTTCAAAAGGACAGCATATTATGAGTCACGATTTTGTATCTAAATGGCTGTACTCTCCACTTCCCTTCTCATGCTGAAATGACTTTATAGATTTTATTAGTTCCAGTGAAATTTATTTACATTGAATGAATGAATCAATCTCTCTTTGCATCCCCTCCACTTTGTCCCTCTTCTTTTTTCTTTTTTTTCTCATTTGACTAGAAACCAGTTGATGGGGCATTTTACTGACAATGACTATATTATTCATACCACAATAAGAAACGTATTTGTTGCTACTTTTTTTTCAGAAAGTATATCTAGGTTCTTTGTGTCTAACTTTTCTTTGATTTATAAGGCTTACGATGAGTATATTCTCAATGTTGTGCAACCACAACCACCATGATCTATAGAACTTTTTTATCTTCCCCATTGAAACTCTGTACCCATGAAATATTAACTCTTCATTCCTCCCTCCACTTAGCCTGTAGCAAGAGCTATGAATTTGAAAGAGCAATGCAGTATCTGTCCTTTCGTGGCTGGTTTCTTTTGTGTAGCGTCATGTCTTCATAGTTCATTTGTGTGGTGGCTCATACCTGTTGTTAACAACATGTTTATTTTCAGATGTGATCACTAACTAGAGACCAGTGATCTGTTAGACAGTGTTTTACTAGAATTGCTTATTGAATTTAGTTAAATGGAGTTGAATGATGTTAAAAATGACCAGCCTGTATGTTTTCTTAAATATATTATTTCCCTAATTAGAAAAGTAGTACTTTTATTGGTCTCTGACTCTTTTGGTAGATGTTCCATTTATCATGATTGTCCACAAATTATCTATAATGCTTTTGAAAATTATCTGTTGATTTCTTTCAGCAGTATTTAACATCCTTTGTTAGTCTTGGAGTCCCACGTCTGCTCTTAATTTCAATTTCCTTGCATCTCTCTGACTTTGACAGACATGATCTGGCTTTGTATCCATTTGACTGGGGTCTTGAGACTTTCAGTTTTATTCTTTAATTTTTTTAGATTTTTAAAATATTTATTTTTGAGAGAGAGAGAGAGAGAGAGAGAGAGAGAGAGAGAGAGAGAGAGGAAGTGCAAGTAGGGGAGGGGCAGAGAGAGAGGGACACACAGAATCTGCAGCAGGCTCCAGGCTCTGAGCTGTCAGCACAGCAGGGCTCAAACGCACGAACCATGAGATTATGGCCTGAGCCAATGTCAGATGCTTAACTAACTGAGCCACCCCTGTGACCCGAGACTTTCAGTTTTAAAACAGAGACAGTCCTGGGAAAACTGGGATGGGTGGTTATCCTGCTGGCCAGTTTTGCTCTTACTGACACCAGGCTGTCCCGAAGGTGTCGCCACCACACAGTGAGAATGGTCTTGTACAGGCATACCTCGGAGGTCCTGGGGATCCCTTCAAGACCACTGCCATAGCTGAACATTGCAATAAAGTAAGTTAAATTAATTTCTGCTTTCCCAATGCATATAAAAGTTATATCTTACACCATTGTAGCGTAGTAAGAGCACAATAGCATTATGTCTGAAAAATGTACATGCCTTTAGTTAAACATCACCTTATTGCCAAAAAATGCTGAGTTCTAAGCTTTCAGTGAGTTGTAGTCACTGATTACAGATCACCATCACAAATATACAGCAAAGCCTTGGATTGTGAGTAATTTGTTCTGTGAGTGTTCTGCAAGACAAGCAAACATTCCTAATAAATTTTCATTTGATAAATGAGCGATGTCTTGCAACAGGAGTAGTAGATGGCACTGAATGCCACATGATCACAACTGAGCCAATGGTTCTTGAAATTTGCTTTGGCATACAAGTGTTTTGGATTACAAGCATTTTTCCAGAACAGATTATGCTCGCAAACCAAGGTTTTGCCATAACAATAATGAAAAAGTTTGAAATATTGCAAGGATTACCAAAATATGACAGAGACATGGAATGAATAAAAGTTGTTGGAAAAGTGGCACTTGTAGACTTGTGTGAAGTAGGACTGTTGCAAATCCTCAATTTGGAAAAACAAAATCAATTATTTGTGAAACACAATAAAATTAAATCTGTATGTCTGTATTCTTAACTAGCCCAAGTGATCATTTATGAATTTTGGTGTGAAATTAATTTGTCATTTGATTTATTTTAAATATGTATAGTATTCATCTTCGTTTTTGTAACACCAAAGGTTCCATTTGTGAGAAATGTGGTTATTAAATTTCTTTTTTTATAGGCTAATTTAAACATTCAAAGATTAAGGAAATTTCTGCTTCCTTTTATTTTTGAATTTACACTAAAGGTTTATTACAAAATGTAAAATGTTAGTTTCTCATTGTTAGTGATTCAAGAAAACGAGGCCATGGGGCGTTGGGTGCAGCTGGGGCCAGTGCAGAGGTTTGTGGGCTGAGGACCAAAGCCAGGCTTAGAAGCCTGCCATCAGCCTCTCCTCCACAACCTCAGGCAGGGGCGGTCTCCAAGGCTGCCCGGACACTGCATACTCCCAGGCATGGGTTCTTCTTGAAATGCTGAGGAAAGGAACATAGAAGCTGACCTTGATGGACAGGCCAAACATGGTGGCCATGCTTTAGTCCAGAATAGTGGGAGTGAAGGCCACGGCCACTGTGCTCCAGGGTCCCTCGCTTGAACTTGGACTTGCCCTATTTGATTCAGTTCCTCAGCAGATGCTTGGAGTCACTGATGGAAGGCATCAGACTAAAGATCTCATAGGTGGATGTCCCATGCCGAGAAACCTGCTCATCTGTCTTCTTTAGCCGTGGTCTTGAACTGTGTGCAGGTAGGTGAGGGGGTGATGTCCAGGAGGCCACCCACTCCTGACGCTGCCCATTGAGTGTGTTTGCATTTCCTCCACTTTCTTAAAAACAATTAGATAAAATGCTTATTGTTCCTGAGACATTGGGGCTGTACTTGTTATTTCTCTTTTTTTGGCTTGTTTGTTTCGGTGAGAACTGTCTGTTCAACTCTTTCCTTTTTAGTCTTTGCTCTTCTGCTTGGAGATTGCACCACAAAAAGGAGTTTTGTGGATTACATTTAACATGGTGACCATGGCTTTATACCAGGTGAACATGATTACTCAGCCTTGTGTCTCGAGTACCTGCTGCAGCTACTTTTCACTTTGGAGGGCCTCCTAGGATTTAGTAGGAGGAGCAAGAGCTCTTTGGAGAATGGTAATACCCTAATCCAAAGGTTAGATGGTCTTTCTTGCTGTCATTGTATCTTGACAGTGACTTCTACTATCATTGAAACTGCAGTGGTCTACTCTGGAAGAATTGTATGAAAAATACATTGTGGAAAATAACTAGAATGTTGCATGATCATTGAGGACTACTTCCTCAAAGACATTCCGACTTCCTTTTTTTCTGTTTAATTTGCTAAGTCCCTACCCCCATTATGTGACTTACTTCTGGCCAGTCTGAGGCAATGAGTGGTCCTATGTCTCGTGCCATCTGTTGGCTTAGGGATGGATTGAGACCCAGCTCAGGCCAGTGAATTGTGTGAGGGTGATGTACTAATCCCCTGTGTGTATACAGGAATCCTTTTAGAAGAAGCAAAAGGGAAACATGGCTTCTTCTGAAGTCGATTTCTGGATGTGAAATGTGATATCTGGCACTGTGCAGCCATCTGGCAACTATGAGGGGAACCAGCTCAGAAGAAAGCCAATAGACACCCCAGGGCAGGGTTGAAAGATGGAAGAAACCTAGGTCCTTGAAGACATTGTATAATTATAGAGTATACCAGTCTTGAAGCTCTTTTAACTCTTATTTCTAATTTTATGAAGTAGAAACTTGCAGACTCCTGCAATGCTGGCCAACTGTTTAGATTTATTTTGAAGAATTTCTCTGAAAGTGGCCCAGGAACAAACTGTACTAGAACCTCCTGGAATACTTGTTAAAAAGCAGATTTCTCTTGTATACAGATGTATATCATGGGTTCTGTGGATGGGACCTAGAAATTGCCAGTTTATAACAATTCTACCACTTACTCCATGTTCACTCAAAATTCAGAATCTATGTTTTCAGAAAGAAGAAAAGACATCTACTGAAAAGAGCTCAGTCTATCACCTTCTTAGAGCACAACCGTATGATATATTGTATTTTCTTATATTGACTGAAAATTCTTGCATGGCATCTCTATATCTGAAAATCACCCCAATGAGACATGAGTTCCAAGTCCAGGAATAGGAAATAAATCAGAAGTGACGTAAAATCAGGAACACTTACTAGGGCAATTAGAAGAAGAAGAAATGCTGTAATCCAAGAGGATGGAAATAATTCAGTGAGCAAATGGGTTTCCTCAAACATATATTCAGTAGGCAGATGGCAAAGTGGAAAGTTAGCCCATTAAGTAATAATTATAGTAGGTGATTGGGGACTGGGGAAAAGAAAGTAAGAGATTTATTAAATAGCTTCTACTCATTTATACAGAAAGGTGGCTAATCTTTGGATTATATGTGCATATGAATGTATATCTGTGAAAGCAAGTGAGTCTTGGAAAAAGGCGGCAGAATTTAAAGACTGCCCAAGGAGTGTGAGAATGAATCAAAAGGTCCTCTTATGATCTGAAGGAGTAAGCCCTCCCTCTTAGACTCTTGCAGGCCATCAGGGGAATGTGACTCCTATGTTCTTAAATGGCAGTTGTAAAAATGATAGCTCTGTAATGTCTGGTAATTAAAATACTTTTTTTTTGACCAGCAAAAGCTAGATTTATTTGTTGAAATATACACATACACACGTGTGCATGCCAACCCCACCCCCGCACCTCAACCACTTAAACATCTTTATTTCCTTTTCACAAGCCTTCAATAACTTCCAACTACTGAAGCCATAAATGCCCTATTTTACAAAATAATACTCTTGAGGCCTGCACATTTGCCTCACTTACTACCTGGAAAAAACAAAGTCTAGAGTCAGGATAGTGATTTAGATTATAGTTAGTTTGGTACTTCATCCCCATGGCCCTAGAATGAAGATATGGCTGTTTTCACATACCTCATGGGAGGTTTTTTCCTCTTAAATATTGAAGGCTACAGAGCCTATCTATAATACACTGTTACAAAAAGAATTCTTGCCATTTCACATATGAACATTTCACCAACTTCCCACTCCCGAACAGGTGAATCTACCTACATCTTCATTGATCACATCCTCCTTATCAATGTCTCCACCAGCATGGTACATTTATTTATTTATTTATTTAAGTATAGTTTATTGTCTAGTCAGTTTCCACATAACACCCAGTGCTCATCCCAACAAGTGCCGTCCTCCATGCCCATCACCCATTTCCCCCTCCCCCAGGTACATTTATAATCAATGAACTTACAATGGCACATCATAATCCCAAAGCCTATGCTTTAAATTTGGGTCCACTCTTCCCACAAATGTATGGTCAATTAATTTTTGACAAAGCAGGAAAGAGTATCCGATGGAAAAAAGACTGCCTCTTTAGCAGGTGGTGCTGGGAAAACTGGACAGCAACATGTAGAAGAATGAAACTAGACCAGTCTCTTACACCATACACAAAAATAAAATCAAAATGGCTGAAGGACCTGAATGTGAGACAGGAAACCATC
>PISW01001779.1:0-111416 GCA_004023785.1 Mungos mungo | reverse complement strand
TTGAAAATGTACAAGGAACTCACCAAACTTCACAATCACAAAACAAATAATCCAGTGAAGAAGTGGGCAGAAGATATGAACAGACACTTCTCCAAAGAGGACATCCAGATGGCCTACAGACACATAAAACGATGGTCAACATCACTCATTATCAGGGAAGCACAAATTAAAACCACACTGAGATACCACCTCACGCCAGTCAGAGTGGCTAAAATGAACAAATCAAGAGACTATAGATGTTGGCGAGGGTGTGGAGAGACGGGCATGCTCTTACACTGTTGGTGGCAATGTAAACTGGTGCAACTGCTCTGGAAAACAGTGTGGAGGTTCCTCAAAAAACTATCCATAGAACTCCCTTATGACCCAGCAATAGCATTGCTGGGGATCTACCCAAGAGAGACAGAAATGCTGATGCATAGGAGCACATGTACCCCAATGTTCAAAGCAGCAATGTCAACAATAGCCAAAACATGGAAGGAGCCCAAATGTCCATCACCTGACGAATGGATCAAGAAGA
The DNA here is from genome assembly GCA_004023785.1 of Mungos mungo. Lineage (NCBI taxonomy): Eukaryota > Metazoa > Chordata > Mammalia > Carnivora > Herpestidae > Mungos > Mungos mungo. The sequence continues at coordinate 110,899 of PISW01001779.1, read as the reverse complement.
TGTGGTATATATTCACGATGGAGTACTACATGGCAATGAGAGGGAATGACATATGGCCCTTTGTAGGAAAGTGGATGGACCTTGAGGGTGTCATGCTGAGCGAAGTAAGCCAGGCAAAGGACAGAAACCATATGTTTGCACTCATAGGTCTACCAGGAAAACAAGAGAGACCTAATGGAGAACCAGGGGGAGCGGAGGAGGGAGAGAGAGTTGGGGAGAGAGAGGGATGCAAAACTTGAGAGACTATTGAATGCTGAAAATGAACTGAGAGTTGAAGGGGAAGGGGGAGGGGGGAAAGAGGGGGTGGTGATGGTGGAGGGCACTTAAGGGGAAGAGCACTGGGTGTTGTATGGAAAACAATTTGACAATAAAATATTATGAAAAAAAAATAAATAAATTTGGGTCCACTCTTGCTGTTGCATATCCCATGTGTTTTGGCAAATGTATAATAATATGGATATACCATTATAGTATCACACAGAACAGTTTCACTGCCTTGAAAATCTGTTCGCTGGGTAAATATCCAGTAGCAGAATTACTGGATCATGTGATAATTCTATTTTTAATTTTTTGGGGAGATGGTGTACTGTTTTCCACAGTGGCTGTCTTCTCACCAACAGTGCATGAGGTTTCTTTTTTCTCCACATCCTCACCAACCCTTGTGATTCTTGTGTTTTTAAACTTAGCCCTTCTGGCAGGTGTGAAGTGATATCTTACTGTGATTTTGATTTGCATTTCCCTGATAATGAATGATATTGAGCATTCTTTTCATGTGTCTGTTGGCCATTTGTAGGTCTTCTTTGGGGAAATATTCATTCATGTCTTTTTCTCATTTTGAATTAGATTATTTGTTTTCTTGGTGTTGAGTTTGAGACATTCTTTATATATTTTGGATACTAAGCCTTATTGGATATGTCATTTGCATATACCTTCTCCCATTCCATAGGTTGTCTTTTAGTTTTGTTGGTTGTTTTCTTTGCTGTGCAGAAACTTTTTATTTTAAGAAAGTCCCAATAGTTTATTTTTGCTTTTTTTTTTCTTTGCCTTAGGAGACATATCTAGAAAAATGTTGTTTATGGTCAATGTCAGAGAAATTACTGCCTGTGCTCTCTTCTAGGAATTTTATGGTTTCAGGTCTCACATTTAGGTTCTTAATCCATTTTGAACTTATTTTTGTATATGGTGTAAGAAAGTGTTCCAGTTTCTTTTTTTTTCTTTTTTTGCATATAGCTGTCTAGTTTTCCCAACACCATTTGTTGAAGAGACTGTCTTTTACTCATTGCATGTTCTTGCTTTCTTTGTTAAAGATTAATTGACCATGTAATTGTGGATTTTTTTCTGAGCTCTCTGTTTGGTTCCACTGAATTATGTGGCTATTTTTGTGCCAGTACCATACTGTTTTGATCACTACAGCTTTGTACTATATTTTGAAATCTAGGCTTATAATATCTCTAGATAGGTTATTTTTCAAGATTGCTTTGGCTATTTGGGATCTTTTGTGGTTATGAAAAATTTTAAGATTGTTTGTTCTGGTTCTGTGAAAAATATTCTTAGTATTTTGATAGGGATTGCATAAAATCTGTAGCCTGCTTTGGGTAGTGTGGACATTTTTAATAGTATTGGTTCTTCCAACCCATGAGCAGGGAATACATTTATATTTGTGTTGTCTTCAATTTTTTCATCAGTGTTTTATAGCTTTCAGACTACAGATCTGCCACCTCCTTAGTTAAGTTTATTCCTATGTACTTTATTATTTTGTGTGCAATTGTAAATGGGATTGTTTTTTTAAATTTCTCTTTCTGCTACTTCGTTATTAATGTATAGAGATGCAATAGATTTCTGTATATTGATTTTCTTTCCTGCAACCTTTTTGAATTCACTTATCAGTTATAGTAGTTTTTGGTTGAATCTATAGGGATTTCTACAGTATCATATCATCTGTAAATAGTGAAAGTTTTACTTCTTCTTTACCAAGTTGGATGACTTTTATTTCTTTTTCTTGTCTGATTGCTGTAGCTAGGATGTCTAGTACTATGTTGAATAAAAGTGGTGAGAGGGGTCATCCTTGCCATGTTCCTGATCTTAGGGGAAAGCCTCTCTGTTTTTCCTCATTGAGTATGATGTTAGCCATGTTTTTTTTCCCCAGGGATGGCCTTTAGTATGTTGATGTATGTTCCCTCTAAACCTATGTTGTTGAGAGTTTTTATCGTGAATGGATGTTGTATATTGTCCAATGACTTTTTCTACATTTCTACATCTATTAAAATAACCACATGGTTTTTATCCTTTCTTTTGTTGATATGATGTATAACATTGATTGATTTGTGAATACAGAACCACCCTTGCAACCCAGGTATAAATCACACTTGATTGTGATGAATGATTTTTTAAATGTATTGTTGGATTTGGTTTGCTAATATTTTGTTGAGGAATTTTGCATCTATGTTCATCAGAGATATTGGCCTGTAGTCTTTTTTTTTTTTTTCTTTTCTTTTTTCAGTGTCTTTATCCGGTTTTGGTATCAGGGTAATGCTGGCCTCATATAATGAATTTGGAAGGCTTCCTCCCTCTTCTATTTCTTGGAATAGTTCGTGAAGAATAAATATTAACTCTTTCTTAAATGTTTGGTAGAATTCACCTGTGAAGTCATCTGGTCCTGTACTTTTGTGTTTTGGGAGTTTTTTGATGACTGGTTCAATTTCATTGCTGACAATTGGTATGTTCAAATTTTCTATTTCTTCCTGACTCAGTATTGGGAGGTGATGTTTATAGAAATTTATCCATTTCTTCTAGGTCGTCCTGTTTTTTGGCATATAGTTTTTTAAATAATATTCTCTTGTAAACCTTTGTATTTCTGTGGTGTTCATTGCTATGTCTCCTCTTTCATTTATGATTGTGTTCATTAAGTCAGTCTCTCTCTCTCTCTCTCTCTCTCTCTCTCTCTCTCTCTCTCTCTCTCTCCCTCCCTCCCTCTCCTGATAAGTCTGGCTAAAGGTTTGTCAATTTTGTTAATTTTTGTATAGAACCACCTCCTGGTTTCATTGATCTGCTCTATTGTTTTGTTGTTGTCGTTGTTTGTTTCTACTTTGTTTATTTCTGCTCTAATCTTTATTATTTCCTTCTTTCTACTGGTTTGAGGTTTTGTTTGTTCTTCTTTTTCTAGTTACTTTAGGTGGAAGGTTAGATTATTTATTTGAGATTTTTATTGCTTCTTGAGATAGGCCTGTATTGCTATGGACATCTGTCTTAGAACAGCTTTTGTGGAATCCCAAAGATTTTGACCCATTCTGTTTTCACATAAGCGAGGCTGTGAACCAATAGTTGGTGAGCCAGTCAAGGTATCAAAGAAATTCGTTTCAGGAAAAAGGTATCTACAGGGGAAATCCCAACTTGGCTATAAACTCTGTGTTGAGAAAGGTGGTCCTTATGTTGGATTATCGTGGACCTCTGTGTGAGTAAATAGGTGGGCAGGCATCCTGGAAATACTGACTGCTTTAATGTGTTTTTTCTGAAAAACTGTGGATAGAATCCTTGGGAAAGTGATAAGAGTGAAGAGGAGGATATTCATGATTGATCATGAAATGGATGAAACACCCCATGGTCACTGACTCCTGATACAGAAGAAAGCAAAAACACAGCAACAGCAACTCTAGCCAGTGAGGCAGAAGCCAGTTGAGGAAGTGTACCTGATGAGAGTACACTCCCACTGAACTTATTGATATAGCTGCTAACTTCCAGCAAAAGGCCAGGGAGAGTATCCAGGCTTGTGGCTATGGAATCCAGGAAGTGACGTTTTTTCTCTTACCAGGAAGCAGAGAAGATGAGTAACATCATCTCACAACCTGCCTCTGGCAGCACCTGCATGGCACTTGGGGGCTTCATCATACCCACTCCCTCATAAATTGGATCATTCTAACTTGCAAAGAGTTTTGGCACGATGAAGGGGACCTACCTGGGCATGTGGGACCCTGAACATCTATAGAGGAAGTACAACAAATTCTTAGGGAGTTGGGAATGAGACAGACAATCCATGTACCTGTCTTTGAAGGCCCTGATTGGGCCACATTCACTGCAGGAATCAAAACTAAGATTCTCCAATCTTCCCCAGCACATGATATGGGATTTTGATATCTATACTAAGCCCAATTGTGACATAAAATATTTATGATGGTGGACAATCCATTGCAGATCGGCATAAAGCTGACAAATCTGGAGTATGGGATGTGCAAAAGGCTCCTGATAGAAAGGGAGCTTGGAAAACCAAAAGACAAATTCAATTGGCTATACAGTGTCCAGAAAGGTAACCTGAAAGTATATGTGGTTTGACTTCATTGCTGCGGGGACCTCACCTGAAGAGATAGACTGACAAACTAACATGTTGATCAACCTGTGGAAAGCCTTAAAACTTGAGCAACAGTTCAGACCTGCCCCATCTGCTCCTAGCATCCTTGGTATTCCATCCGATCCAGCAGAGGCCTTCGGGACACAGTCTTGTTAGGGTGGGTGCCTTCCATGTCCTGGACACAGGATACAGGCCAAGAGTGCCTCATGGGATGGCCTTTGGGGGTGATTGGAAGTCTTATGGCAGGCTCACTATTCATTGGTCCTCCAGAAATAAACAAAGGGTGATGGCTCTGGTGGATACTGGAGCTGAATATGTTTTAATACATGATGGTCTTTTTAAATTTCTTGGCCTCCTCAGCACCATCAATGGTTATGAAGAGCAAACAGTTATGTTCAGGAAGGTCCTATGACAATGCAAATTGGGCCTTCTCCTACAACTCCAAGAATATGAGGATTTTTAAAAATTTTCTTCATTTTTATTTTAGAGAGAGTTTGAGAGCACAGCAGGGGAAAGGGGCAGAGAGAGAGAGGGAGAGAAAATCTTAAGCAGGCTCCATTCTCAGCTTGGAGCTCAATGTGGAGCTGGATCCCATGACTCTGGGATCATGACCTGAGCTGAAATCAAGAGCCAGAGGCTCAACCGACTGAGCTTCCCATGTGCTCCAAGAATATGAGGTTTTTAACTTTCCAGTGCCAGAGAACATATTGGACATTGATATCGCACAAAATCAAACTCTACAAACCTCTTATTGGTGAAGTCTGCCTCTGGCTTAGAATAATCAAACCAATGAGAAGGGAAGTGCCAACAGGGAATCCGTAAACTTGCAACCCAATGAAGAATGGTAATTGTCAAACTATATAAATGGCCAAGGGGCATAAGGGGATAGGAGAAACCATCCAAGAACTGTTCCAGGTGGGTATTGTACACCTGCCCCTGGTAGTTTCAACAGTTGGGATGGCCAGGGATCAAGCCAGACGGCCCATGATGGATGGATACCCTGAGAGTTAAGCAGGGTAGGGCCCCATCCATGCTGCTGTGCCCAGCATTGCCACCATCTTAGGCACCATGATCCTAGGAGTGTCCTGTGCTGTGCTGGCTTTAGCAAAATGTTTTTTTCAGGATACCCCCAGTCACTGAGTCATAAGAATAATTTGTCTTCATGTGGGAGAGACAATAATGGACCTTTTAAGTGCTTCCCCAAGCTTACCTGCACAGCCCCACCATCTGTCATGGGATGGTAGCATGTGACCTGTCCTGATTTTTCCTCACACTAGTAAAATGGGCCCAACACATTGATGATATAATGTTAACATGTGAATACTTACCTTTGCTGCAGGACACTGCAGAGTTTTCTGGAACATCTGCAAGGGAAGGATGGACAGTGAAAACCACAAAAAATTCAAGGCCCATTCATTACTGTTAGGTTTCAGAAGTTGTCTGGTAGGGTAAAAAGCTCACTGTCCCAGAAGCTGTGATTGATAAGGTACAAACCTCTCCAACTCCTAAGAACGTGAAGGTAGTACAAGACTTTATGGGGATTTGGGGGTTTGGGAAGTCTTTTATTCCCCACTTGGCACAGTGTCTCTGCCCCTATACTGTCTAGTAAGGAAAGGGAATATGTGGGACTGACAGTAAGAGCAGTAAGCTGCCTTTGAGAAGGAAGAAATACTAATGAAACAGATTAAATCTGTGGCTATCTCCTAAGCGGGGCTACTATTTGAGTTAGATGTGTCTGTGACTCAGGAAGATATGGGTCAGACACTGTGGCAGAGGCAACAGGAGACAGCGCCCCCAGGATTTTGGCCCCAGCTCTGAATGGGAGCAGAATCCCAACAGTTTCTTCAGTGTGCAAAGTGCTTCTCCAGGTGGGACCTCAGAGGAAGGGATAAAGCTTGGCAGCCAATGGGCTGGACTCAGAGTGGAGCTCAGTTGGCTGGTAATCACACGAGTCCTGCCCATTAACCCTTTGCACTGACAGCTGGGCTGTCATGTGAGCCAAGATATTAACTCTGTGGCTCGGATGAAGGCAAGCCAAAGGGTTGGATGGTGATCAATATGCTCCTGAAGGGTCAGGATCTATGGAAAGGCATTTGGGTCTACCTGAGGCAGTCTCCATTGTTTTTCTTGTACTGGCTCATGAGGCACTGACACCCCCTGGAATTCCAGAAGCTGATGCTCTAGTTAGGTGTGGGCCTCAGCAATCTACCCTCCAGTAGATACAGTAGATTGGGTGCACAGAAAGAGCGGCCACCATTTAGCCCAGATGAGATGGGGGTTGCCAAGGATGCCAGATAGCTCTTGAAGCACAGGGAGTAGAGGGACATGGTTAGGCAATAATAGCATGCCCTGTGTTTTCTAAATAACACCCACGGTAACTGCCAAAGGAGTCTGGGGCCATCCGCCAGAGTTACTAACCAGTGAGTGATTGATAAATTGATTGTATTGGCCCCCTCTCTCCGGGTGAGGATTCTAAATATGTCCTGATTTGTGTAGACACCAAAGTATGGCCTCACTTGTTTTCCTCTGTTGCTGTGCGAACTAGACTGCAACCATTAGGGGATTGGAGAAGTCAAGTACCTTGCATAGATACCCTCATAAACTAGACAGTGATGGGGGGGGGACACATTTCAAAGGTCACGATGTTTGAAACTGGACAAAAGAATAAAGATTCTATCTTCCCTATAACATGTGAGTAGCAGGGTTGGTAGAAAGAATAAGTGAAATATTAAAGCAGCAGATTAAATTACTATCAGGTAAAATTGCCTTGGCTGGGCGAACTACAGTCATGTTCCAGGCTTTAATACATTTGACTGGTCAACCAGTAGGGTCTGTACCCTTATATGTCAGACACCTAATACCATAATGGTATGGAAGTCTCAGGAAACAGTCATTGTTCCAACTCCTCACTGTGGGTCAGTGTATTATGCTGCTGAGAACATCAAGGCCATCACCAACTGGGAAGGGAGTTATCTATTGGAATTTGCAGTGGGACATCTGCCTAGATGGGTGAGTTACTTTACACCACTTCGTGAAGTGCAACTCTTCAGTCTCCTCTGGGATCTTGTCCTGCTGCATGCTGACCTGTTGATACATCCTGTGTCTGAAATGAAACATGAGTCATTGGGAGAGGGGAGAAAGTGAGGGTCCTGGTCTGGCATATCTTGCCCCCAGTCCATCTTCTTACACCTGACAGTGTAGCCTTTTCCAGATAACATGTATGGTATGTACAACCAGGTCAAGTTCCTAAAACAGCCAATCTCCCTATTCTCGAGGCCAGGTGGGCATGTTCTGTTTTCCACTGGTAGGATTTGGCTGCTGTCTCTCTTCCTTCCATTGACCTGGAGGATGTTACAGCACACATAGAAGCCCTTACCAAATCACCCTGCAAGCCTTGAGTGGTAGCCAACAATGCCTACCCTTGTTGAATGCTAAAATGTTTCTAATGGGAAAAGCTGTTCTCCAAAATAGAATGGCCTGGACATCATGACTGCCTTGTAAGGAGGCATCTATGCTGTTACTTAAACTGAATGTTTTGTGTTTATACCTGATGAGTTTGCTAATGTATCATATTTATTAAGTCACATGAGGACACACATAAACACCCTGAGTCATCCTGACCTCTTGCTTAGGGAACTTAATAAATTAATGGTCCATATCATTGGCCTTTTGGTGGGGAAAATTATCACTGATTTTGGGAATCATTGTCTTAATCTGTATTTTTTCTTGTACATGCTTGTACTTTTTCTGTGGTATCTGCCTCCACCACAGCTTGCGATCAACAAAGGAGCCACTTCTGTGCTAATAACTCCCCTTGCTCTTTGCTTCTTTTGCCCATTTTTAAAGTGGGTTGTTTTCTTCTTGTTGAGTTTGAGAGTTCTCTATATATTCTGGATATATGTCTTTTATTGGGTATATGCTTTGCAAAGATTTTCATCCAAGCTGTGGTTTGTCTTTTCTGTCTTTAAGTGCTTTTGATGTTTATACCTGATGTATAAACATGATGTGTCTGAAAACAGACATTTTCACTTTTAATGAATGCCAATATAGCAACTTGTTCTTTTATGGATTATGCATTTGGTGTCATGTCTAAAAACTTTTGCCTAACTCAAGATCACAAGTACTCTATCCTATATTTTCTTCAAGAAGTTTTACACTTTTAGGTTTTACATGTATGTCTATGATCTTTTTTGAGTTAATTTTTGTATATGGTACAAGGTATGGATCAAAGTCCACTTCTTTCTTTTAGCTGAAGGCTTACTTCTTTTTTTTAAATTTTTGAATCATACTTTTTAATTAATTTATTTATTTTTAATAGTTTATTGTCAAGTTGGTTTCCATATAACACCCAGTGCTCTTGTCCACAAGTGCCCTCCTTCATTATCACCACCTTCCTTTCCCCCTCCTTCAACCCTCGGTTGGTTTTCAGTATTCAATAATCTCTCATGTTTTGCATCCCTCTCTCACCAACTCTCTTTCCCCCTTCCCCTCTTCATGATCCTCCATTAGATTTCTCCTGTTAGACCTATGACTGCAAACATATGGTATCTGTCCTTCTCTGCCTGACTTATTTTGCTTAGCACGATACTGAAGGCTTACTTAGTTTTTAGCCTCATGTTTCTATCTCAGGACTGATACTTGGGACTTATCCTTGATGACTATTTGTACCCACAAATTGGACCACACTGGTTGCAGATGCTCTAGGTAATACTCTCCCAAGGACCAAATTTTGTGATGATTATCAGGGCCAGCCTTTGCCTTGTGTACCTTCAGCTCTGTGCACAGTAATCACATAGTACTTTTTTTTTTTTTGCCTAGTTGATGATTCCTTTATTATGCACACCTCTCAGTCTATTTTTTAAGTGCTCACCTCACATCTCTAGATTAATTATAGTAGGAGGTAGCTTTCAGAACTTCCTCTTTTCCCTCTAATACACAGCTCACTTAGAGTCATCTTTACATATACCCCCAGATTTTCATCTGAAGGTGTTTTTTAAGCAGCTGTATAACCTTGGCATGTGGTATAAACAGAGTGTTAAACAACTGAGTTATACTAATGGCTTCATGTATAGATAGAAGAACTATTCAGGTGTCCAACAGGTTCTGGCATTTCTAGGAAGCAAGTTACAGTTGTGGCCCACTTAATTTTGGTCTTTTATTAGACATAAAATTGAGGGTCTGGACTGTCTAACTGAACAAGTTCTCCTTTTCCAGTTTTGTTTGTATGGAAACAGCCTCTCTTCCGAGCTCCTAGTTGGCTAATTCCAGCAAAGTCCCACTGGGAGCCTGGCAGGGTGAGCGGAGTGAGGCAGACAGACTGGAGAGCTTTAATGCTGCTGGTGACTGCGCCATTACCCAGAAAATGCAGGTTAATGTGGGGAAAGGGAGGGAACAGCAGGAAGCAGCAAAGCAAACCCAATGACACCTATTAGAAGGAACAGTCATGCAGCATGTTGGTCAGAAAGAAGTGGTAAGGGTCAAAAAAGTCAGAACTCCCCTCACTCCCTAATCAAAGAAAACATGCTAGAGATAGGGATTAAAGAAACAGTAACAGGATAAATGCTGAACTGGCTCACATGGACTTGCTCTTCACACTTTACCCAGGTTCAAGTCCCTTATGAGTCCCTTAAGTCCCTACAGGGCAAACCACCCACACTGATGAACAGGATGTGCTCATGTGGCAGGATACCAAAGTGTTGTCACCATTTATAGTGAGTTTTGGGTTGACTTCATCTAAACTGTAAACTTGGCACACACAAATAACTTTATTATGATGCAGAGTATTAAGTGAGAAACAGACACAGACAAGATTATGTGATAATTTAGAGCAAGAAGAATTCAATTTCTATTCAAGCTTTTATGAATAGAGATATTCTGTTCGTGAATTAAGATAAGCCTTGTAGAACTGGAAAGATTTCATGAGGTTGCGTTTGTGGGGGTAAGGCAGATGTAACAAAAGAAAATGGAAGAGGAATTAGAAATAAGAGGGTGCTTGGAAAATATTAGTAGTCCAATTTGATCAAAAGACAATAAAAGATATGAAGGTAGGAAGGAATAAGTTTGTAATGGTAGGTTAAGGGCAATCCATGAGGACCCTAGATGCCACCTTTAGCTTTGTTTGTCCATTTGTCCTCACTTTCTGAAAGGTGTTCTACTGCTAGCTTCCAGCTGGGGCCTCAGGTCAGAGCCATCATGGTGGGAATATATGAAAGCCTTCTTCATCCATTTGGGTTTGGATGTACATCATGTTCTCTGCAGTTAGAATCCAGAAGTCCACCCTCACTGGTGGACTCGAACACGCCCTTGGATTCTGTTCTCCAAGTATCCTCTGCTCCACCCGGAGAGCCCAGGTCCCAGGGCTCCAGAGCCTGCTCTACCACTGGTGTCCAACCAGCTCTCATATCACAGAACTCCCTGCTTCCTCCAGCCCCACGTTCACCAATCTGAACTTCTACTTCCTCCCTCTTACATAATCTGCTGAGTCACTGAGCCTTATTTTACAGTTGCCCCCTAGAAATGAATCCTTGTGCACTGAAGCTGGGTCCTGGGGTCCTGTGTAGTTCTTAACAGCCTTCACCTCCAGGGTTCTCACTCCACTCCCTACAAGCTGGGCTTTACCACCTCTGGATTAATTGCTCCCACACTTTGTAGCTTCTTGGCCAGATTTGCACCTGCTTTGTGCTGAATTGTCAATTTGATGTTTTGGTATTGATCACTATAGAATTAGAAATAAAGCTATATATCAGGTCTCACTGGACCTACATACGACAGTGATTTCTTCAGTTTATCGATGCTCTTGGACACCTTCTAATCTAAAATGCAGATCTCTGTGCAGCCTTGGTTTTTTATCTTCCCCACCTGCCCTTCATGCTTAGTGCTAAAGGCTATTTGAGATGCTTCACCAGTGCAAGAAGTTTGGACTTCATTTGGTCACCATGAAGTGGCTTCCAATTGTCTACCAGCCTATTCTATATAAGGTTTACTCACACAGGGTTTGTGTTTCAAGGAGACTCCATCTCCTGTTTTCCACCATTTATATGTAGGAAAAATCATCTTCAAGGATAAACATGGAATACAAGACTATATCATATAGAAGTTTTAGGGGGTTTTCCTTAAATTCCTCCAAGTTTTGTACAACTTGATCCTGGGGAGTTTAAGCAAAGGCCTGATGTTGGAAGGATGTCAGAAGGTCGCCACGGTTGTGGGAGATCTTGACAAGGGAAGGGCAGAGGGTTGAGAAGCTGGAATCACAGAGCTGGCCTAATGGCAGGAGCTTGGGCTTGCAGTGGGAATGCTTCCATTTCCATTATTTTTGCCTCATGTTACTGTCTATAGATTCAACATGACAAAAAGTGTGTTTATTGCCTAACTCTCCCCAGTATAAAGTGTTTGAGGAGAGGAATCGGGTCAGCCAACAATGAGAAGCAACCCTCTGAATTTATTATCCTACAGAGATTCCACACAATGGGAAGAAGGAATTTCTCAGAAAGAAATTAAGATGCTATTAGGAAATGGGGATGAATATTGTGTTGATAAAAATTTACAAATATTCACAAATATTCCATTCTCCAGTTTGTTCTAGTACCAATCCAGACCGTGGGTACTTTAAGGCCTGAAAAGGCATTTTTCAGATTGGGTGGCCTTCTCTGTGGAAGTTAAGTGACCAGGCTCCTCCAAGATGACTCCCAGAGGGCTCCAGTGGGGTCTCATGTGTGCTTTGAGAGCTGGTTTCCTGTCACAGGGACTTTTATTGGATTTGCAAAGAAAATTTGGGTTTCTTTCTTCCCATATTCTAAAGTTCTGTGCTTATACTTTGAGAGGATACTGGTCCCCAAAGTGGGAGTTCTGTCAACGTAGCCTTATCTTTAATCCTTGACCTTAATCCCTGCTACCTTCATGGCCCCAGTGCTCTGACTATGACTGTCACCCTATGGTTACCAATGGTGCTTCTGGCAACCAGTGACCCCTGGAAATGTGGAGAAATGTTACTTTTGACTTTTAACATCTTTTCCATTGTTTGCATGCTACATATATTTCAGGCATAATTGCATGGGCTGGTTAGTGGAAAATCTGAGAGGGTGTGTGCCTGTCAGAATCCCTCCTGTCACTCTGAAGATGAGCTAGTCCATTGTCTTTGAACCATATTTCTGGGCCTCACAAACTATTCCCTTATGGTGGGTTATTTACTCATTGGCTTCCAAAAATCTGCACCATCCACTTTGGTTGACATCATTTCAGATTCAGTTACCCAAACCAGCCATGCAATTCCCAATTTCTACCTTTTGTATTTCTCTTGTCTTTCCTTGGAATGTCATTCCCAAACTGTATTCACATATAGAACTCTAATTCTCCAATCTCACCTGACCCAGCTCAGGAATTAATCACAACAAATCTACACTTCACCCCACAGCACCCAGGGCATTGTATTGAAATTATCCACTGTATCTGTCTCTCCAAAGCAACTATGAGCTTTTTGAGGGCAGGGCTTATGGTTTTATTTTACTTTTTTTATTTTTTTCCATTTCTCTCTCTTTAGCTTTCTTGCTGGCACAGAAGACCTGGGTAAACTTATTCAGTCATTCAGTAATGAAATTTAAGGTTAAAGGATCTCTTATTTAAACTCTTAAACTACTCAGTTCAAGAGGAGTTTCTGTAATAGGAAATGACAAATACCACCTGCTTTTAACTGAGTAGTTTAGAAGTCATTAATTTTAAAAAAATCATAAAAAATAAAAAATTCTATTAAGTACTAGTGTTTTAGTAGAGCTCATATTGCAGAATACCATGCAAATAAGTTCTGAAGCCCATCCTCATATATTTTTTCTTCCTGCTTATTCTTTTAGCTAAGAAGTATCATTTCTAAAAAAATACTATTTTTTTTCTGTGTCACTCTTTGGTCTCTTGAGTATTTCATGAAAAAGAAATCAACATGGTTTTTGTATCATTCCCCCCCTTCAACTGTACCAAATAAAATAATGGGACTGATGTCAAAACTGAGATAGAAGTTATGGTTTTCTTCTCTTTCTAAGATACTTTTCAGGCATTGTGTTTGGTGGGAAACAGAAAAGACTTGATTAACAGTTGAGTTTTGTGAAAAGTCTGAAGAAGGGAAAAAACAAATTGTGGGATAAGTTGGTTCTAGTGAAACCAGGGAAAGGAATTTTACACCAACAAAACCAGTTTATGAATGCTAGTTACATAATACAGGCTTAGAGGTGGTGACTGCTAAGGAGGTGCCAGGTGTGTGGTAGTTTTTGAGTTTTTTTGTTATCAGAAAATACTCTCAAGTTACAAGCTGGGCAGGTCCATATCATATTCCTGCTTTATTTCTGTAAAGCAGACACTCAGGGTTTTTATCATGTATTATCTATTATTACAGATGCTTTATATGACATGAAATTGGGCTGTAAGTCATTTCAACTCATGCTCTGCAAACTTTGGTTCAGGAAATCGTGCATAGCAAGAATAATGGATTCCAGAATTGGAAAGGCCTTTAAAAGTTGTCCCCCCAAATGATCTGTCCAATGCATAAAGTCCTTCTCTCATACTCTCTAAAAGTGAACATGGAGACTCTGAACAGCTTCTGCTCGGGCAGGTCGTTTCAGGCAGCCTATTCACCTTGGGATGGAGGCAAATGAGCTCTCAAAGGTTTCAAGGATTTTCCTACTGTTGAATGACAAAGTTCCTCCATTTATTCTCCATTTGTTATTTCCAACATAGTTATCTGGAGTCATCTGGAGGGGATATAGGCCCTATTTGTAAATGACAGACCTGTAAGTATTTAGACACTACTGTTGGGTTTCAAACATTGTCCTTATTTTCAGGAGAAAGTTCCCAGGTTTCTTTACTGTACTTCGTCTTCACAGAAGAAACAGACCTGTGAAGTAGCAGCAAGCCTGATGACCCTGGATTCCAGCCCCAGCTCTTTCATTTGCTAGTTGTCTGAAAGTCGACCTGTCTCCTTTGAGAAACCATTTATCATAAGATTAAATAAAATACCAATTCCATGGGGATATTTTTAGAATGAATTTACTCAATAGATATTTGTTGAGTGTCCCCTAGGCTGGGAACACAATAAGGAATGGGACAGATGAAATCCCTCTACCCTCTTGGAGCTAAGATTCTATGGCGGATGAGTGACAGGAAATAAGTAAACTATAGAGAATGGTTGGTGACAATACTATGAACAAAGTAAAGCAGAAAAGTGGAGATGGGAAATGCCAAGTTGAGGATTTAGAATTTTAAAAGGGATTAAAGGACATAGTGTATATGATTAAATGTAAACTATAGAAAGCTCTACAGATGGAAGGCGTTTCAATGGCACGATGTTATAATTCCTGGGCACTGATCACTTCTCTGGCCATACTATTTTTCTCATTTCTTCCTGAATGTCTGGTGTCCAGAACTGAATTTGACATTGCAAGTGTGATCTGGCCAGCATAAGGTATTATATTGATTTTGCCCTATTTTTTTCCAAAAGGATTTTACATAGCTTATGACCAACTATGGCTCTAATTTCACACACACGCTCTTGCACAGCACTCTCAAGCTGCTTACCCAATGCCTGGATAGTAGGAGTATCTTTAGGAGCAGAGTCTGAGTCAAGAATCTGAGTTATTGTTGTGGCTCTGCCTTGATTAGCTCTATGACCTGGCAGCTCATTCCATCTTAGCCTCTGACATTCCTTCATCTTTACAAGGCTGGGATGAAGGGAAGGAGGCATTTAGTCATAGAAGAGTATTCAGTGAAGTTGACTAAAAAAACCTGAAGAAAGAGTAGCTGTTCCTCATTCATTATCCTTTCATTTTTGGTCATACACAACAGAATTTTTCCAACTAGGGCTTTTCCAAGTGGAAATGCACTCATAAGAGATTAATTTTATTTAAAAAGGGAGGCTAGAGATGAAGCAGAAAGTTACAGGAATGCTCTAAATTCTGTCTTCATTGTGATCTTTAGCTCACACTAGAAAAAAATTGGAGAAGGAAATGGAATGTGTAAAAAGTAAAAGGGTGAAGAAAATAAAAATTTATGAGCTTGGTTTCTAGGGCTCCCTCTCTCTCATGCTCTCTTTCTCACACCCACACAACTCACGCATGTTCAAAAAATAAATACTTATTGGTGTTAGATGTTAGTATCACCTAATGGACGCCTAGAACTGAAAGAAATGTTTATAATTCTGACCTCGGTGACTCCATTATATCAGTCCTTTAGTGTTTAATATTGTTTCAGAGTTTGTGCTGTTAAATCAAAAGGTTATCTATAATACATCTGGTGATATTAATGCAAAAGATCAGGGGTATTCAAAAGACATTTATTCATTATTAATATAGATAATAAAGGATCATTTATGAGGCTTCAGATGAGATTTTTATCATCAAAAACTTAAAAAGGGAAATTTATTTTTGCTTCGGGACAGCCATGAGAGGTGTCTGTAATGGGAAATGTGAGGCAACACTAAACTGTCAGTTTCAGTCTGTTTCTGAAGATGGCTGACACTTTATAGCAACAGATTAAAAAGAAAATAAAATTTTGTGCTTTAAATTTCTATTGACAGGGACCTCTTGATTTATTCTTGGTTTGTCCTTTATCAAGATGTGTGTTGGTGTTCCTTGCTTTTCTCTCTTATATTTGTTGGCTTATATAAATTGATGAGGGTGGCAAAAAATTCACCAAACTCTATGAACTATTTGGGACTGTTGGCAAATAAGTGGAGAACCACTTAACGCCAGAGTATTTACCCACTAATGAAAGAGTCACAAGTGCGGCTTCTATTGAACAATGGAAATAATGAGTGAGTAGTTTCAAAACTCGCTAATTTGGAGGCAAACAATACAACCTTAGAGGACTTGAAGGAGCTCTTAGGTTTGGAGCATGTATTATTGGAATTGCTGTCAACTTGTGCTGTTGGAGCTGATCAAAGTGAAACTTAAATGGGATTTTTAAGGGAGTTAAGTGGATTTTCAGAATTTCTCTGACCTCGACTCTGCAAGTAAGCACCCACTAGCACATCTTCAATCAAAGTTATAGTTGGAGACTTACTGGATTTTGAGTTTGGAATTCACACAAGTGAGAAATAGAAAACTAAGGATGGTCTCCACAGTATCAGCTATAGGTCGGGTGCTCAGGAAATGTTTTCTGAATAAATGAAAATATCCTGTTAGTTTTGGGTACCATAGTTGAAGTTACCAAAGTATGGTGGGCATATTCCAAAGATTCATTACTAATATATGTAACTAAAAATCATGTATGTGGAGTTTCAGAGGAATGACCTGATGTAATGCATGAAAAGGGAAGATTTATGGACCAAATTGCCTTGGGTTACCTTGGTTTTAATATTAGCTCGTGGCTTCAGGACCAGAGATTAAGTTTAACTGAAAAAATCACACATCACTCCAAATCTACTTCATTAGGTAGGACGAGTGCAATAAGGATCCATTGTGTTGGTTATATGATTGGCTCTTGACATCCATTCCACCCTTTTACTAATAATCCCACATGTCTGAAGGGGCTGGAAGAATAAAAAGAATATTTCCTAAATGCCTTTGCAGTCATGATGCAAAGAAGAGTTAGGTTTTGGAAATCAGGTGCACTTGCACAAAACATAAAAGATGCAAGGCTGCTTGTGTTATGTTTTTCCTGAAGACCCAGCCATGGCGGCAGTTTGTTCTCTCTGCGGTTCCCAGAAGGCACCGTCTGCAGCCACAAGGTCAGTGGGTTTTGAGAGCCAGGGAGCCAACATTTCCTTGGTGGTATAGATTGCAGCGGGTGACGTGAGGTTCTGGGATTGTTATCGGTTCCAGCTTCCCCTTGTGCAGTCTGGGAACTGGCTACCTTATCATAGAAGAGGGGGCAGTTCTCTTGCTGGACACAAGTGGTTCCAGAAAGTTCAACCTGTTCAGTCTGTTTTGTCAAGTTGCCTCTTAACTCTGTAAGCCGCTTAATATGCGGTAACAAAGCTGCTCTGAACCAAGTTGATTAATGCATCTATTCTCAGTCTTTACCCTTAAAATGCTTTAAAACAACTTTTAGATCTCAGGGAACACTCATGTTTGCACTAAGACAAACACACCAAAATATAAATAACCCTTACCATTCACTCCTATTAATCAGAGTTTAAGGACACAAGCATTGGAAGGACATAGGTCATTTTCTACATAGATACTTGTTTTTCTTACATTGTATAAATATTCTTCTCAGCCTGTGTCTAAGGGCTTCTAAGGCTTCTTTCTTCAAGACTTAAAAAAATTATTTCCAGTTCATGGAATTGTTACCATGACCTGTAAGTTGTAGATGTAATAATTGAGTCTTAATTGTCAGTCTCTTTTGACAATAATCTCTTCACATGGATCTGTTTATTTTTGGCTAATGTACTAGTTTACTCTTCTACATGGTTCCTCTTCCTACAAAGGGTATCAGCTCTGATGCAAATCAGTAATATAGGGAGAGGAAACTTCAGATTTGCCTCAAAAATAAATTATTTTGATGTTTTTACTGTACTCAAATAGATCCAAGGGTCTTGTCAAAAATGTCTACTCTGCAGATCACAGTGAAGTATGGTATATGGTCTAGGGTATAAGCGCACTTAAAACTAAAAAATGTCACATTTGCTATTATTTCCTGCATAAAAATGGTAGTTAATCTTTCTTGTTAACAAAAGAGAGAATAATTTTCTGATAAGTAACTGTGTTTAATAACCTAAATGGAAATTTTTTTTCAGTGGTAGTTTTGGTAAATTTAATTTAGACTGTAAGTTGATTTTAAGTAATGTTATTTCCAACATGAAAATTTATTGATAATATTGAAGTATAAAGCCTCTAAACACATAAGCCAAAGCAATATTATGAGTAAAAATATGGTCTAACATGCATATTGGACTTGAAAAAATTTATTTATTTATTTATTTATTTATTTATTTATTTATTTATTTATTTATCTGAGAGCGAGAGAACGAGAGAGCGAGTGAGAGAGAGAGAGAGAGGAGGGAAAGAGGGAGAGAGAGAATCTTAAGTAGGCTCCACACTCAGTGTAGAGCCCAAGGCAAGGCTTCGTCATGACCCGAGCCTAAATCAAGAGTTGGACGCTAACCAACTGAGCCACCTAAATGCACCTCAAAAACAGTTTTTAAACAAGTAACCTGATCAGACTCAAACACACTCAAACACAGGTATAGACATCACAAAATTATTGTGTGCATGTGTTAATCACTTTTAGCTTATATGTGCATAAAGTTTTATTTTTGAAACTAGAACTATGAATAAAGCTTCTCTCTTTAATGTGACACCTTTTTTTTTTTCTTTTGTGCAAATACTCAGTTCCAGGTTGAGCTTGAGATAAACACACATGGATTTCATTTTCCGTTGAAATGAGAAGGTTTCTGGCCTTGCTCTTGATATTTATGAAGCAATAAAAGTTTTGCTCACACATGGAAGAAGTTGAAACGGAGCAAAATGTTTCTTCTGAATGGTAGCATCTTCTCCTTTTACAGAAATAGAGAACTAGTTTAGGGAGGTATTGGCAAATCTCATCTTGAGTTTACAACCTCACAGTTTATAAATTCTCTTCTTCTTTTCTTGCTGTAAGGTATCAGCTGAGCGAACGGCTCACCCTTACTCAGTTGTACATCCCTTACAAGTTGTACACTTGTGCTGAAAAAGAAAAGGAATATCATTCAATTATATTCTGTAGCTCTTCATAGTAGATTGCCCTAAGACTAGAGACCTACCAATTTCCTTCAGTCTCAAGCCAAAGTACCAGTAGAAACATTCCAAGAGTTCTCTTTGCCACATGATTTTTCTAACAGTTTGGTTTCCTTTAAAATCCAAGAATCTGATTACTCGAAGTAAAAACATTTTCCCCAGGTCTTTGCAGAAATTTTCTCAACTAATTCGTGTGATTAAAAATAAATGTCTGCCTGGTAGGCTGGCTTCTGTAGTCAGTCTTCATCTTCCAAACCCTCTGCAAAATATAGCCTGATGTTTCTTTGACGAACTCCTGACATTCAAACATCTTGTTGAGAACTCTCTCTCTTTAAGCTGCCACATCTCAGTGTGGTGCAGGAGACTCAGGTGCTAAATTAAAAATATTTTTAATCTTTATTTATTTTGAGAGAGAGAGAGAAATAGAGAGCAAGAGAAAGAGAGCACATGGGGGAAGGCAGGGAGAGAGAGGGAGAGAGAGAGAATCCCAAGCAGGCTCCACACTATCAGCACAGAGAGAGAGAATCCCAAGCAGACTCCACACTATCAGCACAGAGCCTGACGTTGGGCTCGAACTCACAAACCATGAAATCAGGACCTGAGCCAAAACCAAGAGTCAGATGCTGAACTAACTGAGCCACCCAGGTGTTGCCCCAGGTTCTCAGTTTTTAAAGCATTCTTCAGTGATCTGAGCTTCATTTAATAGCTAACTAATTTTGCATTTTCCAGACTTTCTTCACCTCCAGTACTTTTAACACCATCTCCATCTGTGAAGAAAATATTGTGTGGTGATAATGCTAGGACTTTCTTTTTATCCAAGAGAGACAAAACCTCTCATGGAGCCAGCCATTGATGGGCCTGATTAGTATCATGCCAACATTGCTCCCCCAAGACAGACCCTTTGTTTTCAGGTAGGAAGACCAAACATTGAATATATCTTGGTCATTATTTCTTTGGGATGGTTCTTTGCAAGAAAAAAATTTCCTTGAATTTTATTATCATCTAAAAATCTCACAAATACTCGGAATTACATTTCTTAATGAAATATACGGACTTATCTATCTGGATGGAGAAGCTGCTGTCTTTAAGTTTATTATACAGAACCTCTTCAGCTTCATGTGACCTGTCATTATAAATCAACTTATCAGAACACATCATCTATTTAAAAATACAATACAAATCTTATTTATTTCTTTAAAAAAGATCTTATTTTTAATAAATCTCTACACCCAACTTGAGGCTCAAACTCATACCCCCGAGATCAAGACTCACACACTCCACTGACTGAGCCAGCCAGGTCCTTACAACTGTTCTTTTTTTTTTTTAAGCAGTAATTTTTGCTACTAAATAACTTGCTTCTTGAGATATTTATTGAATGTACTTTTTCATTTTTAAACAAAAATTTTTATCCTGTTTGTTTTGAAATTCCTATGGCCATTGAAAATAACTGGCACTCTTACACTTGTCAAATTGCCAAGTGTGGCTAAGTGTCTCCAATTTTCTGGAGCAAGTGCTGCTTTGAATTTATTGCCATCAACAATGCACATGGAACAGAACAGCTTGGATGACCAGTTTGAAGCATGAATAGTCTCTAATGAACAGGCCAGCATCACATGGTAGCATCAATAAGCATGCCAAGTTCAAATATAATGTTTCTTTTGTTTAGTAGTGATGTAACAAAATCACAACATCATTCAGAAACACTTTACGGAAGACTGGGGTTCTATAGTATCCTACTTGAGAAACGTGGAATTAGAGTGGATTCTATTTTCTGCAAATGACCTCAGATCAATAAGGCACATATGAGGAATCTAATTGAAATTTATAGATTTATATTTATATCTAATTAATATATTTATATCTAACAACAGAGCCCACTTTCTTTTGAGGTTTCATTGGAACACACACCATCATAGAAGATATTTTGGGCCACAAGACAAACTTTAATAAATTTAGAAGAATTTAAATCATTCAGAGTATGTTCTCCGATCACAGTGAAATCAAACTATAAATCAATAGCTGAGTGGTAACAGGAAAATATCTGAACAATCAAAAAGTAAGTAAGACACTCCTGTTTTACACGCACTTATTTACTTATTGCCCATGTATCAATGAGTAATTCTCAGAAGACATTTTTATTTATTTATTTATTTATTTATTTATTATTTTTTAAGTAGTTTATTGTCAAATTAGTTTCCATATAACACCCAGTGCTCTTTCCCACAAGTGCCCTCCTCCATCACCTCCACCTCTTTTCCCCCTCTCCCTCCCCCCTCAGTCCTCAGTTGTTTTCAGCATTCAATAGTCTCTCAGGTTTTGTGTCCCTCTCTCTCCCCAACTCTCTTTCCCTCTTCCCCTCCCCATGGTCCTCCATTAGGTTTCCAGGAGAAATTTTTAAAAATGCAATAGCTGTAGTGCCTGGGTGGCTCAGTCAGTTAAGCCTTTGACTTCAGGTCATGATCTCACAGTTCATGGGTTCAAGCCCTGTGTCAGGCTCTGTGCTGACAGATCAGAGCCTGGAACCTGCCTAGGATTCTGTGTCTCTCTCCCAGTGTCTGCCCCTACCGCACTTGTGCTTTCTCTCTCTCTCTCTCTCTCTTAAACTACATAAAAATTAAAAAAAATTTAAAAATACAATGAACTGAATAAAAATGAAAATACAATATATCAAAACTTGTGGGATGTAGCGAAAGCAGTACTGAGGGGAAACATTATAAAACCAAAGTTTACATACAAAAGTGGAAAAGTCTCACATGAAGAGTCTAAGCTCCCATGTGAATGATCAAGAAAAAAACGAAGTAAAATAAGCCCAAAGCAAACAGAAGAAAATAATTAATTAAAAGGGGAACACTATGAAAACTATACACATACACTTAGGAATTTAGATGAAGTGGGCCAATTTCTTGAAAAACAAAAACTACGATTCACCCAAAATGAAATAGGTAATTTAAATATCAATTTAACTATTAATAAAACTGAATTTGTAATTAAAAACATTTCTTCAGCCCAGATGGTTTTGCTGGAGAATTCTTCCAAATGTTTAAAGAACTACTACCAACCCTACATAATATCTCAAATTCTCAAAATGAATTCTCAATTTGTTTTATGAAGCTAATGTTATCCTAATACCAAAGGCAACAGGGAGGGAAAATTATAGACTATAAATGTGGAGGGAAGTCTCCTTAACAACATTTTAGTATATAAAATTTAGCAATATACACAAAGAATTATATTCCGTGATCAAGTGAGGATTACTCCAGGTGGTATCTGTAAATCAATCAATGTGGTCCATTATTCATGAGCTAAAGAAGAACAACCATATGATCATATAGTTAATATAGAAAAAACATCTGACAGAATTCAACACCTATTCCTGATAAAATTTCAGAAAGCTAGGAGGAATGGGGAACTTCTCCAACTTGATAAAGTGGTCTAGCACTCTGCAAGACCCTTGCAGTTAACATTATGCTCTCTCTATAAAAAATAAGGCAAGGAGGTTTGATCTCATCATTCTTATTCAACTGAGTACCAGGAGGTCTAGTCAATGCATTAAGGCAAAAAGATGAAATAAAGGGCATAAGAATTGTTAAGGAAGAAATAAAACTGTCTTTATTTGCAGACAATATGATTCTGTATGTAAAAATCCCAAGGAATATTCACAGAAGCTCCTGGAACTACTAACTTGGTAAAGTAAAGTTATGGGATGCAAGATTAACATACAAAAATCAACTGAATTTCTATATATTAGCAATAAACATGTGGACACCAATTAAAAATACAATATCATTTACAATCACTCAAAACAACAGCCACGAAACTCTTAGGTGTAAATTCTAGTGTACAATATGTATATCATGAGGACTATAAAATGTTGATGAGAGAAATAAAAGAAGATCTAAATAAATGAAGAGAAATGACATGTTTGTGCATATGAATACTCGGTATAATAAAGATGTCAATTCTCCCAAATTGATAGATGGGCTTACCACTAGTTCTTATCAAAATCACAGCAGGATTTTTTTTTTATAGATATGGAGAAGGTTATTCTAAAATTTTTGTGAAAAGGAAAAAGAAATAGAATATCCATAATATCTTTAAAAAAAGAGTAAAGTGGGAGAAATCAGACTACCCAATTATAAGACAGTCAGAACTGTGTTTCATTGACTAAATAAACAGTAGGTCACTGGAACAGATAAAAAAAATTCAAACAGAAATAGACCCCTTTGAAATACACCCACCTGATTTATGACAAAGGTACAAAAGCAATTTGTAAGGACATATCATTTTATTTCACTTTGCTTTATTGTGATTCATAGCTGTTGTGTTTTTTAGAAATTGAAGGTTTGTGGAAACTCTGGGCTGATTTGGTAGCATTTTTTTCCCCAACAACATTTGCTCACTTAGTGTGTCAGGGTCAGGTCTTGGTAATTCTCACAAAATTTCAAATGTTTTCCATAATTATTTTACTGATTATGGTGATCTGAGATCAGTGATTACAGACTCACTGAGGCTTTCAAACTTCATATTCCACAAAAAATTAATATCTACAGTATCTGAGGAAATCTCAAAACTCAACAGTGAAAAACAAAATCCAATTAGAAAATAGATGAAAGACATGAAGAGATATTTCACCAATGAGGACATATGGACAGCAAATAAGTATGCGAAACAATGCTTGACATCTTAACCACAATGGAAACTAAATTAAAATCACAATGAGGTATCACCACACAGCTATCAGAATGGCTAAAATAAAAAATAGTGACAATGCCAAATGCTGGTGAGTGTGTGGAGAAAGTGTATCTCTCATAACTGCTTGTGGGGATGCATAATGTTAGGGAGGGCTGGGAAACAGTTAAAAATCTGAAAATGCATGACTAAAAAGCCCCCGTGCTCAGCTTTTTTCCCAGAGAAATGAAAACACCTTCACACAACAATCTGAACACAGTTGTTTGCAGCAGCTTTATTTATAATACCCCCAAACTAGAAGAGACTCGTATGTCTTTCAAGGAGTGAATGGCTCAGCAGACTTTGGTATATCCATGCCATGGAACACCACTTGGCTGAAAAAATATATAATAAGAACACAAAATGAACTAGTGATAACACAACTTAAATGAATCTCCAAGCATTAGACTGACGGAAAAAGTCGATCTCCAAAGGTTGTATCCCATCTGGTTCCGTCAAAATTACAAAAATGGAGAACAAATTGGTGGTTGTAGGAGTTCAGGAGGAAGTGGGCAGGAGGGCTCTTGGTGTGGTGATAGAAGGACAACAGGAGGGACCCTTCTGGTGAAAAAGTGGTCTATATTTTGCCAGTATACTGGTCAATATCCCCGTTATCATGTCATGCTGTAATTTTGCAAGATGTTGCTACTGAAGGAAACTGGATAAAGGGTACATAAGATCTATGTAATTTCTTACAAATGCATCTGAATACACAACTATTACAAATAAAGGTGCCATTTAAAACATCGTAAATATCACTAATATAAATATATTACATATATTTGCAAGTTGCCTTCTCATAGACTTTATTCCAATTTACATGTCTGCCAAAATTGCAATGGATGTGCACATGTTCCTTTATCCTATCCCACATAGTATATCATAGGCTTTTTTTTTTACTTTGGCCAATCAGAGAGTTGATAGTGGTATTGTTTTCATGTGTATTGTATGTTTTGAGTGAAGTGAAGGATTTCTTTTCTCATGTTTCAAGATCATTTGTGTTTCTTTTTCTTTGAACTGTGTATAAATCTTAAAATCCAGAGCTTGGAGGTGGGGGGGTAGGAGAGAAGTTCCCTGCCCAAGATACTGGCTTTTTTGAATGGTCTCCCTGCCTCCTACCCTCCACCCCTCATGACACATATGCCTTCTCTTCCTTCTAGGATGCTTCTTGGTTTTATAAGCAAATTTTGTTTTTTGGCATCTCTGGTGTCTCTTAGAATAGCCAAGCAGGTGAAACATTCTCTCACCAAAGAATGGATTCTATTTTATTTTAATTTTTAAAATTTTTACTTGTGTGTGTGTGTGTGTGTGTCTGTGAGAGAAAGAGAGAGAGAGAGAGAACTGGGAGAGGGGCAGATAGAGAGGGAGACACAGAATCCGAAGCACACTTCAGACTGAGCTGTCAGCACAGAGTAGGATGCAGGGCTCGAACTCGTAAACCATGAGATCATGACCTGAGACAAAATCTGAAGCTCAAGCTCAACTCCCAGGTGCCCCAAGATGCGCTCAACCCAGTTCGTTTTTCCGTGTCACTCCTATTGAACCCGATAGTATCACAATCCCACAAGACCTATCAGAACATGTTTTTTTTTTACATTCCCTCACCTTGTATACTTTGAAGTCAATTTATTCACTCTTCTTCCTTCATGGAGATTAAGCAGTTTGAATTCAGAGAGAACTTTTCATCTCCTGCTCTTCTTACCCTTACACCATGTGCCTGTGTCTCCAATGCCCTCAGTTGCTCATTCATTCACTAGTAATTCACCCTTTTATGATTCCCACAAAATCAAAAGAGGTTTTGTTGTTGCTGTTGTGGCTACTTTCAAGAGTCTTCTGTCTGGTTCCCGTTAGTGGCCGTCCATTGCCCTCAGGTTGTCTTATCCCTCTCAAAAACCTGCTCTTAACAAAAGATTTGATAAGCTCATTCACACGGAAATGTAACTGACAGATCATAGTTTAGATGCGACCCTTCTGGGGTTAGATGTAACCTGCTCAAAGCCTGAAACTGAGGGATGCAGCTGGAATGCTGGCATTCATGATGCAGACAGCAGGGGGAGAGGTAAGGGTCCGGCCGAGCAAACACCTTGCGTTCTTGAAATCTGAACATGTAAGTAGTACATATTGTCTCTACTCCTGCATGTTCCTTGTGTGGGGCCTGGAGGAGGTGAACTTCTAAGCATGTGTTAATGAGAGAGGTTCAGCAGTGACGTACAGGGTCCTGTGTATATATTCTAGTCTAAGTCATAAATAGATGCCGAGAGGGAGTTGGCAATAGTTCTTCTTTGAGATTTCTTCTTTTAGTTATACTGATTGGTGCTGCTGATATTTCTCTTAACACAGTGGCATTCAGCATCTCCATGTTAACTTTCAGCTTCCAGTTAGTAACAGTGTTTTTAGAAAAATCTGGGACAATTAAGAATGGCTTGAGAAAAATGAAAATAACGCCTCCATGATAGAAACAAAGCTTGCTGTTGTGGCATTAATGGACTATCATTTTTCTCCTCCTCTGTTTCCACATGGTTATCCTCTTTGTTACAGACTCAATCTTCCTTTCAACCACTGACATCCCTGGGACAGATTTAATTGATTTTCTTGACAGCATTTTCCTATTTTGATTCTTCTTCCATTGTTCCATTTTCCAGATGCGGTCCTGTTTTTTATTTACCCACAGATTTTTTTTAAAGTCCTTTATAAAATCACATCAATTGTTTGCCCCTTCTGGAGAAATTGTAATTTGCAAAAGCTTAATTGGGATCTCTTATGATTCTCCACACTTCACAATTTTAATACGTACAATTAGCACCACAAAATCCCCGGATTTTTTAGTTCTTCCAAAGTTTCCTCCCCGTATCTAACTCCTCTATATGGTTATAGTTGGCTAAACTGTTTCCTTCTACAAAAAAGTCTGGAAGCAAACCGGATAAACATTATTACTACATCAAAGTTATAAGCTCTTCCCACACCACCACTTAGCGTTGCTTTTTTAAGTTTTTGAAAAAGCAAATGCTGAACCTCATTTGGATGCTGTTTTCACAATAAGCTATTTTAATGATCACATATGTTGTTGTTTTAAGGGCCCGTTTTATAATGGAAAGACTATACTTGGGACTATCTTGGGGATTTGATTCATGTAATACCTACCTCATTTTGTACTAATCTGTTTATTAATCTGCCTGACGACACAGTCTGTTTTTATTCACTTTGATTTCTTTTGTGTTTAAAGTTCAGGGTTTCCATTTTTAGTGCTAAAATTGAAGATGACAGCCTTTGCTTGTTTGTTTGCTTCTTAGTCCATCTACATTTCTAAACATTTTCATGCTGCAAAGGGAAGAAAGAAAAGAAAAAGATGGGAGTGATATTGTGTCAACACATTTACTTATTACATGAGGATGGGCAAATAAGGCTTTAGGTTCTGTTTGACATTGTGTTGCAAATGCGTCTATTTTGCAACATGGATGATTTTTTAAAAAAAAGTTTATCTATATATTTTGAGAAAGAGAGAGAGAGAAGGGAAGAGAGAGAGATAGAGAGAGAGAGAGCGAGTGAGCAGGGGAGAGATAGAGAGAGAGGAAGAGAGAGAATCCCAAGCAGGCTCCATACTGTAAACACAGAACCAGATGCAGGGCTCAAACTCATGAACTGTGAGATCATGACCTGAGCCAAATCAAGAGTTGGATCCTTAATAGATTGAGCCACCCAGGCACCCCAAAAAGATTTGTTTTTAAGAAACTTCTGTCATGCTGATGATAGTGTAACACATATTTTAGTCCCAAACAATAAGATGCAAGAAGTCTCATAGAATTTATTTCTTTACCCAATGTCCTGATCAATGGACAAATTCGCTAGTGGATTCCACCTTGCTGAGTAAAAGTGTGGGTGCTTAATCCCTATAGAACATTTAGGCAAGAGTCCTCTGTTCCTCTGTTCACACAGGTCATCTGAGGAAGAAAAGAAACCTAGGTAGTAAGAACAAAATACAAATTAAAAGCTCAATAAATTAGCTGCTTCAGCTAATGTTTTGTTTGGCCTAGATGCCCATTAACCGGGGTGGCAGGGTTGGGGGAGAGGGTGCTGAATTAGAGGCTCATTCTGAATCTAGTGTCAACAGCCATTCATCAAGTTACAGACCAGCACGGATTTCTGGCCAAGGGCACAAGTGTCTGGGTGCTTGAAAGTAAGAGAAGTTGTCCAATAATCATGTCTGTGATCGTACTCGTTTTCCTGCTATACCGGGCCTGCATTTCCTATAAATATCCACTGGCTGTTAACCTGCCACCTGCCTTTATATACACAGAAGTGTTTCTTTACTCTATCATTTGGATGTACGAAAGATTTTATGACCCCTTATTTTCTGAACTGTTAGCCCAGCATTCCTCACGAACACTTGGTAATGATGGCGGCTGAAACACACTTGGTGTCCAAGGTAACCGTTTGTCTCAATCAATCATTCTAATGAATGTTTTTTTTTTAACAGTGTAATTCAAGCTCTTTATGATCAATTTTCAGTCTCTTAGATTCCACCCTGCTGTTCTCCAAGATGGTATGTAGAGTCTGAGGTTGGGGGAGAGGCTTCCATGACTACTTGGCTTCGGAGGAAAGGATTGACCCGCCTCCTATTGGTTCCTGATGCATTTCCGTTGGCATCTGCTGAGGTATGTTTAGTGTGCCCCCTCCCTGTGGAATCTGCCAGTAACAGGTAGGGCTGATAATCTCATGGTATACCGCTTCTTTCTCTTCTCTTCTCTTCTCTTCTCTTCTCTTCTCTTCTCTTCTCTTCTCTTCTCCTCTCCTCTCCTCTCCTCTCCTCTCCTCTCCTCTCCTCTCCTCTCCTCTCCTCTCCTCTTCTCTTCTCTTCTCTTCTCTTCTTTTCTCTTATTTTTTTTCTTTGTAGCATGCTTAGTATGAAGCCCAACTCAGGGCTTGAACTCACAACCTTGAGATCAAGATCTGATCTGGGATCAAGAGTCAGAAGCTTCACCGATTGAGCCACCCAGGTGTCCCCATTGTCTTAAACTTGATCAGGGCCTGGCCAGCTCACCTCTAACATTCACAGGACCTGAGGAAGACAACCAGATGTAAGATTATAAATATATAAAAATATAAATCAAGCTAAGATACTCTTACATATGTTCTATTTTTATACTTCAATGAGTATATGTTTGAAATGATAACATTGAAAAATATGTTTAAAGCTATGGCTTTTGTTATGTTTGAAAACTGGCAATACATTACAGAAAAACTTATTATTGTAAAAGAGTTATTCTCTGAGAGTTCTGTTGATGGGTTAGATGACTAATAAAATAAATACATAATTCAATATATTATTACCTATTTATTTCTTAAGTTAATTTTTCTGATTTTATTTCAGCAGAATCATTCATAATGTTATTGTGATCAAGATTTTCACAACTTGGGTCCATTGATAGTAATGCCAAATGAGATAACATCTCCTGAATGATTATAGTATTTGTGCTATTTTCATTTGTCTCAATTTTGAGACATTCTAGTTCTGCCGAGGGGGATAGCAACAAAAATCTCAATAAAAGTTTTAAAACAATATTTTATTTAAAATGAACCCATGAGGGGCGCCTGGGTGGCTCAGTTGGTTAAGCATCTGGCTTTGGCTCAGGTCATGATCTCATGGTTCATGGGTTCAAGCCCCACGTCAGGCTCTGTGCTGACAGCTAGCTTAGAGCCTGGAGCCTGTTTCAGATTCTGTGTCTCCGTCTCTTTCTGACCCTCCCCTGCTCATGCTGTTTCTCTCTGTCTCTCAAAAACAAATAAAAAGCAGAAAAAAATGAACCCATGAATTTTATCTATGTGTAAACATTGTAATAGAGTTGTGTATAATAAAATTGTTACTAAAGAAATTACACAAGTTATTAAATTATACCTTACAAATATTATTTATTTTACTAATGATCATCACTATCTCTTTAGATCCATACAGTTTATCTTCAGTTTTTCTTCTTTGAAACGTTCAATTCTTGAATATATTTTTTGAAGTGAAAATAGCTATATTCTATATTATAGATTCACCTCTCTCTTTTGTGTAGACTGTACCATGATCTATAATGGCCAGAAAAGGCACTCTATATTTTGGAGCCTTTCAATACACATCTTCTTCACAATTGAGCAAATGATTTTGTTTTTTTACCTTAATTTTCTTATTTTTTTAATTGAAATGTCACTTTTTTTACACATTTCATATGCTGTTTCTTTCAATTCAGGCATACCATATTTTTTCTAAAAATTTAAAAACGAATTAAAATGTTAAAAAAAAGTTTTTGTTTTTGAAAGAGAGAAAGAGAGAGTGAGCATGAATGGGAGAGGCACAGAGAAAGAGGGGAACTCAGAACCCAAAACAGGCTCCAGGCTTTGAGCTGTGAGCACAGAGCCCCACTGGGGGCTCAAAGTCACCAGCAGTGAGAGCATGACCTGAGCAAAAGTCAGAGGCTTAAGGACTGAGCTACCCAGGTGCCCCTTAAAAAGTAATTTTAATCATTTTAAAGGTAAAATAACCAAAATTAGAGGGTTTTTTCTTTAGTAATTTTAATCCTTTTAAAAGTAAAGTAACCAAAGGTAGAGTCTTTTTTTCTTTACTAGTTGTATAGGAAGAAGTAGCTCCACCCCCATACTGCGGATAATGCAAATTCGGTATGAATTTCATTTTCCCACAAGTCAAAATTTACTCTTTGTTTGAGCATCTTCTCCTGAACATCTTGTGTTGCTTTTGTTTAATACCGTGTGTACTTCAGTAAGTGGTTGGAAATTCAGAATTACCACGTGTTTCGTGAAGATTTCTCCCTCCTTGGGCATATCCAGAAACTGCTGAATATGATCTATGACTGTTCCAAAGGACATCGCTGCTGTGACGCAGTTGAAATCCTGTCTCCCCCTCGTCACACGTGCCTATCATGAATACTGAGCTTGTTCTCTCGTGTCCCAGGGTCACAAATTGGAGCAAGAAGCAAGACAATGGACACTTAGCACTTTTGGGAAATGACACCTCATTACACAAGAATTCTATTGTACTCTTGCTGAGAGGATCTGATACACTGAGTGCCTCCTCTGCTCAAAATCTCTGGGCTTTGAAGCAGTGACAGTCTCTCAGCAGTGGGACCATAACCGAACCCACGTTGCATGTTTACTGTGCCGGATGCATAGCAAAGCCAGTCACTGAGACACTAGGTTTGCAGCAAGGAAAGAGTTTATTCGAGAGGCAGCCAAACGAAGAGACAGGAGGACAAGCCTCAAATCTGCCTCTCCAAAGAGAGAAAGAACAAGTGTTTTCTAATCACAGGGGTTGGGAAGACATACATATTGATGTAAAGGGCGGGAGAATTGATGGTTATTCATGAGGAGAGACAGAGCATGCACGATGAGCACACATATGTGTAATATACATCCTCATGTTTACTTTTGGGGTGGAGACTTGATTAAACATGGGGCAAAATGCAGCCCCTGGTATCAGGAGGTTATCCTGGGACAAGGAGAAGGGGCTGTGGGCATGCGCGGAGAGCTGGTATAAAGGGGTGGGGTGTTGGGCTCTCTAACTCAGGCAAGCAGTGCAGAGCCTTGCTTTTTCATGGGCTGGAACCATTATTAGTTGACCTGGAGTCCAGGCTTCTGCAGAGATAGCTAGTGAGTTTGTCAGTGGGGTCTGAAGAGACACATTAGCTGATCAGGGGGTAACCGTCTCTGAAAAGCAAGCTTTAGACTTTCTGCTAGTTTCAGCCTGTTAACACTATGGGGTCCGGTGTCAGGACCAGCTTGAACCATCACGCATTGGGAAGCAGCCACCTTCTTTTGAGGATATGGAGTGAAGCATGTGAGGGGTCTCCCTGGCCCTTGAACAGGGTCGTTCATGAGAGCTGCTGCTTGGGGTTATGGGTCTCTGTGCAGCATGGAGTCCCGGATCCTGTGCGGTGGAGATGCCACGTCCTTGTACCCCACACAGCTGCCCCTCTAGCCACATGGCTGTTTTGGCCCTGGGAATGTGTCATGGGAAGAATTAGGTAATTTCTTATATTCCATAAAAACCAGATAATATTTGCTTCTTTGTATATTTTATTCTTAACAATTATTTTCTGTAACTTAATCCTGAAAATTTTGTTTTTATTCCATATTTAACTGATTTATTGCCTGGGTGTGTATGTATATGTGTTTGCGGCACACTCTATTCTTTAAAGCATGGAGTGGGTACTGGAACCTTCCCCGGGTACTCAGCCGGCCCCCACCACCCCCCATCCCTGGTCTTACAGGACCTGCAGATCCTTCCGAATGACGCCTACGTCACAGGCTAGCCACCTGGCAGGCGCAGCTTTGAAGTGGCTTTGTTCTCAACCACAGTGAGCCTCGTGGAAGGCCCTTTGGCTCTCAATCCAGTGCCAATACCATATTCTGTACCATATGGAGACCAAGGGAGGCTCCGAAATGTAAACTAGACCTTTTCTGTGCTCTTACCTTCCTTACTCTGGTGGGGCGAGTGCTACTCTGTACAGCAAGAGATCCTTGGGGGTGGGGATACCAGGGCATATTTCTTCTGTCTTCTGTCTTTCTCCCCCTCCTCTGCCCTTATGTCTTTTCTCCAGGTGGCTATGGGATGGATTTTCTCTTGGTTCCCTAATCTATGTACTTTCCTAATGAAAAAAACATCTATGATCATTCACTGGGCTTAACCCTTGATATGTTAAATGAGAGCTTAAGAGATCTAGAAAATCCTTTGTCTTCAATGTTAGTCTTTTAAGAGTCTTACTGCTGAATTTTAGATTTGATGTCAGAAATGAAATAATGATTCTGCATTTATTCCAATTTCTTCTTTGATTCTCTTACAGTTGTAGTTAGACTTGAAGGCACATTGGAGTCACCCTGGATGGCATACTGCTGGGGGCACCTGGGTGGCTCAGGCTCCGACTCTTGGCTTCCGCTCAAGTCATGATCTCACAGCTCGTGAGATCAAGCCCTGCATTGAGTTCCATTCTGCTGGTGAGGAGCCTGCTTGGGATTCTCTCTCTCTCTCTCTCTCTCTCTCTCTCTCTCTCTCTCTCTCTCTCTCTCTACCTCTCTCTCTTTCTCAAAATAAATAAATGAACTTAAAAAACCCCACATGTTGGTGGAATTTACCCTTGGAGTTTCCAATTTTGTGGGGCTGGAGAGGGGCCTGAGAATTGTTTCTCAAGGGTTCCAGTGATGCTGGTGCTTCTGGTCTGGGGACCACACGAGGGACCCACTCTTCTATAGCAATCTTAAGCATGTCCACCTGACAGTCCCCTCCACCAGATGGATACCTTGGGCTGACCAGAGAAAGTTTATGTGTTTGGAAAGTAAAATAGAAAGGCACATTGTTTTTATTTTGTTGTGTTTTTCAATTGGATATTTCCTTAATGAACTCACCAAGAAGTACCAGGTCCAAATACCTATTATTTAGGTGGAATGTAGTCTAACAATATGAAATTTAGAAGAAAGCATTATTTCTTCTTTGCATCTGGGCCTTAGTCAACTATGGTAAGAAACAGTTACTTTTTCTTACTTAGCTGAAATTTCCATGACATGTTTTCTCCTCATGATAATTTACGAGAATGTAATATTTGAAAAACAACTGAGATTTTTTCTAGGTTTCATTTAAAATTATACTTAGTAGAAATTTACCATAAATACATCTTTCTGCCTTGGAGGATTTTCTTTCACTTTTTCATGGTAGCAATGGAGCGACATCATTGATCACTTAATTATGATTCCCTTTGGGGTAAAATGTTAATGAAAATACTTGAGAGCACCAAGAAGCATTTTTCAGATTTGAATGTCAAGTCACAGTATAGCTAGTCTATTCTTTTTGAAAATGAAATTGTGTCCCTCACTAAATGTTTCTATAAAAAACTTTTGGGTGCTTTTGCTTTGAACGGGATTTGTGTGGGCGAGGAAGACATTCGTTACATTCTATATCCATCTTGCTCTATTTGTTTTTACCATAATGCATAATTACAGATCTACAGACGTTAGAAATCATATGAAAACAGGGGCGCTTGGGTGGCTCAGTTGGTTAAGTGTCTGACTTCGGGCCAGGTCATGATCTCAGTGATTCATGGGTTTGAACCCTGCATTGGGCTCTCTGCTGAAAGCTCAGAGCCTGGAGCCTGCTTTGCATTCTGTGTCTCCCTCTCTCTCTGCCCCTTTCCTATTCATACACTGTCTCTGTCTCTGAATAATAAATAAACATTAAAAAAAAGCATATGAAAACAGAAGTAGCACTAAATATTGTTTTCTCGTCTCATTATTAAATTAATTACTGTTACTATTATTATTTAAATAAGCCTTCTTATTTAAATTGAGGCTCCTCTTGCTCCCTTATTTGGAAGAAGAGGCTGGCACAGAAATCAAAATGTTTCTAGACTTGTATCTTCAGACATGACTAGACCAGTCACTAATTGTGAACATGATTTTGGACCCATCTCAGTCTCCCACCACTCAGCTTCCTTTTCTTTTGTCCTTATGAGCAATATGTTAATGTATCTCACAGATGCTCTGTTGTTCTCAGCTGCAGTGAGCTGACCCCCTGAAAAGGCTGTGAGCTGATTAATGCAGCCACTTCAACAGTGAACACAGCAGTCACCGTGGATGTACACCAGGACACCCTTGAGAAAGGAGTGACCGTCTGCAGAAAGCACAGTGCTCTGAGAAATCATAAAAATGCAATGGAACCCAGCAAAAAAAACGTAAATCACACTATCCCGATCTGCAACTGGTCAAAGTAAACATTGTCCCAAAGATGAGACCTGCGGTACTGTAGTGTTCCAGTGTTCGCCCTCACTGGCTGCTTAAGTATTTATAAAGAGAGATTGATATGGGAGGCGGGGAGAGAGATGGATAAAGAATGTGAAAACACGCCTGCTGAAACCATTAATACGAGCGGACAGACAGACTAACTTGCTTATTACCAACAAATAATAATATCCAGTGAGGACATTTGGGACATTTAGAAACAGTTGGGGGAATTGGGAGGTCCAGAACATTCTGATGTTTTTTGAAAGGTGGGTAAATTTGCAAAATATTGTCATGTTCATGAAATGGACATAGAATAGTTGCTTTTCTATTTTTTATTAAAGACAAAATGCAGGGATTTATATCTTCTCAGGGTAAGATTTGATTCCAGATAGAAGAGCGATTTTAAAAAAATGTGAGTATAGACCATGCTTTTCTTGGCAATTATCTATAGAAAAACAATCTATTTCATGTCTGATGTGAAAACAAAATCTGTTTGTAGTTTTAAATGACCAATTACTTATCCCTGCATTTTTTTCTGTTGGTAATTTTATTCCATGGCTTTTGAGCACCTTGTATTCTTAAAAATTCTCACCAGTATTTGCTTTGAATTAAGTTGCATGTGGTCTTAGATGCCCTGATCCTTCAATTAGAGAATTGTCCTCATTGTGACAATGACAGTATTTTAGTTAAAAAAAAAAAAATCCCTAAACCCGAGTAATGTTAGTACAGGATTTACAGTATTTAACTTTCAATTGAAAGTATAGGTTTGCAGGTTCCATTTCAATTTTTGTGGAAAACTTTTGTTAATTTTGAACTATGTCCCCAATACTCCGCAGAGTGAGGTAAGGAGAGGAAGGTGAGGGCCGTGGCTCACCAGCCCCGAAGGAGGCTCCCACTTCGCAGCGAGGTCGCCCTGCAGGGCTGCGCCTACGGCAGGCACTCTGGGACAACCTGGTCTTTTTTAAATACGAGGACACTTTTACTTCCATTCGGAGTGTGAAAAATCAGGTGCATTTTTACCTCGCGGGACCGTATTAAATAAGGTGTGCAATTTAGTCTCCCAAGTTTAAAAACTGAAATTGTAACACGACTGAATTAAAGATTCAGCCTTGTTCCTTATACTGAAAAAAAAAAAAAAAAAAAGGAAAGAAAAGAAAAGAAAAAAAGTGGTTTGGAAGAGAGAGAGCAAGAGATAATAATAAAGTCGGGATACAGAACAGGGGGCCTTAGTTTCTGTCACAAGGGACCATCATCTTTCAATATAGCCACTTAAAAATACATGCATTGCTACATTTTTCATTAGCCTTAATTTTTTCATCAATCATGTTAATTTATACAGAGGGCACTTAATAATAGCTAATTAACACTTATGACTTTTGAAATTAAAAGACCTTTGGAGAGATTACTGCTGGTTGGGGAAAGGATTTTTTTTTGTTCCTCCCGTTTTAGAAAAGAGACATATAGCAAGAAGGTATGGGGCTTGGTGTGTTCAGAGGACAGTCGTGTTTCTGCTTCCCTGACCACCCGGCCGATGATAATGACGCTGTCTACGCAGGCATTGTGACATTCCTTGACACGGCCCTAGAAAAATGACACTATTGAGGATTATCGGACTCTAGTGAAATAAATCAAAATTCAAGATGATCTCTAACTAGATTGAGATCAAAATGAAACTTATAAATGCCACCAAATGATGTCAGAGGTAAACAAAAAATAATAAGAATCCAGTGTGGTTTCTCTGTTGGAAGAAAATAAGTCACATTAAAAATCAAGACTCACGAAGTTGAAATGATATTGAAATTTTTAGGGAGACATGATTGTACAATGACCTTCTTCATCAGTGGAAGTTTTTGACTTGGATTTCTCTGTCTCACATTAACCAACTGTGCTTGCTTGTGTCATTTCTTTGTACCTCATTGCTTTAGGTCAAATCTCTGTATTGAGAAAGTAGAATTTAACTGAGTCCTTTTTAATATCTACAAAATGTCTTTGGTCAAGCACTTGTTTTATGTGAAAAGGATGTGTGTGTATATATGTATACACACATAAATATACTGTTATATGCAAATACTACATGTATATATTATAATTTGTATATATTATAGTATTTTATGGATACTCATAGATGTATCTGTGAATACATCTTTTAAATTTTTTACTTTATCTACCAGTAGATGTCTCCCTTCCCTGACTGAAGGTTTCAATCTACAGGACTGCCTGAGGTTTTTAGTTTATCTTGGTTTTGTATGAATGAAGAAATTCAGGTTTTAAAAAAAGGAAAACTTTAATAGAAAGGATCTCTCACCCAAATTCATGTTTTTTTAAGGTTATTTATTTATTTTGAGAGAGAGTGAGGCTGAGAGAGAGAGAGAGAGGTGGGGTGTGGGAGGGGGAGAATCCCACGCAGGGGGATTCAGTGTAAAGCCCAACTCCAGGCTCAAACTC
Source organism: Mungos mungo (assembly GCA_004023785.1). NCBI lineage: Eukaryota > Metazoa > Chordata > Mammalia > Carnivora > Herpestidae > Mungos > Mungos mungo. The sequence continues at coordinate 73,924 of PISW01001779.1, read as the reverse complement.
ACGAACTGTGAGATCATAACCTGAACTGAAATTAGGAGCTGCTCGCTTAACCAACTGGACCATTCAGATACCCCTATCCAATTCCATGTTTTAAATGACTATTTGTGTATACTATATTCAACTGAAAATGTTGCATGGAGGCATTTTGATTTTAAGAGGATTACACAACAAATTCCCATTGCTTTCAGACCCTTTGAGTCTTTGTGTTCTAACTAAAGATCTAGGGTGTGTAATAACTTTCTCAAAGTACCTAATCTGATTTCAAGGGATTATGTGAATCTAAAAAAAAGTCTAAAGTCAGACTAGGGAATAAAATGCACTTCTGAATTTTAACATCTACTTGAAAATTGTCCGTGTTTACTGTACATAAGAGTGAAAGTATTGTCACCTTCTCATACAATGGTCACAATTATAGAGGATGCTTTGAGTCTGTTATAGGAGTATCAGATTAGTATTTTGTGAAATTACTGTGAACTCTCAGGAGGGTCTTATTTTTCTAAGTTAAACCAGTTTTTCAAACCAGAAGTTCCACTTTTTAAATAGTAATTTTAAAAATTAATTTACAAATCGCATGAAAGTATCATTTTGATTATCTTAAGGTATACAGTTCAGTGTCATTTAGTACATTCACAATGTTGTACAAACATCACCACAGTCTTGTTCCAGAATTTTCATCACCCCAAAAGGAAATCCCATTTCCATTAGCAGTCATTTCTCACGACCCCCCAAACCCCAGCCTCTGGCAACCATCAATCAGCTTTCTGTCTGTATGGGATTGCCTCTTCTGGACATTTCATATAATTGGTCTTTGTGTCTGGCTTCTATCATTGAGTATTAATGTTTTGAAGGTTCATCTGGGTTGGCATATGTATAAGAACTTTATTCCTTTTTATGGCCGAATAATATTCCATTGTATTTATATTCCACAATTTGCTTATCTGCCTTTGGTTATTGTGAATAGCGATCCTGTAGGTATTCTTGTACAACTTTTAGTTTAAACACTTGTTTTTCATTCTTTTGAGTGGAGATGTTGGGTCATGGGACAATTCTATGTTCAACTTACTGAGGAGCCTCCAAACTGGGGTGCTAATTTTACCATGTGAATGTTTCTTCAGAGAACCACTAACGTAATACATGGGAGAGGCTACCTACTTCAAAATGCAAAGTAAGGAATACCAGGATCTACTATAATAATAATCGTAGTTATTCCTATTAGTTTAGAATCATGCTTACAGTTATAAGGTACGTTGTGATTTTTCATATGCTTTGACAATGATTACTTATTTGAGTTTACAACAATGTAGGATGGGAGGCAAATCTAACAAAGTATTCATTTTATAAATGGGCCAACTGAAGTCCAAGGAGCTTGGATATCCTAGCTTCACTTTGTAACTAGTAAGTGCTATGATCAGTACCAGAATCCATGTCTATTAGGTGAATGTCTTTTGTACTGTTCTATGACATATATTTACTGCTTTTGAATTTGTCACCATACTGACAATATTAGTTCTGAACTTTCTGTTTTGGTTGCTTATGACAAATGGTACCTTCAGTAGGGCGATGACTGGCTTGGGTGTGTGGCTGTTGACAGAAGAGTTCTCCATCTATTGAAATGATCAATGACTGTATTACTTGCCTAAGTTTTACAATTGTGCCCATCCTCTAAACTCTGGCCAACTGGTGTGCTTCAAGAAAGTGATCCTGTCATCTTCAGATGAAAAATGATGACACATGGATTAAGGAAGCACTGTTTTGTATTTCCATATTTGCAGTGAGAAAACTGGAATTGGCTTCTTAGCTAATTAATACCTTGACAGAGTATAAGAACAAAAGGCTGACTTTTTTGAAACTTGATACCCAATTTGTATTAACAGAGGTAATTGGGGTGATCAGAGGAGAAACTTCTTGAAGGGCAACTCTTCAGTTTTAATCAGTGTTATTCAGATAAGAAGCTTTGCTTTGTCTAGACTTCAGTAGCTTTTATTTCTCTATAATCAGTTAAACAATTAGGACTAATTTAGGCACACATTGGGTTGCAGTACAAGTGATCTATTTCCTTTGAAGTCTCTCTTATCCAGTTAGTATCATCTAACACATTTGGAGGTACTTGTGGTGAGAATAGAAAAAAAAAATACAATGGAATACTACTCAGTGATGAAAAAGAATGAAAGCTTGCCATTTGCAACAACATGGATGGAACTAGAGTGTATAATGCTAAGCAAAATAAGTCAGTCAGAGTAAGACAAATATATGATTTTACTCATATGTGGAATTTAAGAAACACAGCAGATACACATAGGAAGGAAAAATAAGATAAAAACAGAAAGGGAGACAAACCATAAGAGACTCATAAATACAAAGAACAAACTAAGGGTTGCTGGAAAGAAGGAAGGTGGGCTGATTGGCTAAATGGATGATGGGCATTGAAGAGGGCACTTGTTGGGATGAGCACTGGGTTCTACTCCTGAAACCAATACTATACTGTATGTTAACCAAATAGAATTTAAATAAATTAATTTTAAAAAAAAGAAAATGGAGCTGTTTCAGGAACAATTTTTTCTTTGGCTGTGAAACTCATTCTTTGCCAGGACGGCCATCAGAGTAGCATCCAGCATGCCTTTTTTCATCCTGCATTTGCTTCATAAAATGTTTTGGCAGCGAATGCACTCGAGAGCTTGCCTGTTACAGAGTCTTACCACCAACAAAATACAGCACATGGTATATGATCATTCTAAATTAATTTGGGTTTGAAACTTTTTGAGAATTTCATTATCATCGTTTAGAGCCACACCATCCAGTAGAGTAGCCTCTTGCCATATGTGACTATTTAAATTTAAACTAATTAAAATCAAATAAAATTTAAAATACATCTCATTGGTTGTACTAGACATATTTTAATGGCTCAGCAGTCACATGTGGCTGGTGGTTACTGGTTTGGACATCACACAATATAGAACATTTCTATCACCATAGAAAGTTCTTTTGGACAGATAATTGGGAAAAATCATCTGGAGTTCCAAAACTACAATTTTGCATTACGGAGTAGGAAAATGTTGGTTTGATTCATAGCCTATAATCCGAGAAAAGAGGCCCCGAGGAGCTGGAAGAAGCCTTAGAAATCATCTGAGATAAGCCATCTGTTTTATAGACCTAAGGGAAGGTGGGTTTGGCGTGTGGGTAGTGACTTGTCAAAAGTCCTGTAACTAGTTACTGGCATACATTTCATAACTTTATATCATGCTTTTCTTCATAAAGCTGGCGTGTATATTGTCCAGAAGTGTTTTGAGAGTTCATGCAATGTTAAAATAGTAAATTACTAGCTTATCATTTTCCTTTTGTTTATCACCAAGCATCCCGAGGGTCTGTATTCATGTCTCCTCTTTCTCCTGCCCATTGGCTCTGGACTCTCTTGCTGGATAGTTTCATACCTTACTATCACTAAAATTTATCCACGAAGGACATTGATCACATCTTAGTTCCTAAATCCAAAGGGCTTTTCTTACTTTACAATATGTTTTTGTGTTGCATCTTTAAATCTTGGAATTTTGAAGTATAAATTCACTTGTTTATTCTCCTTTTCCTTCAGCCTTACCTTCTGCTCCCCTGTCCTTTCCTTACTGGTCTCCTTCTCAGATTCCTATCCCTTCCCTCTTCTCTTAAATGGAGTCATGCAAGGACCCGTTGTTTCCTTATTATTTTTTCCCCTAAACTCTCTCCCATGACAAGTCTATTTAACACCAAGGCTCAGCTATCCTCCAGATGTGTGACTCCCTACCTGTAACTCTAACTCTGGGAGCTTGGCTCCCATGTCCAGCTGCCCCATAGGAACCTCATACTCAAAACATTCATAAGCTTACCTGGTTGTCTTTCTCCTGCAGCTCCACTTCTTCCTGTGCATCCTATTTTTGTTAAAGACACAATAATTGTCCAAGCTACCCAGAATTGAAATCTTAGGACCATCACTCCCTTCTAAGGATGACCAGCCATCTTGGTTTGTCCAGGATTGAAAGATCTTCCAGGGGCAAGACTATTAGTGCCTAGCAAACCAGAGTTGGTCACCCTACTCACTATTCTTTCTTGCTACTATATCCAATCAGTCAGCAATTTGCTTCCAGTTCCACAGTATTTCTCAAATTTGTCTCTTTACTTTATACCACCATAATGTAGTTCTATCTCATTATATCTCTTGTAATAGCCTTTTTATCGCTCTCCCTCTTTCCAGTCATCCTTCCTTCAAGCCATCCCAAGATCCACTGCTGGGTAATCTTTCTATAAGTTAACAATGTCAACTCTTTACTCAAAAATATTCCCTGAGAACTCAGGGAAGGAACAGAAAGTAAAAGGGTAACAAAAGAAAAGACAATTGTTTTGAGGGATGAAGTAAAAGCAAATGTCCTATGAAAGAACAAAGTTTTATTTATTTCTCTTTTGAGTCCAGAGGTCATAGGCACCAAATTGTCTGATCCGTAAAATGACAGACCTCCAGTCTTTAACATGGGGATTTGTCCAGTGAAATATTTTATGTATACCACCTCCTCCTGCTACCAGCTGTTTGCTGCTTCACTGGTGGGTCCTCTTCCTTGTCACTAGCTATTTTTGTCCAGGGACCATTATTCCCAAATAAGTCAGTTTGCCTGGGAAACGATTTCACTCTCCACATCAAAAGGAAGCAATAAAGAGAAGAAAAATACGGCTCTACTTAAGAAACACAGTTCTCCTCAAGAGTTGCCTTTTATCTACTGCTTCCCAGTGGCTAATGTTTGTGGACAGACTCTGAATCACTTTTGCTTCCCTTGTTTAGACCATTGATATCAGTCACTTTGAGTAACCCAGTCTTCCCTGTGATCAGCCTTTCCAAGTACATATGTTTGCATGTGTCACCATTTGCCTTTTGTTATGTCACTCTGATGTATGCATGCCCCATCCCACCCATGGTTCAAGTCTCAGCTCACATTCATCTCCACCATAATGTCCATGCCATGGATAACAGAAACCAACTTCCCTTTCCATAGATTCTACAGACCTTTGAAAGCTATTGAATTTTAAGACGACTTACAGGGACATTGATTCTCCACCTAGAGGAGGCAAGAAGAAGCCTTGTCCAAGCTGAATGCAGAGAGACACCTTTTTATAAAAGTGGGTGACTTTTCCAGTTGCCTCCCAGGTCAATTTGGTTCCCATAATCATGTAATTAAAAGATTTAGAAGGAGAGATTTCTGATCCTTTTTCATACTCTGGTTTTCCAAGATTGCAATGCCATCAATCTACTGGGAAAAAGCAGGTTATTTCAAGTGTATATTTCAGTGGAGTGGGTTCCTATCTAGAAAAGTTGGAAAGAGAAATCATTGAATAGAACTACTGTTTCCAGCCTTTCCTAGATGGGAACCAGCCAGTACCAAGATGGATATCATCTCTCTCTAAATTTCCATAGAACTTCATATGCATCTTTTGATGATGTTTCTCATTTTTATATCTTACATACTCCACATTCTTCTGTGCATCTTTTGTCCACATGTGTTATTGACGCTCTTTCTCAGTCTCTATTTTGAGTTTCTTTTCCTCTATTCTTGAAGAGAGTTGGAATTTCCCTGTGCTGAGACCCGAGTCTCCACTTCATCTGATTCCACACTTTCTTTTTCAGCAATCTTACCCTGACCCATAACTTCAATTTATGCCTATAAATGACAACATCCAAATTTATATCTTCATTCCAGCCTCTTTTATGCTCAGACCTATATATCTTACTGCCTGCATGACATCTGCACTTGAATATCATCTAGTGTTTCAAATTAACAACGTGAACACTTGACAGCCCCTTCAGGATTTACTGCCACTCCAGTGATCACACCTCAGCTACAGACACCACCACTTACTCAGTGTCTCATGCCAGAAACCTGAGAATTGTCGTTTCTCAATGTGTATGAACTCTTTTAGATTATATATATCCTAAAATGTATCTTGAATATATTTATCTCCACAGTCACTATTATCATTCCTCCAGATATTCTGAAAAGCCTTCTCCTATTACTCAATATAAAATAGGCTTTCCACTCATATTTATTATAGGAATTTTACTTTTCCTTCATAGAATTCATCCTTATCTACAGCCATAGGTTAACCTGTGTGATTAGGAGTGTGTTTTCTCTTCATTGTTAGTTTGTAAGCCCTGTGAGAACAAGTCTTGTGTCCACCTTGCTCACCTTTGAATTCCCAGCTCCAGCCTGGCCCTCACAATAAGCACTTGCTGACTGAATGAATAAATAAGGCTTACAGGAAGTTTTCCATATTAGTATTTGCCTATCCATAAATAGACTTGGCCTCAAACCTTTGTGCCACGGATAATAACCAATAAAAATTTAATTGTCAAATGCACAGAAAAACAATAATGTGTTTATAAGGTTAATTATGCATGACCATCTCCGCTTAATAACCTGTATGGAATGGTTTTGAGCTTTAGGGTATCTTTTCCTTAGTTAAATAACATTTAATGAAATCTTTTGTTTATTAGTCAGGACAAAGTGTGTCTTTGTAGTCTATATTCTCTACATTATTATTCTTTTAAGTGGAGAGATGATAATTGAAAAGACAGTTGGAGTTCAGGAAAATTTATAAAGCGGAGCCTCATATAATAGTGAGTTGCTTTCTGTTTTAAATTTTGTAGGTAATATATATTCCTGCCCTTTTCCTTTCCCAGTGTTTGACTCAGAAGGTACTGCCAATCATGATTCTTGCTCCTCTGGGTGGGTGCAAGACTCCATCAAAGCCACAGAGATTCTTTTTCCCACGAAAAAAATCTTGACCAAAGATATATTTTTCCTGGAGAAATGACCATCCAGTGTCAATGTCCTCGAGAAATGATCTATGATCCATGCTTTCTGGACACTGAGATTCCTATCCTGAGTTTTCAAATTTTTTTCTTGCTAAAGCTAGGCAGAGTTCTATAGCTTACAACCAAAGAACTTGGCAGCTAATTGTACTGGCATTGGAGGAGATAGACAATAAAAACCTCCTAGATAAAATCGCTACTTATCTAGAGTTAATGACTAACTAAACACAGCCTCACTTTTCTTTTTTTTAAAGAGAGACTTTGATAAAAAATAAACTGGGATGAAGATGATAAGGAAAAATAGCTCACATAACAAAGGAAAAAGAACTGTTACTAATTACCTTCACAGTGTCTATTTACATCAAAAGGAGACAGACAGATTGCATATTCATGTTCATTTTTATTGAATATGGTGTATCTGGAATATTGTAAATATCCATCAAAGAGTTCTGTCTTCAAAGAACTTGAGGCTAGACTGGAAACTTACCCAAACACAAACAATTATGAGAAGGAAGAAGAACATTTTACAGATATTCAAGATTGTAGTGTTTATAGCAACAGTGGGAAGTAGATATTATTCTCCATTTTGCAGTTGAAGATTACAAGTCCCAAAGAGTCTAAGTAACTTTTCTTAAGTCACAAGATCTGCCAGTGATTGAAAATAAATGCAGGTACTGATGCATGCTTTGTTATTGATGCATGCTTTGTCCATGTCACAATGAGATTTTTCAGTGCAATAAGTGAAAAAATTAAGGGTTGGGTTTGTGCAGTAAAAGGAATTTCTTTCAACCACAGCAATGTTAGTAGGCTTTAAGAGGGAGGTAGGAGTTGAGCTTGGAGCTTGGGAAGATTTTAATTTTCAAATATGGAAAGGAAAGTTGATCAGGCAGTGAGAAGAATATGGATAAGCAGAGGCTTAAACAAAGATAAGTGTGTTTTGGAGTAGCAGTATTTTAAGGAAATATAGAGAAATATCTTAAGGAAGATAGTTTGAGCTCAAATGTTAAGGAACCTCAAATTTTGGGGTAAAGAATTAACTCCTCTTTATTGCAAGCCTATCAGAGCCTCTACATGGTAACTCTTTATCAATATTAAACTCAAAGGTACTTAATACACTATACTGCATTTAAAAGTATCCTGCTATGGGTGGTGGATGGTTCAGTCAGTTGAGCGTCTGACTTTTGATTTTGGCTCATGTCATGATGTCTCATGGTTTGTGAGATCCAGCTCCATGTCAGGCTTCACACTGACAGCGCAGAGCCTGCTTGGGATTCTCTCTCTTGCCCTCCCTTGCTCGCCTTCTCTCTCTCTCTGTCTCTCTGTCTCTCTCTCTCTCTCTCTTTCAAAATAAATATTTAAACTTAAAAAAGTAAAATGTTCTGCTAACTTAAGGTAATCATGATTTACTTTGACTGTCACTTACCTGTACAACCACACTTAGTTTAGATAAAATCTTAGTGTTGGCTTATTCATTGATTCCTTTATTCATTTGCTCATTCTTTAAACATATACAAGTCACCTACTATTTAGTCAATATTCTAATAGATCCCATGGACATAATCATAAGATATTCTATCTACCTTCCATAGTTGAGAGGAACTGTAGGCAAACTAACAATTGTAAGAGAATGTAGTAGATGCTGTAATAAAAATGTAGCATGGGCACTGTGGAAGCAACAATAAGATTAGTTAGGCAATCAACTAATTATCTAGTTCAGATGGCCAAGTGGCCCAAATGAGTGATCAAAGTTCAGTTCTAAATATGACATTGACTTGTTTTCTTAAATTGGACCCTTAGCTGTTAGTGTTCCCCAATGTTTTGGCTAAAACACAGTGATAAACAGAATGGTAGATTCAATGAGGCATTGAAGGCATGTTGAGGTCATGTTGTGAGGGTTTTGGAAAACACGCCTATGTGGTATTTGTGTAAACAATTCCATAAAACTTGTTGTCGTGTGGGACTCAATCACTTAGATTTAAGTTCAGCCTGAAGCTCTTGTTCTAAAAGACCTGTGAGGTTCCCTATCATAGCATATCATATTATGCTCTTTAAAATTTTAAAAAAATGTTTGTTTATTTTTGAGAGAGAGAGACAGAGAGACGGAGTGTGAGTTGGGGGAAGGACAGAAAGAGAGGGAGACACAGAATCCGAAGCAGGCTCTAGTCTCCAAGATGTGAGCGCAGAGCCCAATGCAGAACTTGAACTCAAAAATCATGAGATCATGACCTAAGCTTAGGACCTAAGTGGGATGCTTAACTGACTGAAACACCAGGGACCCCATGTTATGCTCTTTTCAACTGGTGTTTCCTAGCACAGTTTCTTCTGCTAGTTCCATAAACTATGATTTATTCTGAGTACAGGACGTTTTGATTTCAAACTCTTTCAGTTACTAAGGAGAATTGTACATCCCCTGGTTCAATTTTTTACTTCTTTCTTTTTTATGTTTATTTATTCTTGAGAGAAAGAGAGAGATAGAGAGACAGAGAGACAGAGACAGAAGGGGACAGAGGATCTGAAGTGGGTTCTGTGCTGATAGCACTGACAGCAGAGAGCCCAATGCGGGGCTCAAACTCATGAACTGGAAGATCAGGACCTGAGTTGAAGTCGGATGTTTCACTGACTGGGCAACCCAGATGATCCCACTTTTTTATTTCTTAAGAGCTTTGGACATAGGTTATGTTTACTTGAGGCTCCTTATACTTCAGTGTTTTGAATCTTCACAATGAAGATTGCCTCTTGGAGTTGTTACATGTAATACTGCCTATGGAAAACTTAATTCAAAGCCTAACATATATTAATATTTAATAAATATCAAGATGACCACAGAACTGCAGATCTCCATTAAAAACATTCCCTCCAATACCCAGTCTCCAAGGTATTTGTAGTTGTAACTAAACCTATAGCATGGGAACAACTGACTGGTCTTTCCCTTCTTATGCATCATAGCATCCCCCATTCTCCTCAGAAAGTCTTTCCATTGTTTATTAATCCTATCAGGCCCCCCAATGAACTCTTATACCCTTTACTATCAACAACCTTGGCCCCAGACAGGAGCTACTTGAACTTCTGGTCCTCCCCAGCCATGAGACCACACAGTGCCCAGCTGTACCACTTCTTTCCAGGCTCAGAGGAAGAGGACTATTTTATACTCAAAGCTACCTTCTCTATTTTTGCTTTTGATTCCACTGCTTCCTGATTTTGTAGCTTCTCAATTATTTACATTTATCTTTCTTATGGTGCTTTCAGCCTATAAACATACTAGGCTCTCTCCCTTTATATGTTTATAACTTTCTTGTTCCAATCTGTCTATAGGAAAAGTACCATCTGTATGTTACATGCTCACACACACATATACCTACCTACCTAGGAAGATAGATAGATGAGAGAAGTAGATGATGGAGATAGGTAAATGACATATAAAAAGTGGGTAGATGGATAGATAAGATGGTAAATGGATGGATGAATGGATGGATGGACAGATAGATAGGTTAAGATAGATTTCTCTATCTAACATACCTTGAGCTTACTGCACACTCTAGTTAGTTTTCTCTCCAACCCATTTTAATCTGGTGTTTACCTCTGTGGCTCTTCTGAAAATAGCTGTGTCATTTGATGACTTCCTAATTGACAAATTCAATGAAAAGTTTTGAGTTCTCATCTTATTTCATTACACCTGTTCTTACTGTAAGTAAGTTATATCACCCAGCACAGTTAAATGATTAAACATGTAGACTTTGGCATCATAATGCCTGGGTTCAGGTTGCAGCTTTGCCACTTGATAGATTTGGGGTTTTAGATGAGTTACTTAACTTCTCTGTATCACAGCACTCTTATCCATATAAAGTGGATAATAATAGTAGCTTACTCATAGGATTGTATAGATTACGTGATTTATTGCAGATAAAGAATAGCATCTGGCACATGATAAGTAATAAGTAAATATTGGTTATTTTGTTTATTTACTCATCCTGAAAAGAGCTTACTCAAAGATACATTACTATTTTCTAGTCAACAGAGATATAATCAAAATAAAGAATTCTAAATAGGCGGCTATATATGTACATCCATATCTATCTATTTATCTACCTACCTATCATCTATTTATCATCTATCTATACACACATACATACTTACATATTTTTTATTTTATACTTGAAAACTTAATTATAAAACTAGAAAAACAGAGTTGAATATAATAATTTTAACAGTTATAAAATTAAATATAAAAATAATTCTTGAAATAGAAGATATATAATATCCTTTATTAAAAAATCATTTCCGAGAGAAGAGGCAAAATGGCAGAGAAGTAGGGAGTTCTGTACTTTTTGCCTGTGGAACTCTCAAACAAAGAAAGACTGAAGCCATAAGACATGAAACTGCAAGAGTCTGGGAGGAAAACAGACAGAGTCCTCTAAGAAGACAGTCTCATAGGTGTGTGATTGCAAACTGGGGAAGATAAAAACGAGCCTGGACCCAGAGGCTCAGAGGGGAGAGGGTCCCCTCTGTGGAAAGCCGGGGAGAGAGGAGGGGAAAAGAAAGAGAGGCTGAAACCGCTCAAAGAACAGTCTCTGGAGAAGAGAAAATCCTTGTCCTGGGATGGAGAGGGATCCTATTATCCCATTGGTAACCACAGGGCTTTTGGAGAGAGATCCTTTCTCTAGCTGTGGCACTTTCCTTGAGTTAGGCGCCCCAATCCCAAGTGGCACCAGGAGAAACTGCTCCCCTACTCCCCCTATTCAATCCCTGGCTAGGAAGCTGCCTGTCTTGCGGGAGTACATTTAAGGTGGTATCATTAAAGTGCGGGGACTAAGATCTGGAAATGAAGCAGGGCTTGGGAAATGCAACTTGACCCACCTTGGCTATGCCCAGCACAGGGAGATCAGACCCAAAAGAGTGAGTTACAACACTTGGTTTGAGAAAGGACTGGGGCACCGCCATTTTTCTTCCCACAACCACCAAAGCAGGGCCTCAGGGAGCCACCAGGGGGACACCCCCCCCCCCCCCCCGCAGTGGAGGTGAGACCTGCTTACACCAAACCACACCCATCTGCCTTGGAGAGCTGCATTTTTTTTTTTTTTTCTGGAGCCCAGGGCTGGACCAACACTGATGCATTCCTATGACTAACTCTAGATCAATTCTTGCTATTCAGATGTATTTTCCTTTATCTCATTCTTATTTCTATTCTCCACTGGATTGGGCACTCTGGTCACTGGTTTTCTGAAACAGTCACATTTAATCCATTGTTTTGATGCACGTTCTATACCTCCATTGCTACCTTCCTTTCTCTCTCTCTCTGGAATAATCAGACTATATAGTTTCTTTGGGTAACATTATCTTCATCTTTTTCTCCTCGCCTCCTACCATATTCTCCTCTTTCTCTCTCTTAATTAAGCCTTTTAGTTTCTATTCCTGGTCAATGGTCAATTTCATTTCCTCCCCACCCCTGTCACTTCTTTCATTGTATATGCTCTTCCAACAGCACTGCCTCCACCCTGCTCTTTATTTGTAGCTGAGATTTCTGATTTTATGTTTTTAGACTGTCCTTTGTCTTTTGCTGTTTTTGTTCCCCTCCCCCCACTTTTTTCCTTTTGGTTTGCTTATTTGTTTAATTTGTCTGTGCATTCCCATGCTTTTGTTCCTTGTGTGCTTGTCTGTTTTCCTTTTCTGGGCTACCTCAAGAAACAAGCCAAAGTACACATGGTGGAGAGTCACAAATATCACTATGAGTAGGAAAATAAAATAACCAAAGGCATAAGAGAAACCAACGGACATCATTAAAAGAACACCTCCTGAAAGAACCGGCCCTGGACAGTCAAAGAACTTCCTTTAATATAGCAGTACTCACAGGTACAAGGCACATAACAAGCTTTTAAAACTGACAAGAAACAGAAAGCTAGCCAAAATGATGAAACAGAAGAACTCTCCTGTAAAGAAATTCCAGGAAGAAGTCATAGCTGCAGAATTGCTCAAAACATACATAAGCAACATAATAAAGTAAGAATTTAGAAAAATTGTCATAAAATTAATCGCCGGGCTTGAAAAAGGCATGGAAGACATCAGAGAAACTATTGCTACAAAGACTATGGGCCTTAAAAATAGTTGTGACAAATTAAAAAATGCTATAAATGAGGTACATAATAAAATGGAGGCATCCACTGCACGAATTGAAGAGGCAGAGAGGAGAATAGGTGAATTAGAAGACACAATTTATAGAAAAAGAGGAAGCTGAGAAAGAGAGATAAATTGATGCAGGAGCATGAAAGGAGAATTTGAGAACTGAGTGATACAATAAAACGGAATAATATCAGTATCATAGGAATTCCTGAAGAAGAAAAAAGAGAGAAAGGTGCTGAAAGGGTACTTGAACAAATTATAGCCATGAACTTCTCCAATCTGGGGAAGGAAACAGACATTGAAATCCAAGAGGCACAGAGAACTCCTTCAGATGTAACTTGAATCAATCTTCTGCATGAAATATCATAGTGAAACTGGCAAAATATAAGGATAAAGAGAGAATTCTGAAAGCAGCTAGGGATAAAAGGACCCTATCATAAAAAAGGAAACCTATCAGAGTGGTTACAGACCAATCTACTGAAACTTGGCAGGCCAGAAAGGAATGGCAGGAAAGCCTCAATGTTGTGAACAGAAACAATATGCAGCCAAGAATCTTTTATCCAGCAAGCCTGTCATTTAGAATAGAAGTAGAGATAAAGGTATTCCCAAATAAACAAAAATTGAAAGAATTTATTACCACTAAACCAGCCCTATAAGAAATCCTAAGAGGGACTCTATGAGGGAAATGTTACAAGGAATACAAGGTACCAGAGACATCACTACAAGCATGAACCCTACAGAGAACACAATAACTCTAAACCTTATTTTTCAATAATAACACTCAATGTAAATGAGCTAAATGCTCCAATTAAAAGACATAGGGTAGCAGAATGGATTAAAAAAAAAAAACAAAGTCCATCTATTTGCTGTCTACAAGAGACTCATTTTAGACCTGAAGACACCTTCGGATTGAAAGTAAGGGGATGGAGAAATATCTATCATGCAACTGGAAGTCAAAAGAAAGCCGAAGTAGCCATACTTATATCAGACAAACTGGACTTTAAAGTAAAGGCACTGACTGGTGTGAGGTGGTATCTCAGTGTGGTTTTGATTTGTATTTCCCTTATGATGAGTGACTCTGAGCATTGTTTCATGTGCCTGTTGGCCATCTGGATGTCCTCTTTGGAGAAGTGTCTATTCAGGTCTTCTGCCCATTTCTTCACTGGGATGGACCTTGAGAGTGTCATGCTAAGCAAAATAAGTCAGGTGGAGAAAGACAGATACCATATGTTTGCACTCATAGGTCTAACAGGAGAAACCTAACAGAGGACCATAGGGAGAGGAAGGGGGAAAGAGAGATGGGGAGAGAGAGGGACACAAATCATGAGAGACTATTGAATACTGAAAACAAACCATGAACTGAAGGGGGGGGAGGGAGGAAAGGGAGTGATGGTCATGGTGGGGGGCACTTGTGGGGAGAAGCCCTGGGTGTTATATGGAATCCAATTTGAAAATAAACTATTAAAAAAAAGTAAAGGCAGTAACAAGAGATGAAGAAGGGCATTATATAATAATTACATGGTTTATCCACCAAGAAGAGCTAAGAATTATAAACATCTACACACCAAATTTGGGAGCACCCAAATACATAAAACAATTAATCACACACAGAAACAATCTTATTGATAAGAATGTGCTAATTGCAGGGGATTTTAATACTCCACTTACAGCAATGGATAGATCAACAAGACAGAAAATCACTAAAGAAACAAGGGACGCGAGCAAAACATTGGAACAGATGGATATGACAGATATATTTAGAACTCTACATCCTGAGGCTATGGAATTCACTTTCTTCTCAAGTGCACATGGTACATTCTCTAAGATAGACCACATACTGGGTCATAAAGCAGTTCTCAATAAATATAAATGAATTGAGATCATACCATGCACACTTTCAGACCACAATGCTATGAAACTTGAAATCAATCACAGGAAAAAGTCTGGAAAACCTCCAAATATATGGAGGTTAAAGAACACCCTACTAAAGAACGATTGGGCCAATCAGACAATTAGAGAAGAAATTAAAAAATATATGGAAACAAATAAAAATGAAAATACAACAATCCAAACTCTGGGATGCAGCAAAGGCAGTCCTAAGAGGAAAGTATATTGCAATCCAGGCCTATTTCAACAAACTAGAAAAAGCGCAAATTCAAAATCTAACAAAGCACCTAAAGGAACTAGAAGGAGAGCAGTAAGAGCACTCCATACCCAGCCAAAGAAGAGAAATAATAAAGATCAAGGCAGAAATAAACACTAAAGAATTAAAAAAAAAACAATTGAACAGATCAATGAAACCAAGAGTTGTTTTTTTGAAAACATAAACAGAATTGATAAACCTCTAGCCAGTCTTCTCAAAAAGAAAATAGAGAACACCCAAATAGACAAAATCACAATTGAGAACAGATCTATTACAACCAACCTCTCAGAAATACAGTATTCATCAGGGAATATGAAAAATTATATGCCGACAAACTGGACAACCTAGAGGAAATGGACAAATTCCTAAATACACATGCACTACCAAAAGTCAAATGTGAAGAGATAGAAAATCTGAACAGACCCATAACTGGTGAAGAAATTGAATCACCTATCAAAAATCTCCCAATGAATAAGAGCCCTGGGCCAGACTGCTTCCTTGGGGGATTCTACTAGACATTTAAAGAAGAGTTAATACCAATTCTTCTCAAGCTATTATAAAAATTAGAATTAAAAGGAAAACTTCTGGACTCATTCTATGATCCCAGTATCAGTTTGATTCCCAAACTGGACAGAGACCCAGCAGAAAAAGAGAACTACAGGCCAATATCCTTGATGCCTACAGATGCAAAAATACTCAACAAGATACTAGCAAATCGAATTTAACAGCATATAAAAAGAATTATCCACTATGATCAAGTGGGATTCATTCCTAGGTTACAGGGCTGGTTCAATATTCACAAATCCATCAATGTGATCCATCACATTAATAAAAGAAAAGACAAAAATCATATGATCCTGTTGATAGATGAAAAAAAGCATTTAACAAAATCCAGCATCCTTTCTTAATAAAAACCCTCGAGAGCGTTGGGATAGAAGGAACTTACTTCAACATCATAAAAGCCATTTATGTAAAGCCCTTAGCTACTATTATCCTCAATGGAGAAAAGCTGAGAGCTTTCCCCCTGAGATCAGGAACATGACAGGGATGTCCACTCTCACCACTGTTGTGTAACATAGTGCTGGAAGTCCTAGCATCAGCAATCAGACAACATAAGGAAATAAAAGGCATCAGAATTGGCAAAGAAGAAATCAAACTTTAACTTTTCTCAGATGACATGATACTTTACATGGAAAACCCGATAGACTCCACCAGAAGCCTCCTAGAACTGATCCATGAATTCCTCAAAGTTGCAGGGTACAAAACCAACATGCAGAAATTGGTTGCATTTTTATACACCAATAATGAAGCAACAGAAAGAGAAATCAATAAACTGATACCATTCACAACTGCACAAAAAACGTTAAAATACCTGGAATAAACCTAACCAAAGATGTAAAAGACCTGTATGATGAAAACTATAGAAAACTTATGAAGGAAATTGAAGAAGACACAAAGAAATGGAAAAACATTCCATGCTCATGGATTGGAGGAATAAACATTGTTAAAATGTCACTATTACTCAAAGCAATCTACACATTAAATGCAATCCCAATAAAAATTGCACCAGCATTCTTCCCAAAGCTAGAAAAAACTATCCTAAAATTTGTATGGAACCACAAAAGACTCTGAATAGCCAAAGTAATATTGAAGAAGAAAACCAAAACGGGAGGCATCACAATCCCAGACTTTAGCCTCTACTACAAAGCTGTGATCATCAAGATAGTATGGTATTGGCACAAAAACAGACACATAGACCAATGGAATAGAACAGAGAACCCAGAGTTGTACCCACAAATCTTTGACAAAGCAGGGAAGAGTATCCAATGGAAAAAAGACAGTGCTTTAATAGATGGTCCTGGGAGAACTGGACAGCAACATGCAAAAGAATGAAACTAGACCACTTTCTTACACCATACACAAACATAAATTTAAAATGGATGAAGGACCTGAATATGAGACAGGAAACCATCAAAACCCTGGAGGAGAAAGCAGGAAACAACCCCCTTGACCTCAACCACAGCTATTCCCTACTTGACACATCCTCAAAGACAAGGGAGTCAAGAACAAAAATGAACTATTGGGATAGAAAGCTTCTGCACTGCAAAGGAAACAATCAAGAAAACTGATAGGCAACTGACGGAATGGGAAAAGATAGTGGCAAATGACATATTGGATAAAGGGCTAGTATCCAAAACCTACAAGGAACTCACCAAAATCCACACCCCAAAAACAAATAATTCAGTGAAGAAATGGGCAGAGGACATGAATAGACGCTTCTCCAAAGAGGACATTCAGATGGCCAACAGGCCCATGAAACTATGCTCAGCGTCACTCATCATCAGGGAAATAAAATCAAAACCACACTGAGACACCACCTCATGACAGTCAGAGTGGCTAAAATGAACAAAACGGGAGACTATAGATGGTGGCGAGGTTGTGGAGAAATGGGCACCCTCCTGCACTGTTGGTGGGAATGTAAACTTGTACAGTCACTCTGGAAAACAGTGTGGAGGTTCCTCAAAAAATTAACAGTAGAACTCCCATATGACCCAGCAATTGCACTGCTAGGAATTTACTCGATGGATACAGGAGTGCTGATGCATAGGAGCACATGTACCCCAAATGTTCATAGTGGCACTTTCAACAATAGCCAAATCATGGAAAGGGCCTAAATGTCCATCAACTGGTGAATGGATCAAGAAGATGTTGTTTATATATACAAAGGGATACTACATAGCAATGAGAAAGGATGAAATCTCATCATTCATAGCAATGTGGATGGAACTCGAGGGTGTCATGCTAAGTGAAATAAGTCAGGCAGCAAAGGACAGATATCATATGTTTTCACTGATAAGTGGAATAGGAGAAACTTAACAGAGGACCATGGGGGAGCGTCAGGGGAAAAATTAGTTGGGGAGAAGGAGGGAGGCAAACCATGAGAGACTCTTGAATACTGAGAACAAACAAAGAGTTGTTGGGGGTGGGGGAGTAGGGAAGGGGGGTGATGGGCATGGAGGAGGGCACTTGTGAGGATGAGCACTGGGTATTACATGGAAACCAACTTGACAATAAATATAAAAGAAAAAATATATAAATATCAATATAAATAAATTGAAGTTGAACAAAAAAAGTAACAAAAATTATTTAAGTCTAAAATTTCAGATTATATCATCAGAATCTGGGAATTTATGAGATGGTAAGAGAGGAGGAACTAAAGATTCTTAATTTCTCATCTCACATGTTGGATAGATAATTAGAAATAAATGGGTCCAAATATAAGTTTTATAAAAATATAATGTGCTCATTGCATAAATAAAAAAGAGCTATAAACTTTCCCTAATCATAAGGCACAAATGAGATAAATCAATATGTATTTCTTTTCATATACAGATGTTTCCTGGATGTCTAATAGTATCTTGTCCTTTTCTATAGCAGTGTCCCCAAAACTTTACTGGCACAAAAGCATAAGTGAAGGAGCAATGTCGAATGTACTCAACTATTTAGAGAGAAGAGGAGATTCACCTTATACAGTGAACAACCTAATAAATCCCAATTAAATACCATGCACTCAAATATGGGTTTTCTTCTTTTTGACCCTTTCTACACACGTGAAGCTCAGCTCCTCCTCGCTTGTCCCCTTTTCCAGTACTTTCCCCCATCCTTTTCCTACAGTGGGGCTTGCTCGAAGTTCACTTCTACATTTCATTGGGCTTGTCAAACATCTTCTCATTGAGGCTGCTCTCCCTCGTTTAAAGATCATCTATTAAGAATATATATTTTCAGGGTGCCTGAGTGGCTCAGTCAGTTAAGCATCTGACTTTGACTCAGGTTATGACCTCACAGTTCATGACTTAGAACCCCATGTGGGGCTGTGCTGACAGCTCGGGGCCTGGATCCTGCTTCCGATTCTGTGTCTCCCTTTCATTCTGCCCCTTCCTTGCTCTCTCTCTCTCTCTCTCTCTCTCTCTCTCTCACTCTCTCATCTCTCTCTCTCTCAAAAATAAACAAACATTAAATTATTTTTTTAAAAAAGTATATTTTCTATATCATTAATTTACATACACACAGACATAAATGTATATGTATTCTTACAAAAGATTTTTAGAAAAACCAGCACAATGTTAGTTCTGGTTCTCTATGGGTTCCCTTCCCTTGCCTCCTCCCTCAGGGAAGGCAGCCCCCTGGGGAAGCCTTGCCAGAGGCCTGACTGCATCTTACCCTTGGAAGTGAAATGATTTGTGTTTTTGTCTATACTGCCCTTTAGACTGTAAACTCACTATGACCGGAAGCCTTGTCTTACTCATCTTCACATCATTAGTTTCTAGAAGGCTCTTTCAATATGATAGAAGCTGCAAAACTTTAACTCAATTCAAATGATATTGGTAAAATAATTTTAGCCATCGGTGAATATAGGAAGGGGACAATACTTAGCACAAAAGACTTTTTCCTCTATTCTATGTGTGTTCAGAGACTATTTGGCTAATTGAAAAAGTTGGAGTGCCAAGCAGAAAGGCCTAAAAATATCAGTCTTCTGAAGGATGAAACAGACAGTACTTGTTGAAAACTGTGTGCCTGAGTTGTGGTTGTTGGGTTCAAGAGCTCCTGTCATTTCTTCTGTTAACAGCAAGGGTGAAAGAAAGCTGCCAAGAATGTAGTAAGTGACCACACAGAATTTTAAGCTTCGTTTTCTAAGTGTGCTTAGGAGAATATCCTTAGCCAAAACTGCTGAGTACAGATAAAATACTTTGCTGCTCTTTAAATCACCCTAATCTTGAAAGCAATTAACCGTGCTTTGATAATTGAATTGATTTTTCCTTCCTCATTGAGGAGCATTGACATCGACTGGGGAACTGAAGGAAAATCTCTTGAATATCATTAAAAATTAGCTTTGTTGAACAGCTTAGCATATATTTCAAATATGTTTTAGAGGGAGCTTACAAAGCTAAGTAAAAAAAATAATTAAATGCAGTCAAGGGTGCTGCTACCTTATAATACTATAGTTATAAAGAAACAATTCTGGGCACATTTTTTTTAATAAAGGAAAACTGTACCTTTTTCGTCTGTCACATTCATATATAATCCAAAAGCATTTCAACTAATTGGTTCAGACTTTCTCAGTATAGTTGCCTTTGAGATAGATAAGGAAAAGTTTCAGCAGAATGGCAATTATTGCTAAATGTATCAGGAATGGTACCTAGCAACCACATTATGGGAAAAACGCTTAACTTTAGACATAGAATTTATATCAACCCACTGGGCTCACATGAGGTGCCACAGAAGTGATCATTATTTTTGTAGGATTACGGGAACTACAAAGAACATGCTGCTATAGACACCATGTTTGTGTCCCTCCAAGATTCGTATGTTGAAACCTAAAACCACCTAAGGCGATGGTATCAGGAAATGGGGTCAATGGGAAGTGATGAGGTCAGGAACACAGAGCCGTCATGAATGGGATAATGGGATTAGTGCCTAATGAGAGAGAGCTCCCCTGCCCTCTTACCCCATGAGAGGACACAGTGAGAAGTTGGTGGTCCGCAATCCAAAAAGGGGCTCTCACTAGTATCTGACGATGCTGGCACCCTGATCCCAGACCTCCAGCCTCCAGACCTTTGGCTGCCCAGGATGGACAAAACTGTGTCCTGGGCAGAAGTGGTGCTCCTGGAAAAGCCTGCTACTTTTTTGGGTCCACTTTCTTACTCTTTTATACTCTACATCCCACCGCAGGCTGCTTTGGTTTTCTGTCTTTGTTGACTAACAGAACTTTCTTCTGACATTGATTCAGAATTCCATTGATTCAGAATTCAGAGAACCAGGAAGATGAAATTCTTTTGCATAGAAAAACCTGATGATAATTTATGATCAAAACCACAGCCGTGAGGCACTGAAGATGCCATGAAATACTTCATTGATAGGCAGCAAATTAAGGTCTTAGGGCGAGTTTTGGTGCTAAGGTTAGTTTTTGAGTGTATTTTCTTTTAAAATTGGTAATTTTCAGATGGTACAAAATTTCATTCATATTATTCAGGCAACTTGATTCCTTAATGCCCAATGATTCTAGGCAAATAATCATTTGCTATACAAATGTTAGAAATTTTACTCTAAAGATTAAATTGCATGGCTATTGAGTATGAAGTTATACATTAAAGAGTCTAATTTCAATTATCAAAATTAAATGATAATATCCTCAATCATTTTAATTTCATAAAAGGAAGATACAATTTGGGAGGAACTTTTTAATAGCGGGGTATGCTTCAAGGACTTCATCAAAAACAGTACAATATTTATACTCTTTTTTTGTAAGTTTTCACCTTCGTTTAAGAAAATTTCAATTAACAAACATGCATTGACCATTTAACTCTATGCTACCTAGGAAGGGGAAATAGAAGGAGCTAAAAAGGATTCTCATTGTATCCTACGATGTACCAGGAACCATGTAGAGTCTGTGGAGTCAGGCAGAAATGAGAATCAGCTCTACTGTCTGTTATCTAAGTGATCCTGGTCATGTTACCTAACTGTCTAGCCTCAGAATCAGCATCTGTACCATGAGTATGACAATGCTTTACTTTATAGTACTTCAGGTGGAATAAAATGGGCTGCTATACCTGAAGCATTTCACAAGGGACCTGCTCAACAAGGGGAGATAAATCTCATGTAGTGAATTCACCAAAACCATCGATACTCCCTTCCTGGTCCACGATGTCACTGTTTTCACCACTGCATTAATCCTCTGTACTGTATTCAAACATTCAATATTTTTCTCATCTGGAAAGAACTTTGCCTTGATCCCACATTTTCCTCCAGGTACTATCCTATTTCTCGGCTTCCCATTGTAACTCTGTAAAAGAGGAGGAGTCAGGCTCCGGAGGTGAGCTGTGATTGGGTTAAGAAAGTGAGCATACGGATCTCAAGCTTGGCTGACAGCAAGGTCATAGAAACAGCTCTGGTGTAGATACATATGAATGCACGTGCACGTGCACACAAACACAACACACACACCATACCTCACCCCCACACGTATATATACACATACAAGCACACGCACACACCATCACTGGTGAACGCGATAGAGAAGAAATAGGATAAAGGTGGAATAAGCAAGATGGTTTAAATGACATGAGAGTCAGGGATTAAAAGGGAAAGGAGATCAGCCCCTAGATTTGTCGATTAGGAGATCAGCCCCTGGATTTGTCGATTAGGAGATCATCAATGAGTCTATAAAGAAATCTCAGTAAAGACAGAAACACATTCCAGATGGCTTAAATCATGTGAATACTTCCTCTCTTCCTATTATCTCTTAAGTGTAATATAATAAAGTCATCCTTTTAATGCTCTACTGATCCTTTTCTTATTGAGATTACCAGTGACCTCCACATTACTAAATCTAGTGGTCAAATTTCAGTCGTCAGTGTACCTCATCTGTATCATTTGATCACTGTAGATGATGTACACCGAAGACTGAAATTTAGATGGATCACTAAATGGATCACAAAATGCATCACTCTCTATCCTTGAAACACTATCTTCACTCAGCTTCCCAAATGTCATTCCACTGGCTTTTCTTCTTACCCCACAGACAACTTCTTTTCTTGTTTCTCCTCACACCTCTTTACCTTAATATAGGAATATTTCAGAGTCTTCAGATATCTTCTTCTTTTCACTAAATTTCATGGCCTCAAATGCTATTTATGTGTTGACAATTCTGAAATTTATACTTCTAGCAGACTATGTATCTAATTCCAGATTCACATATTCAACTATCCACTTGACATCTCCATTTGGATGTGTGTAGGCAACTCAAATTTAAGAGGTTCAAAATGAACACCTGATCTTCCCATTCATTCACTGTTGCCCACATTCTCATTCATACTAACTCCATTTTTTTAGTTATTGTTTCTGGAAATCTTGGCATGATTCTTATTGCCTCTATTTCTTGTGTACCCTATATGTTGGCTTTAAAATATGCCTACTAAATCTGATAATTCTCCCTTCAAATGGTGGAGCCTGATTCCTTCCCCTTGAGTGTGAGCTGGACTTACTGGGATGACTCCAACAAATAAAATAAAATGGAAGCAAAGGTGTGAAACTTTAAAGAGGAGGTTGTAAAAGACACTTTGGCTTCTTCTTCCTTTTTTCTTACTCTGGATATATTAGTCTACTTGGGGTGCCATAAAAAATATCATATGCTGGTGGCTTAAATAGAAATTTATTGTCTCACAGCTGTGGAGGCTGGACCACATAAATATAAATTTTGGGAGAAAGTCACACACATTCAGTTCATAACAAAGGGAGAAGTTTGTAGTCAGGTCATAAAGGCTCTCAATGAACCTGAGAGGTCCTTGGGGCAAAAAGGTGAAACCTCCTATCAACAGCTTGATGTGAGTGAGCCATGATAGAAGCAGATGAGTCAGCCCCAGTTGGACCTTCTGATGAGAGTAGCCCCCAGCAACACCCTGCCTGCAACCTGATGAGAGACCTGAGCCAGAACTACTCAGCTAAACTGTATGAAATTCCTGACCCACAAAATCAGCGAGATGTTTGTTGTTTTAATCTACAATTAGTAGTTTGGGTTTTGGGTTGTTATCAAGCAATCGATATCTAATACACCCCACAGAAAATCCATCAGCAAAGTCATTTGGCTCCACCTACAATATGTATTCAGAGTCCAACTACCTTGATTGTTACTACCCAAGTAGTAGTAACACCACCATTATATCTTACACGGGTTTTTGCAAAATCTTCCTAATTGGTTTCCCTGTTTCTATCTTGATCATTACAATCTGTTCTCAATACAACAGAGTGATCTCATTAAGATATAATTCATATCATGTCACCTCTCTGCTTAAAACCCTTACATTTAAGGCTGAAATTCCTCTGTCATCTGCTTTCACCCTCATTGTCTTTCCTTCTGACACACTGGCTTCCTTACCTTTTCTGGATCATGCCAGCTACCTTCCAACCTCAGGGCCTTTGCACTTGCTCTTCTCTTTTCTTGATGCGCTCTTCCTTCAGATATCTGTATGGTTTACACCTCTTTCTTCAAATATTTGCTTAAACATTAATTTCCTATTTCTTATGCTCCTTATCTGCTTCCATAGCTCATATCTAGCTTATATTACTCTTTTCTCCCCTGAATCCCCACAATAGGATGCTAGCTTCAGGACTCAGGAATTTCATTTATTTTTTTGCTCTTGTATATTCAGTATTAAAGAGTATGCCTGGCATATATTAAGTATTCATTAATATTTGTTGAAAGAATGAATGAATAACTGAGATAAATAGGCAACACAATTTTTCTTATATATATAAAAAATAAACTTGTGGGGTGCTTGGTGACTCATCTGGTTAAGTAACTCACCTTTGGTTTTGGCTCAGGTCACAATCTCACAGTTTGTAGTTTAAGCCCCACATCGGGCTCTGCATTGACAGTGTGGAGCCTGCTTGGGATTCTCTCTCTCCCTCTCTTTGCCCTGTCACTGCCCGCACCCCCCCCCCAATCCTGCTGTTCATGTTGTCTGTCTCTCTCAAAATAAATAAATAAACTTATAAAAAAATAAACTTGCTAAAAGTCAGACGTCTATGTTGTGGGATTATAAACTATGAACCTTAGTTTCTCTTGACTCCAATGTTCATTTCACTCCAATGTTAATTTGATTACAAAACACTGCAGGGCTCATTTAATGTGACTGTGGGTTGTTGTTGCTGTTGTTTCTTGCTTTTCATAAGAAGTATAATTGGAAGAAAAATCTCCCTCTCTTTATTTTTCATATGAGGATGGGGAGGAAAGATGGTGCTTTCAAAAATACGAATGATGGCTCTCATGACCGTGACTTTCTCATTGCTGGAGGTACCAAAAGCAGAAGTTGAATAACCACCACCTGAAGATAATGTAGAGGGGATTGATGTAGTACATGACAGTTAACAGGTGACCTCTCCTTGGTTCCCTCTAACCTGAGATTATGTTCCAGCAATCAACAAGGACTCACTGCACAGACATTACATTCCCATCTCTGTAAAGGAAAAGGATGAGCCAAAGGGAGAGCCAAGTGAGCCTTCAGCTGTCTAGGAAGGTGCTCATGGCTCTGAGGAGACAGACTCTTTTGTCCAGGATGTACAGGCAGATGTTGGATTTGGCTTCTGACATTTTAAACCTTGAGAACATCCAAATGGATATATCCTGAGGCATGCTGAGTAATACCACCTTCTTTCTCTGGGACTGGAAAGAGGATAGAAAAGGAATGTAGTGGATCTGTCTCTCAGAACATTTTAACACAAAGACCATCGGTGTTAAGAGAGCTGCTTCTTTAGGGACACCGAACCTCATGAAAATTTCTGATCAAACCCTCCAAGGACCAAGTGTAAACTGCTCTGGGTTTTGTCAATAGGGAGTAGAATTGATTCTTCATTTTCTGATCAAGTCACAGAGAAGAAGCAAGAAGCCTTGACCAGGTTATTTCATTAGAAGAAAATAACTATCCTGAAGCAATACATTTCAGCGAGACTGACTACTGCTGAGGTTTAGGGCAAGGATGACACGCTTCACTCCCAGGGCAGATCAGTCGGATACCCAGTGTTAATTACTGTACAGCTGTCCTGGACGGCAGGTGGGTAGGAAGAGCTCAGCGATCATCATGTTCATGCGAATGAGGAAGGTAAGTCATGGAACTTCAGTCATGAGAACCTTTCATATCAAGAGTGTGCTGGCGCTATCTGATTTAAAAATCAAACGAAATCCAGCTCCCCCACCCCAAGCACCCTATCACAGAATGCTGCCTTATTCATTCTGCTTTTCATAACAATGGGAGGTGTCAAAATGAATGATGTTGAAGCGATTATTGGAAAAGTGCCATGTAGTATATTTGTGTGATATTGTTAACATGTAAATCAAGTCAACTTCATTAGAATGCTTAGTAGTTTCAAAATCAGGCGAGAGTCCTTTCCTAGGCTCAGTTCCCAGCTGGAAGAGTCGTTTCCTTTGCACAGCTGTCCTTGCCACTAACAGTGTGAGACAGAGATGGCGTTTGAATATAGATTTGAGTATGCTGAGCGACGGACAAATATTCTCAGTACACACAGTCTATGTCAGTTTTCCACATTAGGAAATAAGTTTTGCTCATTCAACTGACCTTGATAAGAATGTAAACTATTGCAGCATGGGGTGCTACAGAAATGAGATGCCACTGTGGTTCTCACCAGTTGTGGTTGTATAGCTATGGCCTTGGGTTTCAATTAGGCAGAGCAGTAAACCTTGGGTCAGGCAGCCTTAGGTTGCACTGCCTACTACAGGGGGACACAGAACTGTCCTTCCTTCCTTGTAGGGGAGGCACAGCTTGATGAGAGGAGTCTATCTGAGGAGCAGATGGGGCCAGCATTGTCAGGCTCTAGTGGAGGCTACAAGTTGGTTGAAAAAAGTGTATCTCCACCTTGACTGATACCATGGCCATAGAAGCAGCACAGGCCAACAGCTTGGGATGCACACACAGACACACATACACACACACACATACATGCACACATGTACACATTTCCATGAGTGCACATAGGAACAGGTGCGTGGGGCAGAGAAGGAATAGCACAGGTAGAATAACCAGCATGGTTAAAGGACATGGATGTCAAGCCTTAAAAGGGAAATGATGATCAAGAGCTGCCACAAAGTCATGGTGAATAAAATATTAAAAACAAAAGAAAATAAAATCTTTGGGTTTGTCTGTCAGGAGATCATCAATGACTCTAAAACACAGGTTGGCCAGGTATGGTGACTGCTTGTTTTTGTCTGGCACACAAGCAAACAGTGGTTTTAGGTATGGAATATTTACCTTTGATAATAGCTGCTGGAGGAGTGGAGGGCATTGCCTCCCGGCCTGAGCGCTTAAAATGTTTATTCTCTAGCCCTTGACAGAAAAACATTTGCTTCCCTCTGCTCTGACAAGAACAGTAGAATGAAGAGGGAGACTGAAGAGCCATATACTAGATGTCGTCATCTCCCAATAACATGAAACAACCCAGCTTGCTCTTCTCACTACTCCAAGTGAGAAAGATGGCAATGAAATTCTGGCTTCTGTGTTTTGGCTGCATAAGAGAGTCCCCTGGGGGCGCTTTTACATATGCAGACGTCTTGGTTTTGACCTCAAAATATTCTGGCTTAATAATTGGTCTGGAGGGTCACCTAAGTGGCTCAGTCAGTTAAGTGGCTGACTTCAGCTCAGGTCACCATCTTGCGGTTTGTGGGTTTGAGCCCCGCATGGGGCTCTGTGCTGACAGCTCAGAGCCTGAAGCCTGCTTCGGATTCTGTGTCTCCCTCTCTCTCTGACCCTCCCCCACTCATGCTCTGTTTCTCTCTGTCTCAATAATAAATAAAACATTAAAAAATAATTGGTCTGGAATGGGGCTTGAGACTGGTATTGTTTAAAGGCAGGCTGAGTTGAGTATAAAGGTGTTATATTCCTATTGGGCAGGTAGTTTACATCATCTGGAGTTGAATGGGAGGAATTTGGAGCAAGCTCAGCTGACATGAGACTTCAGCCTGCTTTAATGGATTCAATCAAGACAGTTTTATTACTTTTTCCACCAACAGGTAGTGGCAAGGTAGAAAGTCAGACAGTCATCTTTTATTTATGAAGTTGTATAGGACATAGCAGAGGGACAAGGGGTTGAGGTAGTTGGGGATGTGGTGAAGACATCTTAAAATGGTTGGCTATGTGATCCACAGTATAACAGGAGTCAAGTGATGTTAGGAAGGGATGATCTGATGGATGGATGGATGGATGGATGGATGGACACATAGATGGGTGGATGGCTTGATGGGGAGTTCAGAAAGACTGAAGGGCTGAAGGCTACTGAGAAGAGAAGAGAGAATTCAACACATGTGAGGAAATAAGAAAAATGTGAACATGCTATAATAACAGAGGGAACATTCTGATGACACCTCAATATTGAGCAGGTTCAGGTCATGAAAATACATTGTAAGCCTTTAATTTTAACAATATTTATTTTAAACAATTCTGGCATTTTTTTCTTTCTAGTTATTGACATTGCAATAGCATTTTCTCCACCATTTTTTATGGTCAATATGTTTCTTCTCTGCGTCAGTCTATACAGCCTCTGTAAACAACCTAACTACCATTTTATGTTATTGCTCTTGGATTAAAATATGTCCCATTGAAATGTTAAAAAAATTCATAGTACACTTGTAATATTTTGGTAAGTTGGGACTTTCCTGAAACATACAACAATATAGATCTTCAAGTATTTGCAGAAGACTCTCCCCCAGTTAAGGACATCCACAGTAGCCATAAGGCACAGCTCCTTATGAGTGTTGGCCATCACCAGGCAGCAGCTACATGTTAGAAAAATGCAGAGTTCATACCACAGATGGCATTTCTCATTTCTGGTAAAATTCAGTCCTCTTATTCATGGCCTGCTTTCTTTTAGGTTTTAGGTCTGAGAATATGTCACAAGGTTAAAACAATTGTTCAGCTTTTCTTCCTTCCTTCCTTCCTTCCTTCCTTCCTTCCTTCCTTCCTTCCTTCCTTTCTCTTTCTTTCTTTCCTTTTAGATTTTTAAAATATATTTTTGACAGAGAGAGCTACAGAGCATGAGCAGGGGAGAAGGAGAGAGAGAGGGAGACGCAGGATCCACAGCAGGCTCCAGGCTCTCAACTGGAGCCCCACGTGGGGCTCAAACTCATGGAATGCGAGATCATGACCTGAGCCAAAGTCTAAAGCTTAACTGATTGGGCCACCCAGGTACCCCAGTCATTCAGCTTTTCTTGCTGAAGATAGTAAACTTGGTAAATTTGAGAGTAATTATATGCAGAAAAACTGATGCATGCCAATGGCATTGTTATTTGCTTACTTCTTTTCTTGGGGGGAAGTGTGTTCTGGCTTATGTTTTTAATTACAAAAATAATATGTGTTAATTACAAGGGCAAAAAATGCAGAGGCTTCTGAAGAAAAAGTGTTGTCACCCACGCTTGTCTTCCAGAATGATCTAGGACAGCCAGCACTAACAATGTGCTTGTGTACTTCCAACCTGTCTCTTGAACAAGGCTCAGTCAGTTTGGATTTTCTTCCTTTAAAGCTGCTCACAAGCAGTTGATGACCCATCTCAAATTGCAGAAGAAAGAATTCACACCCTAAGGTGTGTGTCAGTGACAGTGGCAAGTCATAGGGTAGCCTGGAGCCATCTGCCTGGGTTCAAATCTCAGCTCTGCCACTAAACTCCAAAACTGGGAAAAATGAACCAGTTTTTCTTTGCCTCCAATGAGTCATGTATAAATGGGGTTATTTAAGTATCATGTAAAAGTTATTAAAAAGATGATTAAGAAGTTAACATGTATCGTATGCATAGCACTTGGTAAATTCTCAGTAATAGTTTTTATTATCTCTCTGATGAGCACTTCAAAAGTGAACAAAATGAATCTTTGGTAACTGGGTATATATTAATTAACTGAATCAAGGATAACCTCAGTTACAGAAAGACTGCATTTGTTTAGGCTCGGTGTTATCCAGTGACAAAACACTTTCCAATCTACTAAATACCTTATATGAGTGTTGCTCCATATGAATTCCTTTTTCTTTTTCAAAATGGATAAGAAACACCAATAAAATTATGGGCACATTTTAAGAAACAATTTTATTGAAGAATAATTACCTATTATAAAAATCATCCATTTTAGGAGCACCTGGCTGGCTCAGTTGGTTAAGCATCCCAACTTCAGCTCAGGTCATGATCTTGCCATTCTGTGAGTTCCAGCCCCACATTAGGCTGTGTGCTATCAGCATGGACCCTGCTTAGGACCTTCTGTTTTCCTCTCTCTGCCCTTCCCCACTCACAGGTGAGCACTCGCTCTCTCTCAAAAATAAATATTAAAAATTTTTTAAGTCATCCATTTTAAGTGTACAATTAAATGATTCTTAGGACATTTTCAGAGTTGTAAAACCATCACTGCAGCCCAGTTTTAGAACATTTCCATCCCTAATAAGATTCTTCATGCTCAGTTAGACTTAACCTCAGCCCTCAGCTCGTATTCCCAGCCCCAGGTACCTACCACCAGTCTAATTCATTTCTCTGTGATATGGCATTTTCTGGACATTTCATACAAACAGAGTCATATAATATGTGGCATTCTGGGCCTGGCTTCTTACGGTTAACTTGTTTCTGATCATATTGGAACAGGTATCAAATTTTTTTTTGTATTGATGAACCATATTCCATTATGTAGATATACACATTTTGCTTATCTACTCATCAATTGATGGCTCTCTGGGTTGTATCCACTTTTTGTCTATCATGAATAATGTCACTCTGAACATTTGCATACAAGGTGTTTGGTGGACGTATGTTTCGGTGGAAATAGGAAATTCCTAGGAATGAAATTGTTGGCCGTATGCTAAGTTTATATTTAGCCTTATAAGAAAGCTAAGCTGTTCTCCAAGGTGACTGCACCATTTTGCATTCCCATCATCACTATATGAGAGTTCTATAGACATAGTTTTAAAAGGTTAAAAGAGAAAGAAGACTAGATATAAAAAATACAAGTTAAAATGTTGACTTTCCAGTCTCTGAAATTTGTCACCTTTTACATCTTTCCTTTAGCGGAAGGAGAGAGGGAGAGTCCACCCATCAGAATGCCTTTCCAGGGCTCTGACCTCCCACCCTTTCCTTTTTGGTTGGAAGAGGGTTGTCTTACCTTACCAAGCTTTGCTAATTCAGGGAAAGAAACCATGTGCTCCCCCACTCCTGGCAACTCTAACAGACCATCCAAAGTGGAAAAAGAAACATTTAACAAATGAAAATTCATTTCTTGAGTATGGCAAGAGTTAATGCAGTTTGTAACAATTATTGACTACAAGATCTGCAAATGATTGCATAAAATTTCTAAAATACGCCTGCAAGCTTCAATTATTGATGTGGTGCCCCCAGGGGTGCACATATGGGTTTAAGTGTCTAAACTGTTTTATTAATTAAATTGCTGTGATTTACCTCTCCCATGTTAGCATTTATAGTTTATGAAACAGCCCTGTAATTAGAAAATGACGTACTAGTGTTGCTTGTTTACTTTGTGGATGAAATATTGCATACATATATACTTATATATTTGTACACACACACACATACACACACACTGTGTTTTCTTCTGCCAACACTCACAGGCTACTTTATTTCTAGTCCAATTAATAGGCAACCTCCAGTGGTGCATTAAATTGCTTTTTAGGGGGAGAGGGAGATAGCTGGGAAGTTCATTGTTCCTGCTGAGGTGTGTGATGGCATCCATGAATGTTTGTTTATTTGTTTTCCCTCCATAGACATAAAATTGAAATAATAGGATTTTATTAAGGAAAATCTATCTAGGGTGGCCCTGATATACCTAGCAAATTCCAAAATTGCAGAACTATTTAATCGCACAGTATTTTATACTCTTTTCTTCCATTTTGAAGATAGATATAGAAATATATAGTATGTATAATACATAGAAATATATAATATGTATAATACATAGTATGCAATACATAGCATTATGTATTACATATATACATAGTATAATATATAGTACATGTATTATACATACTATATATTGCACTATATGTAATAATATGTATAATATACATGTATAACATATTACCTATGACATACCTACCTATTATATAATGTATAATATATTACCTATGGCAATAGATAATAAAGTTGTTGAAACACTTTTTGTTAACCTTTATTTTATACATATTTTTCATGCCATTTACAAAGATACTGGTACCAAATCCAATGTTATACATATTTTTTATCCATTTTCTCAAGTGTGGGTTATATCTGACTTTTAAAAATGTCAGCTTATGACAAGTCTGGTTCAAGCACTTCAAAGAATTACTGAATCTTAAATTGGAAGAACTTTGGGAGTTAAATATTCACATTTTTCATCTTTCTGAAACATCTCTGGGTTCTGTATGACTCAATCATTTAAATTTCAAATCCTTTAGATTGAGGTAGTGTATAATTTTGAAAGTCTCTATCTCACAGAGATATTAAGGGTAAATGAAATAATAATCTTTAATATATTTTAACATACAGGGAAAAAGGGTTTCTATGCACACCAAATATTAATTTGGTTAATAATCTAACATTGAAGAGATGTATGAATTATCATTGCTCTGCTCTCAGAGCTGAATGTTGTAGTTTGATTGCAGAGGGTTCAAACAAATTTGGGGGGCCAGACAGAGCAAAAGAGGAGGAGATAATATAAAACTTAGCATAAGGCTCTATGGAAAAGGTGCTGTATACAGTTTCACTTACCCACTTAACAAATATTTATCAAGAACCTGTGCTGTATTTTGTAAAATAGTAGGCACAAAAGTGGATACACAAATTTTTATAAGACAGTCTCTGATCAGAAGAAGCTCACAGCGAACTGAAGGTAGGTAATTATGTTGAATGTGTGAAGTGTCAGAGAGCTGGCACTAACAGAAAGCAGTTTCAGATAGAGGAATATCTTCTGGTTGGGGTGGTCAGAAAAGGCTTATTTTTTAATGTTTTATTTATTTTTGAGAGAGAGAGAGAGAGAGAGAGAGAGAGAGAGAGAGAGAGAGAGAGAGAGAGAGAGAGAGAGAGAATATGAGTGGGGAAAGGGCAGAGAGAGAGGGACACAGAATTCAAATCAGGCTCCAAACTCCGAACTGTCAGCAGAGAGCTTGACATGGGGCTTGAACTCATGAACTGTGAGACTATGCCCTGAGTCAAAGTCAGACACTTAAGCTTAACCGACAGAGCCACTCAGGTGCGTCTGATTGTAATTGTTCTTTAAAAGTCTTTGAGATGGAGCCAGGTTGTAGTGGCCTAGGCTCAATTCCTATATTTGCTTTTCTGATTTCATATTAAGAGAAAGTCATGGATGATGTCATCAGCTTCACCACTCATCTTGCAATCATGTGATGTGGGTAATTAATGTTAAAGAGTGTGTATGCTTCACAGCAACTAGCCAATAGTGCTGACACCTGTGTGCCCAGTGAAGTGAAGAATGACTGGTGGAAAGTGCAAAAGCAGCGTTCATAGTAAATCATTTTTAAATTTGAAAAGAGCATTTAGTTCTTTAAAACTAATTTTAGTAAGTTAAAAATGCCAGATTCATAACAATGAGTAATAATAAGCTAACTTTTGTGAGAAGAGGTAGGAAATATGTATATCTTTGTATTTGCTTACATATGCAAAAGAAAAGTTGAAAGGGAAAAAATGGTAATATTAGTTACCAGTGCATGTGTGTGTGGGGTGTGTGTGTGTGTACATATGTGGGAGTGGAAACTTGCAAAAAGGACAGGATTTTGGATAGGAATGGGGACATGCACTGTACAAGAATCACCCAGGGATGCTGTGAAAATCCAGGTTCTGATTTAGTTGGTCTGGATTAGAGTGCGAGCTTCTGAATTTCTGATGAATTTCCACATTGATGTCCATGCTTCTGGTCTGGGACCCGCACTTGTATAGAAAGTGTGCACACAATTTGAAAAGTCTACCTATGACTTCACTATTGGATAACACCAAGGGATTGATACTCCTTTTGTCATTGTGATGAAGACATTATGGTTCTAGACACCAAAGGATTAACGTCCCTTTTGTTGGTCTGATGAGGACATTATGGTTCTCTATAACCCTTAAAGATGTACAGTGAAGGTAAAAGACGTGAGTCTGGGATTTGCTTGAAAATACTCCAGAAACAAGAGGAACAAATAACAACAAAAGGATAAATAGCAACTGTGGCAAAGTCTTGGTAATTATTCTGGCTTCTGGGAATATTGGGGGTCATCCTGCTGTTCTACTTTTTTTTTAATTTCAAAATTAAATTAATTTTGCTCCAAATTTTATTGATCTGTTCTATTGCTTTTTTTAATCTCTAATTTGATTCTTCTCTAATCTTTATTATTTCCTTCTTTCTTCGGGTATTGGATTTGGTTTGTTCTTTTTCTAGCTCCTTAAAATGTAGGATTAGGTTGTTTATTTGAGATTTGTTATTTTGATTCTTAATATAGGCCTGTATTGTATAGACCTCCTCTTAGAATAGCGTTTGCTGCCTTTTATAGCTTTTGGACTGTTGTGTTTTCATATCCATATGTCTCCATGTATCTTTTTTATTGCCTCTTTGATTTCTTGGTTCACCCATTCATTTCTCTGTAACATGTTATTTAGCTTCTGTGTGTTGTCTCTACTTGCCTAGGTTTGAAATTTTTCATAATAAAATTTTTTTAATGTTTTCTACAATTTCTATTCCCACCACACAAAATAGCCTTTCCTAAGGGTCTCAATGATACCCATTCACAAAATCCAGATAAACACTTGTCTTCATCTTACTTGACTTTCAAGAAGCTTTTGACACATTTGACCACTTCTGCTTTCTCAAAATATTTCTCTCTTGGTTTGCTGACACCACATATCTCCATATTTCTCTGTTGCCTGATACTTCTCGGTTTCGTTGCCAGCACCTTTCTTCCATCTGACCTGCAGATGTGAGAGTCCTTGGGGTCCATGTTGGGCTCCATGTTCTTCTCACTCTACCTTCTTTTCCTACGTGATGATATTGATCTCAGTTACCACCTACTTTCTAGTGACTCCTCGATGCCTAATGTGTCTTCAGTCCAGACTTTTCCTGTGAGCTTCACATGAACATATCCAACTCTGTGATCAGTACCTCCACTTACCGGCTCTTGAAATTCAACATGTCCAAAATGGAACCACTGATCTTTCTCTCAACTTTCTCCTTCATTAACAATTTCTACTTTCATAAATAGTACTGCCATCCACTCAGATCTTCATTCCAGAACTCCGATGTCATCATCTACACCCTTCTTCATCCTCTCAGCCTCTCAGTCACGAAATTCTGTTGCTTCTACTTCCAAAATACTTTTGAAACCTATTTCTGTCAATCTTTACTGCCACCACTGTCCCTGGTATACTAATCACTGAGAAAGCCCTTAAATCATCTCTATAAGTTGTGTGGACCCATACCTCCAAGTTCATTCTCTAGTTTGCAATTAAATTATTCTTAGAGAAACATAAAGATTAAATACTCTTTTGCTTAAACTCCTTCAATGGCTCCTCTTCAACTCCAGTGTCCAAAGTCCTTGCCATGGCCTAGGACACCTGTGTAACTTGTCTGCATCATCCTAAACCTCACTTGATACCATTTCCCCTTTGTTTGTAACATTCTTACAACAGTGGCCAGTGATAGTAGAAGACCATCATTCCAAACCCACCCACCATCTACCAAACCCATCATTTCTTTGGATTTCAGTCTTAGCAACCCTACATCAGAGAAGCCTTAGCTGACCTACTAAAAAAGTTAAGTTCCTCTGTGGTGCACTGCCATTTTTGCTGAGGTTTTCCTTCATTGCATTTAAAACTAATGCACTTAAATGATTATTTAGATAATTATTAGTTTATTGTCAATCACCTGGATTGAAATGAAACCTCCAGGTTTTAACATATTGCATACTGACTGACATGTACCACTTAATTAATTTATGATATATTCTATAAAGACACCTAGTAGGTGCTCAATAAATTGTTACAGTGTTATTGAATGTTGTTGATTTTAAAATGGAACACCAGAAATAGAATATGTATGTTAACATAAAATGTCTCCTAGGAAAACCAAAACCAAACAGAGTAGTGATGAGCTGCTAAATACTTATTTTGCAAGTGGTTATCCCCACCTCTACCCCTGAACTTAGTCCCTTCCCTTATAAGTCATAGCATTCTTGTTGCCTCCACCACTAATGCTTTATCAGAAGTGAGCTGGAGGGTTTAGAAGTTTTTGTTTTGTTTTATTTTGCTATCTTGAATACAGGCTACTCATTACAAGCTGGATGTCAGATCTTCTGTATGGTACTTAAAGTATGTAGCAGACATTTGAGGGTCATTTCTGAGAAGATAACTTTCTTTCCTGTCACTGAACCTAGCCCATTTCAGAGTATGTTAGTTGCTCCTGACAATTTTTCCACTTAGGGCAACTCCATCTTAGAAAAGTTGACTTGAGTCACTGAATGTCTCAGTCACAGTGACCAGCGTGTAGGTTTATTTCCAGTTTCATAGCCCTCAGCCCCAAAATGTCAGGTTAGTTACGAGTCAGTTTCCCAATACTGGTTTTGCCAACTCGAAGAAAGATGAGAATTTATACACTTCCAAGATGGCAAAAGTGTGGAAAACCACATTTTTAGTAAGGTGGGTGAAGGCAGATTGCTGAACAATGAAAGGTTCAACTCTCTGTAAGCATGACAACCATCACCCTGGACCAGTGCTCTGAAAGCATAGCTCCATAGAGGTTCTGGGTGCAGGTGAACCCGCCAAGCAGGTTTGCCAGTGTCTGCCATTTCCAACATGGCAGAAGTTTCCAAGTAGCAACACTCTAGACCCTATAGGAGCTTCTGTACACCTTGTGGAGGGCTGGCCTATAGCAGGAATTTCAATAAATGCATCCTATATTAAACTGCAATTAGGCACTTTTGACTTCTCTGTCTTATTAAGGAAATCGTGCACTGGAGGGAAATAAACCCACAAGATGTCTTTGGTGGCGGAACTTAAAAATTTTTCTTCTTCCCTCCTGGTTCTATTTGTAGATAGTATGCTAGCGGGTTAGTTAATAAACCACAATTGCTTTCCATCTCTGAAGCTAGGATTCATGTATGGCTCTTATTTCTGCAAGAGAGACTGCAAGCTGGGTTCTTGGCCCCTGGTCCTTTCCACTGACATTAATCACACGGGTGTACTCAATTAAAATTAGCAGGTCAGGACAGCAAGTGGGAAGCTCAGGCAGCTGCCCATTTTGTGGCACCTGAAAGGGCCTGTGCAGGTGCTGAGGATCCCCCTGCTACCCATGCCCTGTGCCCAGAACTGCATGCAAGCACCAGCTGAGCACACCAGCCGCTGACAAGGGTGCAGAGAGGTGCTTCTTGTTCCTGTTACCGAGTCAGGTGTGACGCCAGGATTGGATACAGGCCACCATCTGGTTTTCTCAAAAGTGGCTTAGTGTGTGCACTGAAATACATTCTATCTTTCTTTTAACTGTTAAATGCTGGTAACCTGACCCATCACTGTGTCTGCTGATTTCCTCCAGGGCCCTTCCTAAACCTTCACACCCTGGCTCCTGCCTCTCCCTTTGAACTTACTCAGAAAGCCCACCATGGACTTCCTTACTTTTAAATGTGATGTCTCTTCTCTTTCTTTTCGCTGACCTCTCTCTAATGTTTGAGTCCGCCATTGGTCAGATTTCTTTGTGCATTCCTCTCTCTAATGTTTGAGTCTGCCATTGGTCAGATTTCTTTGTGCACTCCTCTCTTGCTTTCCAGACCATCTAGTGAACCTGGTCGTGTATCTGCCTCTGCTTCAGCCCCTTGGTCTCCCTTTCCTTTGCTGTCAGGTTTTCCTCTACCCGGTCATCCGCAGGCTGTTCTAAGATCTGTGCCATGAGGGAAGGCATCCTCTCTCTGCATGAAGATGTACCTCTACTTGTTTGTGTTCTTCAACCTTTCAACCTTTCCTGCTCACTGTCTAATCAAATCCTGCCCACTTGTCAAATTATTCTGGGAATAGCTAATGTGCATTGTATGACTCTAATATGCCAGGCATCGTGCTAGACCTTTACAAACATAAACCTTAATTAATCCTCAAAACCAACCTGAAAAGGAGGTGTTACCTCAATTTGAAAGGAGAAAAATAAAAAGTTCTCTTTTGATGATTCAGAGAGCTTTAGCAACTTGCCCCAAGTCTCCATAGCAATGGTGAGGCTGAGATACAAACGCAGGTCTGCCAGTCAGTAAAGCCCACACTCTATGCCCAGAAACACTGAAGCTCAGTGGCCAAGCTATGTCCTTTTATGGTCAGGCAGTTCTGGGTTTGAAAACCTGCTCAAATATTGAGCTGTTAACACTTTCAATATTCAAGTGTTTTAGCTACAAAGTCAGCACAATGATAATACATACCTCATGGGCTGTATGAAAGAGTATGGTATGATCCTTGGCACATAGTTCTCAATCAGTTTAATGTACTATTGTTCATACTGTTATTATTATGCAGGCTCTTACCCCTAAGCCCAATGCCCTACACAAAGCCTAACAAGTCATATTTCTTCCATGATTATTCTCGTCCTGATGTCTCCCTTCCAAGAGCTTTGCTGCACTTACTGTATCTACCATACCACTTAAACATGATTATTGTCCTCTTGTTTTGTTCTCAGGTTCTCAAACAGTTGTATATTTGAACTCCCCAGTAAACTGCTATATCAAATTTCCTCTAAGAGTTACAGGTACAATCTAAAGGTGAAGCTTTATGTTTGCAGGTTTCATTAGTAGCTCTACATGATTTCAAAGACATCCCTGTTGCCTGTCCAAAAGCCAGTATCTGCTGGTTTGGTCTCATCCCTACAGTCCTTCAAATGCATGAGTACAATCATTTCAAATTAAGTGCAGTTTACTAGAGCAGCTTATTTTCTCATATCTCCCTCCCTCCCTTCCTCTCTCTCAGTGGTGTATCAATAGTATGCATTAAGAACCTGCTATGTGCTAAATACTATGCTAAGCACTGGGAATTCAACAATAAACAAAGCTTATGTAGCACAGTCTAGTGGGGAATTGAGAAAGCAGTGAATCTATTACAAAACCATGTGTTGAGTATTATGATAGAGAATGTGGATATCAAGGAAGCCCTAGGACATCCTCTAATTAGAACTGGGGAATCAAGGGTAGCTTCACAATGGAAGCGAGGTCCATGCTGAGACCAGAAGGTGCCACATAAGTTGGAATGGGGAGAATGTAAATGAGAAAAGAATTTATGCAATGGCTTGTAAGCAAGCGAGAGCACATAGAGTCAAGAAACTGGACAAAACTGGGTTGGCTTCTTGGGTCACAGCCGGAGAGGCAAGCAGGCCTGGTCACCCACGCCTTCTGCACCATGGGAAAGGGTGAGAATGTTACATAATACCATATGTAAATGGCCTTTTTCCCCCTCTTCAATTTGAAAAATTACTTGGAGATGGGAATAGTCAAGAATAGGCTTAGGGAGTTTTGTTATGAGCACTTTCAATAACCGAGGTGAAAACAAGTGATGCCCTTTAGCTTTTGAAAATTCTATGGAGTAGAACTTCTAGGAATCCATGATAGATTTGTTGGAGATAAAAAAGGTAAGAATGACTCCTAACTTCTGGGTTGGGCAGCTGCATAGATTCTGGTTCCATGAGGAAGAGGCATAGGAGGAGGGGAAACTGGTTGGTTGAAAGACATCTGTGTGTTCCATTTTGCTGAAGTTAACCTTGAGATGCCTATGGAAGATCCAGGTGGAGATGTCCAATGGGAAGTTCAATATGTAGGTGAGTCTCAGGAGGTACTCAAGAGCTAGACTTACAGACATTGCAACACAGTGTGTGTATGTGTGTGTGTGTGTGTGTGTGTGTGTGTGTGATTTATTTCCTCTGATTTGCTTTCTCTCTCCCTGCCCAATATTTGAACTCCAGTTGTTAATATTGAAAGTAGGTTTTACTTCCTTGATTGAGAAATTCCTTTCTTTTCTCTGGTTCCTCTTATCCTCACTCCAAAGTCATCACGTATAAACCTATAGCACTTACAAGGTTGCTTTGAAACTATTCACTTGTCCCTCATTTTGGATTCTGATCTACTTGGAGGCAAGGGCTTTGCTTTGCTTATCTTCATACCAAACGTAATGCCTGGCAGTCATGTGTTTTATGAATGTTTTTGCATACACTGTAATTAAAAGCTTGCTATGGTCAAAATGATGAAATGGCGTCATTTGACTTGGGTTTCCTCTCATTTTCCACCAAGGAATCCAGTACCTTTCTTACAAACCCAACTACATTTTCCCCAGGAAAGTACCTGCTTCAAGGCTTTTACCTTACACACGTATCAGACACACCACCGAACACCAAACAGTGCTAAGGCACAGCACCCAGGTGTGGTGAAGAAAACAGAAACAAATAAACACATTCTCTGCCTCCAAGGAGACACTCAGTAGCAGAATGAAAGATATCTGTAGGTTCTGCAGGTAAGGAGAAAGAGGCCCCATCCCTTCAGGTCACATCTTGTGGGTGCTGCTTCCCAGGACTATATTTGAGGTTTGTCCCCAGCCTGCCAGGATTACTCTCCAGACCTCAGCGTTTCAGATGGTCCCTGTCCCAGGCTTCTATAGATTTCTAGTAGGAAGGCCTTGCTAAAACTTGAAAAACCGGACATTGGAAATCTGTTCCAGAACTCTAATAGAACTTCAAATTTTACAAATGGCATTTTATTTTATTATTTTATTTTTTTATTTGAAAGGGAGACAGAGAGAGAGAGAGAGAGATTGAGAGGGAGAGAGAGAGAGAGAGAGAGATTGAGAGGGAGAGAGAGAGCGCGAGCGAGCAGGGGAGAAGGGCAGAGGGAGGGACAGAGGCTCAGTGTGGAGCCTGACATGGGGGCTTGATCCCACAACCCTGGGGTCATGACCTGAAATCAAGAGTCAAAATCACAAGTTGGATGCTCAACTGATTGAGCCACCCAGGTGCCCCACAAATAGCATTTTATAGATCTTTCTTGAGGCTGTTAAATGAACAATATCAAGTAGTCTCTACATAGGTCTTAGCTGCTATAATATGGATCAGTATTAAAATTATGGCAAAAATAAGTAGTAAAGTAAAATGCATTGTTATACTATTTACTTTTTTTAAGATTTCATTTTTGGGGCACCTGGGTGACTCAGTCACTTAAGTGTCCAACTCTTGATTTTGAATCAGGTCATGATCTTGCAGTTCTTGGGATGGAGCCCTGCATCGGGCTCTGTGCTGACAGCACAAAGCTTGCTTGGAATTCTCTCTGTCCCTCTTTCTCTCTCCCTTCCCCACTCATGGCTCATGCTCTCCTCCTCCTCGCTCTCTCTCAAAATAAATAAATAAACTAAAAAAAAGAGATTTTACTTTTAAGCACTCTCTACACCCAATTTGGGGCTCAAGTCACAACCCTGAGATCAAGAGTCTCACACTCCACCAACTGAATGAGTCAGGCACCCTGTATTGTACGGTTTCCTTTACAAGGTAGACCAACTTCGACAATGGCTTTCATTGAAAGGTCTTGGTGTTTAAAGTATCTTAAAACATTTTTCTTAGTTTCCAGCTAAGATATGAGTATTTTGGGTACACCTTGTGAATGTGTGTTTGAGCTGTAAGTAAACATGTGACAGTCATGTGTTATTGTAATAGATTGTGTCTCTTTAGAATCTTTGTTCCTTAGTCTTATAGGAAGGGTGTATCATGGTTCTTGTATGTGCTACAGACCTTAGATCAGTAGAAGCAAAAACCCAGATGCTGTGTCCCCAACCATTGTAGGGAGAGCTAGCAGGAGCCTGATGCAGTATGTTGCCAAAGGGCTTCTTAGAGGTGACAGGACAGTTTGGAAAAGGTAGGCATGCTGCCTAAACAGACTGACGTCTCTGAAAAATGGACGGCAGGTCATCAGTCTTCAGCTGCTGATGTAAAAAGCCTCTAACAAGAATGCTTTCACTTTTGAAATTCAGAAAGGTAAATTTCCCAAGGACTGTAAAATGACTCTTGTCTCCTATATTGATATTTTTCTCTGAAAAATAAATGTCTTTTTGCATTATTTAAATAGCACATAATTAAGTACTAAGGGCTCTCTGTTATTTGTACCCCGAGCACAGCCAGTGAGCTATGTAGGCCTAGAGGGCCCAGGAGAGATGCTGGCTCGCAGGGCAGGAGAGAGGAAGAGCGCTCTGGAGAGAGACAGACAGAGACTGGGGGTGGGAGGAAGAGAAAGAAAGTGTTTAACATTCAGAATTTGTCCACAGCCGATAATTTATTGGAACTCATCTGTAACAAGGCCTGGCACTGATTTATAAGTTGATTTGAAAAATAAATAAAAGTGATAGAAACCTGCATTTGGTTTTAATGATAGACTGTTGCAGCGTGAAAAGTAAGGATATGAAACATTGCAAGGAAATTAGATAGTATGCCCCGAAGACAATTGCAGCTACCAGCCCATTAATTGTTAGATATTTATTATTAAAAATTTCTTTTCATGAGTGACTGCAGAATATTTGTGCTACTCAAGCTGTTGAGTTCTGACATGAATGGAGTGTGGAGAGCTCATTTTATTCTGTGTGTGTGCGTGTGTGTGTGTGGAACTGGCAAGGCAACTGACCAAACTAGGTGATAGATCTTTACTGAAAAAACACATAGAGGGGCTGCCTCGTGGGCAGACTCAGAACAGAGCAAGGAATGTTAGAGCACATGTCATTTCTGGAGCCACTGTCTTCATCATCATCATCATCTTCTTCACCATCATCATCCTCATCACCGCTGTTATTATTACTGCTACTATTATTTTTTACCCTCATGTGAACACAAGCTAGATGTTTGACCTCTGAAAATACTACTCTAATATTACTGGCAATAGCGCTCCAGAGGGACTCAACCTATGAATGCCAAGAGCGTTATTCTTATGTCACCAGTATTTAATTCCTAATGTTTTCTTTCAGTCTAGGAAGATCCAGAAAGGTTGCTATTTGACCATATCATGGTTTAGATTAGTGTATACAGCAGGTGCACCCAAAACAAGGTATCCCCTCCTCCAGGCTTTAGAGGGCCTAAAACTGCTTTCTTTAAAAAAATAGATAATATATTTGTTTTCTCATAGAGAAAAAAATGAAAAGAGAGTGGGTCTTTAATTAACTAGAAATTACTCATCATTACAGACTGGCATCATTAGTTCTTAAGTGTTCATCATTCTCTCTTTAATCCATATTTAAAACTTTATTTTTGTAGTTCTT
Source organism: Mungos mungo (assembly GCA_004023785.1). Classification (NCBI taxonomy): domain Eukaryota; kingdom Metazoa; phylum Chordata; class Mammalia; order Carnivora; family Herpestidae; genus Mungos; species Mungos mungo. The sequence goes on along the minus strand of PISW01001779.1, from coordinate 31,031 downwards.
TTATTTGTCGGATATATTTAAAAAATTTTTAATGTTTATTTTTGAGAGAGAGAGAGAGAGAAAGAGAGAGCAAGAGGCAGAGGGGCAGAGACAGAGGGAGACACAGAATCCAAAGCAGGCTCCAGAGCCTGATGTGGGGCTTGAACCAAAGAACTGTGAGATCATGATCTGAGCTGAAGTCAGAAGTTTAACCAACTGAGCCACTTAGGTGCCCCATTTGCCAGGTATTTTTAGGGAAAGGATATGTGTAGACAGATTTTCATTTATTCAAAATATGTAATCAACTGGTGCAGATACTTTACTTTTTGTATCAAAAGGCACAGTCTTATAGCCAGTCTTAATTCCTGATCCATCCGCTCTTAGAGCTAGTTTCAGTTTTACATTTTCTACTGTGCAGCAAGGAGGCACCCAGAAATAATTCACAGCAGAGAAGGCTGGCATAGCAAAGATACAATTGTTTATACAAATAGTGTATTAAAAATAACTGTGATGAGTTGCAATGCAAATCCATAAATTTAGTTTTCCAGCATTTAATATCTAATAAAAATACAGTCTAAACAATACAGGATAGGTGCTCCGTGTGCACGATGTCCAGCTTTGCCATCCAGTGATTTACCAATGTCATTCTTTCTGACTCTGTTTTGCTGATGGTTCTTATCATTAGTGCACTGAACTCGAGGATAAAGCACTGAAGGTCTGAGCAAATGCTTGGATTTAGATTCCGGCTGGATGGTCAGTTTCCTGAGGGTAGAGACTGGGAGTATTTCTATTTTTGTAGCTTCAAAGCCCAGCCTGGTGCTTCTCACTTTGAGAATAATGGACTGATCAGCTAACTCAGCGGAAAGGCTTCTTTTTGAAGCATTTGTGAAAACCCATCAACCTGTGTTAATTGCTCCCTGCCCTTCCTCCTTATCCCAGTAAGGAGAACATTTCAGCTATTGATACACAGATGCTGCCCAGGTGAGAACCAGGCTTGCATCCTGGAATAAAGAATTTGCCCTGTAAGGTGGCATACAACGTCCCTTCGAGCTCTGGAAACTGGTCTACCTTTTCTCTTCCCCAGAGCTCCCAGGTGTGTGTACCCATCCCTGCTCTCTCTACAAGTCACCTTACCTGAAATTTCTTTGAGATTGTATGGATATGCTTGACCCCAGCCCTTCTCACCTCCAGCTTTGCTTACATTTCCTTTCCTTTCCTTTTCTCTCTCTGTCCTGTCGCATATCTGTTTTCCAAAATTAACTCTGCTGCTTCTTTGGTTTGTCTACTCCCCACATATAGTCATGACGACCCTTTTAAACTGTAAATCAGAGCACATCCCTCCCTTTCAGTGACACAGCATCACACTCAGCAGGTCACAGTAAGGACATTTTATTTGGACATGAATGAAATGAAAACATTTGCCATGTGGATATATGAGGAACGCAAGTGCAGACACCCTAAGATGAGCTTGTTTGGTGTGTCTAGGGGTGGTGGTGAGGGTGGAGACTGAGGTCTGCAAGACGTGGTCCAGAGGTAGCTGGGAGCTAGACCATCTGCCCCACGTCCTGGCCTGGTGGGACCATTCCCTGTTCTCTGCTTTCCTCAGAGGTCTCCGCAAATGGAGGGTCTGACTAATTTTTCCCTTCAAAACTAGGTTGATAGCTTATGCCTATTTTCCTAAATCAGTTATCAATGGTACCCCCTTTCATTTCAAAAGTGTCTAGGTTTGGATGACATTATGGGAGTCCCCTCTTACTGTGGGGAACACCTTCCAAGCCTCCGGTGGATGTTGGAAACTGGAGATTAAGAGACAACAACAATAACTAAATAAAATAGAATGATTGTAACAACATGCTGTACTAAAAGCTAGGTGAATGTGGTCTCTCTTCCCAAATATCATATTGTACTATATGTTTCTTGCGAGGATGTGGGATAATAAAATTCCTCTATGGTGAGATGAAGCGAGGTGTTGACATATGCTTTGTAACAGTAGTTTGAGCCTACTGTTGACTGTGTAACAACACCTTGGAAGGAGGATCATCTGCTGCCAGACTGTGGGGGGTGGTGGGGATAACTGAAACCACAGAAGTGAAACCCCATGTATGAGAGAGAACTGCTGTATATGATTATCTGTCAAATCTTCCTATTCAAATGTCACCAGTTTATGGTGTCTTTTCTGATCCTCTTGAATGGCTGTGATCTATTTCTCTTGCAAACCACACAATCTACCTTTTTTACTCTTGTGCTTTTCTGATTTTTAAAAAATTTTCAGTGTTTATTTTTGAGAGAGAGAGAGAGAGACAGACAGACAGACAGAATGTAACCAGGGGAAGGCAGAGAGAGGAGACACAGAATCTGAAGCAGGCTCCAGGCTCCAAGCTGTCAGCACAGAGCCCAATGTGGGGCTCGAATCCATGAACCATGAGATCATGAACTAAGCTGAAGTCAGGTGTTTAACTGACTGAGCCACCCAGGTACTCCCGTGCTTTTCTGGTTATAGTCATGTACAGTCTTGACTTCTTTCTTCTAAAGATTTTGAACATGAACACTACTTCAGTAGATGCTACAAGAGAACCTAGGATGGTTCCTTACACAGTAATGAATACCCAAACCTAGTGCTGCATGGTAAATAATGGACTGACCTACTTGAAGTTCAACAGAAGGATCCACGACCATTCTCAGGAGTTTGAGACCCATGAGTTTGGGTTCTTCATACAAGCTTTACAAAATGGGGAATTTTCTCCCAAATCACAAAGTGGAGGAATTATATAAAAGTTTACAAACTACAAAGAACAAAAGTATTTGTTTATCTAGTTCATTTAGAACAGGGTTTTCTAAGATATGGTCTTAGAACATGAGTTGGGCCTGATGATAGCAGAGCATTTATCATAAAAATGATGTCAATTAAAGAAATGCTGTGTTAGAGCCTAACAGGGCTTTTAGTATATTTTTTGGTTAATAGTGGAATTCTCAGAACTTTTAATAAACAAAATTCAAATCTACAAAGAGGGACTATAGTATCTCACATTTTCCAAATTTAATTGATCATAAATACATCTCCTCAATTCTCTTACCCCTTATTCTTATGGAGCCTAAGGAAAATGGTAATTTAGAAAGCAGTTTTATAATTATTTATGAGGATATCTCCACTATATTCGTTTCCCAGGTTAATTCTAACCACAAATTGTTAATACACCTCAAAATCTTATGAGGCAATTTCCCCCGGAGTCAGTGTTTTAACTGAGATCTCCTGACGAGCGTAACCACTTGGCACTGCATTCATCCTTCGAAGCACAAGGACAGTAAGACTGTCGGGCTGCACTCAGGCCCCCAATCTGGACTGTTCCGCTTCAATCCTTTGCTTTTCTATTACCATTTTTGCACAGAGATTCATCAATTCATGCTGAATTCTTTTGCCTTCAACCTCTCTTCCTCTTCTCTGCGCCCATCCTGCCCACGCTCCTATTCAGCCTCCCCAAACACTGTTTCATCCAACCGCACCCTGGTCAGAAGTCCTAAGTGCTTCTCTTTTTTCCTGTAGAGTCATTTCCAACATATCCACCTAGAAATCTGAGTACTGCCTCAGGAGCACCATAGAGTAATGGTAGATTTAATGCCAGTAAACAGATTAAGAATAATATTTGTAGTAGGAAGATTTTCTACTGCATCTAAAAATTACAGACAGAAGCACATCTCTCTTAAAAACGTGCTGTCAAGTTAAGCATGCTTGGCTGTGTTCTGGAAATTTCTTGCTCCTTGTATTTTCATTTCAGTGAGATGTTGAACTTTTACAGAAAAAAATTTTTCTGATACTGCTGTAATTGGAAAACAGCACTCTATTAAGTTTAAGGTGTACAGACAGCACAAAGATTTGATTTACATATATTGTGAAATGATCACCACAATAAATTTATTAACATCAATCATTTCATATGGATCCAAAATTAATCAACCAACCAAGCAAGCAAGCAGGCAGGCAAGCTATCACTTTTTTCATGTGATAAGAACTCGGGATTTACCCTCTTTACAACTTTGCTATATACCGTACAGCAGTGTGTACCATGTTGGTCATGTGTACATTAAGTGTTTAGCACTTACTTATCCCTGGAAGTCTGTGCCCTTTGGACACCTTCCTTCAATAGCCCTCTGATATTCTGGTCACCATATGTCTGATCTCTATTCCTGTGAGTGTGGTTTTCTCTTCTCTCTCTCTCCTCTCAGTTCCACATATAGGTGAAATCAGACACACAGTATTTGTATTTCTCTGATTATTTCACTTAGCATAAATGCCTTGTAGGTCCATCCATGTCTTCACAGATGGCAGGATTTGTGGGCAAATTCTGTTGCATATATACATACCATTTTTTCTTTATCCCCTGCATCCATCAGTGGGCACTTAGGTTGTTTTCATGCCTTGGCTCTTGTAAATAATACTGCTACGAATATGGGGCTGCAGAAATCTCTTCACTATAGTGTTTTGTTTCCTTTGGATATATTCTCAGGTGTGGAATTGATGGACCACATGGTAGGTCTGCTTTTAACTTTTTTTCTTTACTGCACCAGTTAACAATCCCACTAACAGTGCACAAGAGTTTCCATTCTCTTCAGAATTTGTTCTCTCCTGTCTTTTTGATGATGGCCATTCTAACAGGTGTGAAGGAATATCTCATTGTGGTTTTGATTTGCATTGCCCTAGGGTTAGTGATGTTGAACATCTTTTTATATAGGTATTGGTCATTTGTATGTTTAAAGAAAAGTTATGGGAGAAAAACTTTAATTGAAAAAACTCCATCTAAGTCATTCATTTGTTTTTCTATGAATTAGCAAATCATCACTACTCCTTGATTTTTGGTGGATGATACCTATTCTAACTCATGATCCGAGACAGCAGATTTAATACCAAAGACTCAAAAACAAACTTGTAATCTGTTCCTCTCATATTATTTTATTTTTTTGTTTTTTATTTATTTTTGAGAGAGAGAGAGAGACAGCGCGAGCAGGGGAGGGTCAGAGAGAGAGAGGGAGATACAGATTCTGAAGCAGGCTCCAGGCTCTGAGCTAGCTATCAGCACAGAGCCTGATGCGGGGCTCAAACCCATGAACTGTGAGATCATGGCCTGAGCCAAAGCCGGACACTTACCCGACTGAGCCACCCAGGCGCCCCTTCATATTATTTTATTTTTAAAAATATTTTTAAAGTTTATATTTGAAGTCCAGTTAATTAACATATAGCTATAATATTAGTTTCAAGTATACAATATAGTGATTCAGAGCTTCTATACAGCACCTGGTGCTCCTCACAAGTGCCCTTCTTAATCCCCATCACCTATTTTACCCATCCCCCTACACACCTCCTCTCTGGTAACCAACAGTTTGTTCTCTAGAGTTAAGAGTCTTTTTTTTTTTTTTTTTTTTTTTTTTTTTTTTTTTTTTTTTTTTTTTTTTTTTTTTTTTTTTTTTTTTTTTTTTTTGGTTTACCTCTCCCAATCTCTTTCTTTCTCTTTGTTCATTTTTTGATTCTTAAATTCTGCATACGAGTTAAATTATACGATTGTGTTTCTCTTACTGACTGATTTCACTGATACTCCTTAGCTTCATTTATGTCATTGAAAATGGCAAGATTTAATTCTTTTTTATGGTTGAGTAATATTCCATTGTGTGTATATACCATGTCTTCTTTATCCATTCATCACTCAATGGACACGAGCTCTTTCCATAATTCAGCTATTGGAGATAATGCTAATATAAACATCAGGGTTCATGTATCAATTTGAATTAGTATTTTTGTATTCTTTTGGTAAATATAAGTAGTGCAATTTCTGGATCATAGGGTAGTTCTACTTTAAACTTTTTGAGGAATCTCCATAATGTTTTCCACAGTGGCTTCACCAGTTTGTATCCCACCAATAATGCAAGAGAGTTCCTTTTTTCTCCACATCCTCGCCATCACCTGTTGTTTTTTGTGTTGTTGATTTTAGCCATTCTGATAGGTATGAGGTGATATCTCATTGTAGTTTTGATTTACACTTCCCTGATGATGAGTGATGTTGAATATCCTTTCATGTGTTTGTTAGCCATTTGTATGTCTTCTTGGAAAGATGTCTGTTCATGTCTTCTAATTTTTAAGTTGGCTTATTTGTGTTTTTTGGGTGTTGAGTTTTATAAGCCCTTTACAGGTTTGAGATACTAACCTTTTATCACATATGTCATTTGCAAATATCTTCTCCCATTCTGTATGCTGCCTTTTAGTTTTGTTGATCGTTTCCTTTGCTGTGCGAAAGTTTTTCACTTTGATGGAATCCCAATAGTTTTATTTTTTATTCTTGCATTTGTTTCCCTTGCATCAGGAGACATCTAGAAAGAAGCTGCTATGGCCAATGGCAAAGACACTATTGCCTGTGTTCTCTTCTAGGATTTTAATGATATCCTGTCTCACTCTTAAATATTTAATCCATTTTGAATTTGTTTTTGTGTATTGTGTAAGAATGTGGTCAGGTTTCATTCTTTTGTCTGTCACTGTCCAGTTTTCCCAACACCATTTGCTAAAGGGACTGTCTTTTTCTTATTGGATATTCTTCCTTGAATTGAATATTAATTGACCATATAGTTGTAGATTCATTTCTGGGTTCTCTATTCTGTTCCATTGATCTGTGTGTCTGTTTCTGTGCCACTATCATATGGTCTTGATTACTACAACTTTGAAATATAACTTGAAATTAGAAATTGTGATTCCTCCAGCTTTGCTTTTATTTTTCAAGGTTGTTTTTGTTATTTGAGGTCTTTTGTGGTTCCATAAAAATTTTCGGATTGTCTGTTCTAGCTCTGTGAAAGATGTTGGTGGTATTGTGATAGGGATTGCATTAAATGTGTAGAGTGCTTTGATACACACATTTAGTATAGACATTTTAACAATATTTGTTCTTCTAATCCATGAGCATGGAGTGTCTTCACATTTAGTCACCTTCAATTTCTTTTATCAGTGTTTTATAGATTTCAGAATATAAGGCTTTTACCTCTTTGGTTAAGTTTATTCCTAAGTATCTTATTGTTTTTAGTGCAATTGTAAATGCGATTGATTCCTTACTTTCTCTTTCTGCTGCTTAATTACTGGTGTATAGAAATGTAAGACTTCCAGATGTTGATTTTGTATTCTGCCAGCAGAAAGAAGAAAATAATAAAGATTAGATTGGAAATTAAGGATATAGACACTAAACAAAAACAAGCCAACAACAGAAAAGATCAATGAAAACAGGAGCTTATTCTGTGAAAAAAATTAAGAACATTGATAAACTTCAAGCCAGACTTATCACAAAGAAAAGAGAAAGGACCTAAATAAGTCAAATCACAAATGAGAGAGAAAAATTAATAACCAACACCACAGAAATCGAATAATAAAAGACTATTATAAAAAACTACATTCCAACAAGTTGGACATACTGGAAGAAATGGATAGATTCCAAGAAACATACGAACTATCATAGCTGAAGCAGGAAGAAATAGAAAACTTGAATAGATCAATAACCAGCAAAGAAATCAAATCAGGAACCAAAAATCTCCCAACAGATGAAAGTCCAGGGCCAGATGCCTGCACCTAGGAATGCTACCGAACAGTTAAGGAAGAGACAATACTTATTCGTCTCAAACTATCCAAAAAATAGAAAAGAGAGCAAAACTTCTACATTCATTCTATGAGGCCAGCGTTATCCTGATAAAACCGGATAAAGACTCCACTAAGAGAACCACAGGCCAGTATCTCTGATGAATATGGATGCAAAAGTTCTCAATAAAATGCCAGCAAGTGGAATCCAACAATAGATTTAAAAAATCATTCAGGAGCTCAGGGATGCCTCAGTTGGTTGAGTGTCTGACATTGGCTCAGACCATGATCTCAGTGATGTCACTCTGTCAACGGAAAGCTCACTTCAGATCCTCTGTCCTCCTTTCTCTGCCCCACGCTTGCTGTGGTCTCCAAAAAGAAAACATTTAAAAAATCATTCACCGCAATCAAGTGGTGAGTTGCAAGGGTGATTCAATATTCACAGATCGATCAATGTGATATGTCACATTAATCAAGGTTAAGAACCAGATGATCATTTCAGCAGAGGCAGAAAAATGTTTGGCAAAATACAACATCTATTCACAATAAAAACTCTCAACAGATTAGGTTTAGAGGGAACATACTTCAACATAATAAAGACTATCTGTGAAAAACCCACAACTAACATCATCCTTAATGGGGAAGAACTGAGAGCTTTCCCCCTAAGGTCAAGAACATGACCAGGATGTCCATTCTCACCACTGTTATTCAACATAGTCCTGGAAGTCTTTGCCTCAGAAATTAGAAAACAAAAAGAAATAAAAGGCACCCAAACTGGCAGGGAATCATAAAACTTTCACAATTTGAAGATGACATGATGCTCTATATAGAAAACCCAAAAGATTCCACCAAACAACTGCTAGAGCTGATAAATGAATTTTGTCATATTCTTTTAAAACAGCCTCTGCCACTCTGTTTTCCTGTCCCCTGCACTCTAGACCCTAAGAGTGCGGTAATAGACCAGCAACCCCAACACCATGTAAGAGCTTTTAGAAATACTGATTCATTGAAGATGAGTCTCATCTGTCTCCAAATCTAATGATTAGGAGTCTGCTCTTGAATGAGGTTCCTCCAAGCACACTAAATTTAAGGAGGGAGGTGAGGGGCCAGCCATTTAAATCTCAGTTTTCACATTTTTTTTTTGGTAAAGAATAATCTCTTAGGACTGCTGCAAAGATGAAATAAAACAATGTATTCTGGTGACTATGAAGCATGTTGCTGATCTGAATTACATGACGGTTCTTTACTCACTGTCTCCACTCATCCATGCCTTTTTCTGCATCTCACCTGTTCCTCTGCCTGAAAAGCCTTTCCTCATTTCCTTCCAAGTGTCTATATGAATTGTGGGATAAATTGAATTCCCCCCAAATTCATTTGTTGAAGTTCTGATCCTCAGTATCTCAGAATATGACTATTTGGAGACAAGGCCTTTAAAGAAGTGATTAGTTGAAATGAAGTCTTGGGACAGGCCTGAATCCAAGACAGCTGGTGTTCGTATAGAAAGAAGAATGGCGCCTGGGTGGCTTAGTCTGTTAAGCGTTGGACTTCGGCTCAGGTCATGATCTCACAGTTTGTGGGTTTGAGCCGTGCATTGCACTCTTGTGCTGACAGTTCGGAGCCCGTAGCCTGCTTCAGATTCTGTGTCTCCTCTCTCTGCCCCTCTCCCACTCATACTCTGTCTCTCTGAAAAATAAAAATAGAACATTAAAAAATTTTTAAGGGAAAGAAAAGAAGGGATGAGGACAGAGATGCACACAGAGGAAGAATCATGTGAGATCACAGGGAGACGATGGCCACCTACAGGCCAAGGAGAGAGGCCTCAGAAGAAACCAACCCCATCTACCAACATTTTAATCTGAGACTTTCCAGCCTCTAGAACTGGGAGGAAATAAACATGTGTTGTTTAAGCCACCCAGTCTGTGTTCTTTGTTAGATCAGCCCAGCGGACGACGAATACTCTGTCTTCCTGGTTTCAGGAAGTTTCAGGTGCTCTCTCCTCCAGCCCCTACTCCCCACCCCAAACCCCAATCTACACAACTACATTGGGTGGAGTTTTAACTAACTTAGCACACATACATGTTTTATATCTTCAAATAGGTATTATGATTCTGGAGACTGGGCAAACTCTATACACTGTACATTTTACATGCCTGTGAATAAGTTAATCAAAATAAACTTGTTGATTGATTGCTTGAAAGAAGAATCCCAGTCAAGTGTGCTAGCCAGCCCAAGAATAATTCTACCTCTAGATAAAGCAAAACAGAGTTTGCTCCCATTAAGCCTATATTGGTGCTAATCTCATGATGTAATGTAAGTGCTTATAAAGCCAGTTTGGGGGGTAGCCAAACTGTGGAATAAGTGAATCTTAAAGCTTTCCCTTTGAATAAAAAATTCTAACTCTTAGGGCACCTGGGTGGCCCAGTCGGTTGAATGTCCGACTTTGGCTTAGGTCATGATCTCACAGTCCATGAGGTCAAGCCCCACTTTGGGCTTGCTGCTGTCAGCGCAGAGCCCACTTCAGGTCCTCTGTTTCCCCCTCTCTCTGTCCCTCTCCACTTGCGCTCTCTTAAAAATAAGTAAACCTCCTGCTCACTCTTTCTCTCGCTCTAAAATAAAAATAGAAACAAATAAATTTAAAAAATTCTAACTTCTTATTTTATTTGACCTGCCAGTCCTACTCCACCCTCACAACAATGTGGGGTAAGCAAAGATATTATGGCTCCTACCTGAAAGGTAAAAATGCTGAGGTTTGGAAAGGTCACAAGGTTTAGCCAAGGCCCTTAACTAGTTAGTAGCCAGAATGTCCAGTGGGAAGTCTCTGGCACTTTATTAACAAACAGGTTGTGATGGAGTTCTCAATGAAGGGTCTTCATAGAAGAAAAAAGAGGAATCTCATGGCCTTCCATCCCATCCTTCCCCCCAAAATAACAAAAAAGCACAAAAACCCAGAGCATGCATGTGAATAAGCCAGAAACCGTATTTTTTTTAACTCTCTGCCAGAACTTCTTAAATTTAAAACCAAAATTGAAAGCAATCTCCATAGAATTTCTCTGGAGAGAAATGACCTACTTCAGCTTATATTCCTCCCTGTATTTGCTCTGAGCCTTGGGAATTACCTTGTCCATATATTTTCATTCAGAATGAATGCTCTAATATATTTCTTTAATCATCTGTTGCATCAGAGAATATTGTTTCATGCATATTAAAGACTTGAGCATGTAATAGACCAGTGTTCTGACTAATAAAAGCACTCAAAGCATGTCAGTAGTCTTATTGCTTTTCTTGGCTTCAGGATAGATGTGTTTTATTTGGCAAGTAATAATAATAATACAAATAATAATGATAATAGCGCTTACACTAAACAAAAGGAATTATTATTTTTTTAAAAGGGTGCCGTGGCCTTGTACAGATTATTATTCTTTTGAAGCGGTTGGCCCTCTACCCCACTTCCAGAGTGTTTCATTCCCCACTCAGGCAAATCAATCAATGAGGACGAGGAGGCTTCTCTGTGCCCCGTATCAAGCTGAGCAGAAGTAATACAGACAACCTTTGCCTAGAATATCTTCTAGTCTGATATGGGTCTGTAAGACTTTCACAGAACAATGAAAAGCACAAACCACAAACAGAGAAGGAAAGATCTTCATAGAGGGATGAGGCTTAAGTAGGATTTTGGTAGAAGGGAAAGAAAGATTGGGATGAGTGAACAAAAAGAAGGAGGGAGTTCTGGGCAAGGAGAAGAGTGTGAACAAAGGCACAATGTTGCATATTTGTTTAATAAACATTTACTCTCGAACTCACTTTTCTAGATGGGAGGGTCACAGAGATAAAAGACACTGTTTGGTTCTAGAGTGAAAAGTAGAACAGACCCTAGCAGATTGTTGTATACAGAGTGATGGGTGTCATGAAAGAACCAAGGGTGATGGGCCCACTGACCTCAGAGAAGGGCCACGTGACATGACGGGGGAGAAACATGAGTACAGAGAAACTTTTCTCAGAATTGCTCATTCCTAGGAGGAATCTTGAGTAGCCAGAGGAAGGAGAGGAAGAACATCCCATTCAAAGGGAATCATTTGGTGAGGGCAAGTGGGACAGAGAGAAGAGGAGAGTTTGTCATATTTCAGTTTGGCTGGAGCAAGATGTGTGTGTGAGGCACAGTGAGGGATGAGGCTGGAGACAGGCTGAGGAAACCCAGGAATCCTACCGAAGAATTCTGATGCTGCTCTGGAAGCAGCCAGGAACAAATGCCATATTCGTAAAAGAGCAGGAAGGAGAGGAAGGAGGAAGGCCTGTTTGGAGCACAGGCTTCTGTGAAGTTGAGAGAGAGAGCGAGAGGGAGAATGGGAAGGTAATGGAGAACTTTGCTTTGTCTTTCACAGAAGTTTGAATTTGAGCTAGAACATAATCTGGTAACTGGAAGTTCATGTTCTCATTCTGGCATTTCTTTTTGTGAGATTTATTTGACCTGAGCTTCATGCACCTGATTATACGCAGTCAAAATAATCAAACCAGATTGTGTGAACCTGGGCAATCACAGTCATACTCTCTGACTTTGCTTAGCATCATTTAACAATGACAAGTGGGAAATTAATGTTATATCCTCAATGATCTCAACTAATGCTGATCTCTCTCAAATAATGTTTTGTCCCAATTTCTCATGCATTCAAAGTCCTTGCATAAAATAACAGTTGCTAAAGCAAATCTCATAATCATAACTGGTACTGTTTATGTTTTAGTATCTTAATCTTGATATATACATGGAAAAATCTTTAGAAGTTGATTGACTAGCACTATATTAGAACTCTAAAAAGTCAGTGGACATTGTCTTCATTCCTTGACCTCTATTTGAATGATATTTAACCATAAGGTAATGGAAAATGGAAATGTACAAGAGGAACTAAGAGTGGAAGATTTCATTGTAATCCTTTAGCATGGCTCTGAAAATAAATTCACACAATCTTGCCATTCAGTTTACCGGCTGGTAAAATGCCCTTAACGTTTTGCCACACAAATGCCCAAGGGATGCATGATGTAGCTAATGGCAACTTTCTGTATGACTTCAGGATTTATGACTGAATATGGAATGTACTGTCATTTGGAGATTTTATATCTTCCAGGAGTCAGTAAATAAGTATTGTCTGTGTCCTCCTACAATTTAGGAGTGGGGTCTGGATATGATGAAAAATGAGACAGGTAGTATCTCTTTAATCTAACAGGCTCATACAAGAAAAAAAAAGCTTATTTTTGCAGAAACTTAAAGGATCAAGGTAAAATGAAAATGAACCTAAACTGCTTAAAAATTTTATGTAATGAAAGAATAGGGTTTTTTAAGCATGTAATTTGTTTTCAAGAAAAGTAGATTATGGGTCACAATATTTGATGAAATCTCCAAAGAAACTATTGAAAAAATAATATGAGAGGAGATCCAATGGGAAAGTGTTAGTAAATGGTACATCTGAAATACATATAAAATTTAAAAATGCAAAACCTGCTCAAATATTTCTGGGTCATGTAAAAAAAATCTGGCAAAAAAAGTTATGATAGAAAGAAGCACAAGCCAATATCTTACCTTCTAATAAGGTTTAAAGGAGCTGACATTGGAAAATGAAAATAAACTTTAAGAATCAGTTCTAGAGATATGCTTATGTTATTATTTGTTATTCTATTTTTTCTTGCATAGGAGTTCAGAAAACATCTTATGATTCTCAACACAGCCCATGGCCTGGCTCATTGTATCAGTCTGCTCAGGCTGCCATAAAAAAATACCACAGAGTCTGGTGGCTTAATCAACAGACATCTATTTTCTACAGTTCTGGAGGCTGGAAGGCAAAGGCCAAGGCACCATGGTTGCTTCTTGGTGAGGCCTCTCTTCTTGACTTGAGGATGGCAGCCTTCCTTCTTGTCCTCACATGGCCTTTGCTCTGTGCATGTGTACATCATGTCTCTTCCTCTTCTCATAAGGATACCAGTTTTACTGGATTAGGGCCCCACCTTTATGGCCTTATTTAACCTTAGTTGCTTGTTTATATAGGTCTTGTCCCCAATAGTCACATTGGGGTTCAACATCAGTGTTTTTTTTATAGGGGGCAAAATTCAGCTCAGAACACTCATCAGTATCAACTCTGGGAAGAGCTAAATCACAAATTAACTTATTAAAACTCTCACTAAGATAGTTTCTACTTTCTTAGGTAATTTTATATAAATATTTTTAGTTATCTAAGTCTTTATCTCAGGTGTCATGTGTAAACTCTAGATACATTTGTAAGAATATCAGCAACACTGACATAATTCTTTGGAGAATAAAGGAGCATTCTAGTAAAAGCAGTGGGTACAAAGTCTAGCTGGGGACATTCAGATGGTGGAGGAGAGGTTTAATAAAGGAGAGGAATACAGCTAGATAGATGTGAGAGTCAGCAGTAGGGTGAGAGTGGAAGGGACACAACTCAGGCTTGTTTCTTTAGGGAGAATAATAGGCTTGGTGTTTAAAACCTTACTGCTGTTATTTTTTTCTCACCCAGAGCTTTTAAGTGGACAGACATGGCTTCACACAAGGGAGCTCAGTTACCTCTATTCTTCCTCACTCAGTTCTGCTGATACTTCAGAGTAAAACCTTAGACAATTGGAATAATCCTTGGAGTCCTCAATTTCCTCTTCTTTAAAGTGAACTGTACATTGCAGTAAAATCCTATTCTAATCCTAACAGTCTGGCCTGGACTTCTGTAAGACTTCCTTCTGGAGCATGTATATTCTGGTTCCAATATTTCTAGAACACTTGCTATGAAATGTATAGAAGCCTTTCATCTCCCCTTAGGTATAAGCAGCTTGGCAATGCCAAGCTTTATGCCCAACTTGATTGAATTTTGAGGTACAATCTGGAAATCACTGTAATCCGAGAAGTAGAGAGGAAGAAGAAAAAAAAAACATAGTATAAAATCCAAGTAAATGGCCTTATTTCCATGGCCCTGTTATATAGTTAGCTCATTTATTTAGAAGTAATTTCATTTTAATTACCCCAATTCTGTTTTTGTAATGCTCATGTTTAAAAGGATAGATTAAATTTAAGCTTTATGTGTTGAGAGTGGAATTTCTTTTTTCTTTTTTTACAAACATTAGAGTTTTATTTGACAAATGCTGTTCTTAGTTTATAGGACAATTCAAAATATCTACACTTGCATGGGATATATCATCATGATAGAATGACATGGCAGAAACACATCATATCCCTATAATTTTTCATATGTTTTAAGTATGCCCTGCTCCATTTCTTGTTACAGTCTGTATTTTATTTTTTTTAATTTTTAAGTTATTTTTTAATTTGGTTTTTTCAGTCTGTATTTTAAAATCTAGATCGTCTAGTGTAAGTATGACTACTCTGGCTTTGTTTTGTGACCATTAGCATGATAGATGGTTTTCTATCCCTTTACTCTCAATCTGGAAAATAGGTCTCTTCTAAATAGCATATCAACGGGATCTTGTTTTCTTATCCATTATGTTAACCTATGTTTTTTGATCAGAGCATTTAGTCCATTGACATTTAGAGTAAGTAATTTATTGCCATTGCGTTGCCTTTAGAATTGGAGTTCCTGGTGGTGTTCTCTTATCCTTTCTAGTCTTTTTTGCTTTTGGTCTTTTTTGTTTTGTTTCATCTTTTCCCCCCTCAGAGAGTCCCCCTTAAAATTTCTTGCAGAGCTGGTTTAGTGGTCACAAACTCCTTTAGTTTTTGTTTGTCTGGAAAACTCTTTATCTCTCCTATTTTGAATGACAGCCTTGCTGGATAAAGAATTATTGGCTGCATATTTTTCTGATTCAGCACATTGAATATATCCTGCCGGAACTTTCTGGCCTGCCAAATTTCTGTGGAGAGGTCTGCTGCAGATTTGATCTGTTTTCCCTTGTAAGCTAAGGACTTTCTTTTCCCCTTGATGCTTTCATGATTATTTCCTTGTCTGTGTATTTTGTGAATTTGATTATGATATGCCTTGTTAATGGTCTTTTTTGGTTGAATCTAATGGAAGTCTCTGTGCTTCCTGGATTTTAATGTCTGTGTCTTTCTCTGGGTTAGGAAAGTTTTCCACCATGATTTGCTCACATAAACCTTCTACCCTTTTTTTTCTCTCTCTTCATCTTCTGGGACCACTAGAATTTGGATGTTATTCTTTTTTATGCGTCACTGAGTTCTCTAATTCTTATATCATGCTCTTTTGCCTTAGCTTCCCTCCCTTTTTCTGCTTCATTATTCTTCAGAAGTTTGTCCTCCATATCACTGATTTGCTGCTCTGCCTAATCCATTCTTGCCACCGTGGCATTCATCTGAGATTGCAACTCATTTTTAATTTTGTCCTGACTAGATTTTACTTCTTTTATCTCTGCAGAAAGAGATTCTATGCTTTTTCAACCCCAACTAGTATTCTTAGTAGATTATCAGATTCTCAATTCTGGTTCAGACACCTTGCTTGTATCTGTGTTAAGTCCCTGGCTGTTATTTCTTCCTGTTCTTTCTTTTCGGGTGAATTCCTTCATTCTGTCAGTTTGGAGGAAGAAAAAGAATTAATAAAATAAAAAATTAAAATAAAGAAATTAAAAACAACACAAAAAAATCAAATAAAGGATGTTAGATCCTACATTTGTTTTGGTTTGGTTGTTGAAAGAAGCTTGGTAGTGTAGAGAAAAAAAAGGGAAAGAAAAGGAAAAAAAGGAAGAAAAGAGTAGGAAAACTTTTGAGATAAAAAAATGATTACAATAAACTAGAATAAAATCAAATGGAGAAAGTAAAATATAATAAAATATTTACAAAAATATAGTAGAAAAATTAAAGAATTATTTTTTTATAAAAACAGAAAATAAAAATATTTTTTCTCTTTCTGTATTCAAGAATAAGAAAAGTAAAAGAAAAAAATTGACCAGATGGACCAGTGAGCAGAATGAAATATGACTTAAATTATATTCAGTTTCCCCTAGAAGTCAAACTATGAAGCATTTTTTAGTTTGTAAACTAAACAGGTGGAGAGACTTGTGGTGTTCCCTTAGAGCTTTGCTGGTGCAGTTGGATGGGGCTCGGTATAATGGCACCATTCTCCAGTAGATGGTGCTGCTTAGCTTACTGGGGTGGATCATTGCAATGCATGTTCCTATGCACCTGCCTGTGTGGGAGAGGTGAAAATGTGTTCCCCAGCTACCCAGTCTCTAGCATCAGAACTCTGTGATCTTGCCTACTGCCAATCAAGAACTCCGCCTTTGTCTCTGGCTTCCATCCACTCCCCACTTCTATGCTGTCTGCAACCAAGCCATCAGCCTGCCAGGTGGCACTTCCCTCCCGAATTTCATTTCAGATGAGGCTGTGTTTCCAAGCCCCTCACTTATGAGGGCCCTGTGGCTTTGTGGCTTTGACCCACTCAACCCTATGGGGGAGGATCTTGTGGATCAATGGCCAGGTGTGGGCCTGCCCCCAGGAACGTTAATGCTACCACACTGCTGCAATGCCCAGAGACCATGGTTGGGTGCCAGTCGGCCTCTGAAAAGGTTTGCATGGTCGTATAAGAAGCAACGTTTCAGGAATTATGGTAAATCACAATACAAATCTGGTGCCAAGTTTCACTGCCCTTGGTGTCCTTGTTCCCACACCAGCAAATGTGGCTGTTCTCTGAGGTCTTCTGGGACCTTTGTCTGTGGGGAGGCTGCACAGCCTCTGTCAAATGTGCTTTCAGCAGAGGAGCCACCTCTTCCCCTGTGGCCCAAGGACTCCTCAGACCTCACTGCCTGCTCCTGGAGGTCTGCTCTTTCCACCAGATTTTTGCCAGGTATGCAGCTACCGAGTTTCAGACTCTCCACTCTTCTGTTTATAGAATCTTAATGGTATTTAAACTGTTTCTTTTCTTCCTTTCTTGTTCAGTCCCTTATGGGTCTTTCCTCTTTCTCTTTCTCTCCAGCTGCTTTCTGGAGGAATGCTTTCCCTGTACTCTCTCCCCTGTCTCCATCCTATCTCTGCAATCAAAGTAGCTCCCTACCCCCCGCAGATTCTCTCTCCCCCACTTCTCCTCTCTGTGCCTCAAACCTGCTGAGTTCTGTGGTCCAAGTTATGAAGATGTTTATGTTAACCCTCAGATCAATTTTTACGTGGTGTTGATCTAGCTGCATTTCAGGGACCAGAGAAGCAGAAAACTTCCATGCTGCTCTGCCATCTTGGCTCCCCTAATTGTATTTTTATCTATCAGCAATGAGCAACTGGAAAATAAAATTTAAAAAGTACAATTTACAATAGCACTTAAAATACAAAATATTTAATATAAATCTAGTAACACATACAAGGTATATATTCAGAAAGCTGCAAAATACCAAGGAAAGAAAGCAAAGACCTAAATAAATGGAGATATATACAATATTCATGGATTAGAAAATTTAATATTGATTGAGTGTAACTCCCAAGTTAATCTATAGTTTCAACTCTATCCCAATCAAAACCCTAGAAGCAAATTGTAAAATAAATTAACAAGCTTATTTTAAAATGGAAAGACAAAGAAACTAGATTAGACTAGACAGTTTTGGAAAAGCAGAAAAAAAATTGTAGGATTCGTATTGTTGGATTTTAAAACTTATTTTATTTTATTATTTTTTAAAAAATAGTTTATTGTCAAATTGGTTTCCATACAACACCCAGTGCTCTTCCCCACAAGCGCCCTCCACCATCACCACCACCTCCCTTCCTCCCTCCCCCTTCCCCTTCAACTCTCAGTTCATTTTCAGTATTCAATAGTCTCTCAAGTTTTGCGTCCCTCTCTCTCCCCAACTCTCTTTCCCTCTTCCCCTCCCCCAGGTCCTCCATTAGGTTTCTCCTGTTTTCCTGTTAGACCTATGAGTGCAAACATATGGTTTCTGTCCTTCTCTGACTTATTTTGCTTAGCATGACACCCTCAAGGTCCATCCACTTTCCTACAAATGGTCATATTTCATTCTTTCTCTTTGCCATGTAAAGTTCAAATAATCAAGACTGTAAAATATTGGGGAAAAAACCAAAGCCAGAAATGGAAATTGATGGACTAAAATAGAGAGTCCATAATTAGACTCGTGCATACAGATTTTGAACAAATGTGCAAAGGTAGTTTAGTGGAAAAGGGAACGTCTTTCCAATAAATGGTGCAGGAACAATTGAATATCCACATGCAAAACAATGAAATTTGACACCATGCCTCATTTTATAAGCAAGTATTAACTCAAAAAGAATAACGTGACCCATATGTAAAACCTGAAACTATAAAACTTCTAGAAGAAAGCATAGAATAAATTTTGCGATCTCAGGTTAGGCAAAGATCTATTGGAAGTGGTCAAACTCATGAACTGCAAAATAAAATGGTGTTAAATTGAATGTCATCGAAACCAAAAGCTTCTGCTCTTTGAAGAATATTGTTGAGAGAATGAAGACAAGCCACACACTGGGAGAAAACATTTGCAAATTATGTATCTGATAAAGAATGTGTATACAGAATATGAAAGAAATTCTAAAACTCAATCAGGAAAAGTACAGCCAATAAAAAAACTTTACTAAATTAGATATGACAAATAAGTGCATGAAAAGATACTAAACGTCATAAACATTAGGGAACTGCAGATTGAAATCACAATGAGATACATTTATATAACTATTAGGATGGCTGAAATATAGCGCCTTACAATACTCAGTGTTGGTGAGGATTCAGAGAGGCTGTAACTATCATACATTGCTGATAGGAATACAACTTTGAAAAATAGTCTGGAAGCTTCTTAAAAAGCTAAGCATACACTTGTCATATAGTATAAAGATCCTACTCCTAGGTATTTATTAATTCAAGAGAAATAAAACTTCTATTTATAGAAACACCTAAACATAGATGTTCATAGGAGCTTTATTCACAAGCACCAAAATTGGAAATAACCCAAATGTCCATCAACAAATGAAATGATCATCTGTGGCACATTCATACAATAAAATATTATTCAGTGATGCGAAGGGACAGCTTGCATTGTCCACAATAGAGATGAATTTCAAATGCATTCGGTTATGTAAAAGAAGCCAGACTAAAAACGTTATACAGATACTTTGATTCCATTTTAAATGACATTCTGGAAAAGATTAAACTATAGAGACAGAATACATGTCATTAGCCAAGAGCTGGGGTGGGCAGAGGAAGAAAAGTTGACTATAAGAACAGGAGGGAATTTGGGGGGTGAGGGGATTTTCTGGGCTCTTCTAAACTATATGTTACATTACTGTAGTATTTGCCAAAATTCATAGAACTGTATATAAGACAGCACACATTTTATTATAGGTATATGATGCATCAGTAAATCTGTGTAAGAAAAAAAAGAATGTTAGGGAGAGGGAGGGAGGCAAATCATGAGAGACTCTTGAATACTAAAAACAAACTGAGGGCTGAAGAAGAAGGAGGAAAGGGGAAGAGGGGGTGATGGTCATGGAGGAGGGCACTTGTGGGGAAGAGCACTGGGTGTTATATGGAAACCAACGTGGGAATAAACTGTTAATAAAAGAATAAAATAAAATATAAAAAAACCAAAATAAAGACAAGCAAAATCCCAACTGAATGTATCAAGAAATATGTTTTTTGGTTCAGTTCCATCATTTTTAGAAGCCAAATTATCTTTCTTTTCCTCAAAATGACTAAGGTAATAAGTGGGCTGCTAGTCTTTTCTTGCTGTGGTGACTGGGAGAGGATGGGGTGTTGTGTAGCAGTCTACTTGTTGAGGGGAGGGACTTTCAGCTCCTCCATTATGTACCACGCAGGCTTGAGACACAACAGGGAGATGCTTGTCCAGCTCTAGTGAGATATTAACACATTGGGATAGATGGGGGAAACGAAGACCTTTGTTATATTTCTACTATATATCAGATAACCTGTGGGATGAAAAAAAATTTAACACACCTACAGATGGTTTTGGAGAAACTTCATTAAAAAAAATCTTAGAGTTGAATTAAAATGTTAAAGTGCACACCAGTGTTTGCACTTAATATGGGCATGCTTGGGCCTGGGTGGCTCAGTCGGTAAGCATCTGACCTTGGCTCAGATCATGATTTCATGTATTGTGAATTCAGTCAAGCTCCACATTGAACTCTGCCCTGATAATGTGGCGCCTGCCTGAGATTCTCTCTCTCTCCTCTCTCTGCCCCTCCCCTGCTTGCTTGCTCTCCCTCTCTCTCTCTCTTTCACTCTCAAAATAAATAAGTAAACTTAAAAAAAAAAAATGGGCATGGTTGGGTAGTTCTTAGCTAGTGGACCCCTGCATGGCACTTGCCCCAGAATCTTCGTGGAAGATAGAAGGAGCCGCTGCGACTTCAGGGGCCCCTGTGTGTCTTTAAGCAGGAATTATGCTAAAAGAAAATGTTAGCTAATCTCCAAAATGTCATCAAATTTTTCAGCATATGAAAGTATGCAATGAGTACCAAAGTTTGAGGAATATGAATTGAATTATTTAAGAAAATACTCAAAGCATTACATTTCCAGAATTTGCTGCCCCCTCTTTTGGATCTTGAGTAGGTTAAATGATTTGCCCAAGCTGATAAGTGACGGGACTCATATTTAAACTCAGGTCTTCCTACTTGAAGACTGGTGCACATTGGCACTGCTTTACTTTTTCTCTTAGAAGTCCAGTAAGTGTATAGGGCATGATGATGTGATAGGTCATACCAAGAGATAACAGCAGTACTTCCTCTCTTGGTCTCTAGTGCTGTTAAGTCAAATAGAACAATTTTTAAGTTAATTCATACTTGGCATTCCATTGTGATTGGATTGCTTTAACTAAGATACATTTTTATTTTTTAATAATTTTTAAATTTTACTGAAATCCAAGTTAGTTAACATAGTGTAATAATGACTTCAGGAGTAGAATGT
This sequence comes from Mungos mungo, assembly GCA_004023785.1. Lineage (NCBI taxonomy): Eukaryota > Metazoa > Chordata > Mammalia > Carnivora > Herpestidae > Mungos > Mungos mungo. The sequence goes on along the minus strand of PISW01001779.1, from coordinate 9,581 downwards.
AGTGATTCATCCCTTACATATAACAGCCAGTGTGCCTCCCAATGGAGCTGTATTTTTAATATTTCAGAGTTAGAAGACATGGAACAAGATTTCATTTTCTTTTATGACTTTTCCAAATATTCTAGCAATTAGAAAACATTTTGAAGGAAAATACATGGTAACATTCTTCACCAGAGAATAACATTTCTTTACTCTTGCATTACTGGTTCTCTCTTCCTTTCCAGGTCTTTGCACCCCACTTGGTGGTATCATCTCCCTCTGCTTGTCCATGAGTTGTGGGTGTTTCTCAGAGTTCTGTCCTTGGGAATCTTTCCTTCTCACTGTATATGACATTTCCTAGGTGATCTCATGCATTCAGTCTCCATGACCATCTGTAGACTGATGACTTCATCTTTGGCACAGACCATTTTGACTGGCATAAATCCCATTTCTTTCTTTTTGGACAATGATGCCCAGATGACCCACAGAAAACTAAATCTCACCATGCCCTGCAAGAAATTCAGTGCCTTCCCAACACTGTGCTCTGTACCTCTCCAGTTCCTGCTGGACTCCTGTCACAGATGGCACCTGGGAGCCGTCTCAGTGTTTGGCTCCTCCCATCCAAGCTGCCACTGTCTTATTGTGTTGCCTCCTTTATATCTCTCAAAGTGGTCCCCTCCGCTGTATATCCATCCCTTCATTATAGACCTCAGGACGTCCAGGCTGCATTATTCTGGTACATTACCTCATGAGTCCCCGCCTCTGCTTCAGCTCTGTCCTCCAGTCATTCCTGAGGCACTACTGCGTCATGTTGCTTCCTGCTGTGATGCCCACAATGGCTTCCCACTCCCAAAGGGCAAAACCCAACGCCAAGCCTTCCCCATCTCCCTCTGCAGCTTAACCCTAATTGAAATCCTAGTTTCAGCTGCGGTGAACTCCGAGCAGCTGTCTAAGCTCCCTTTGCTGTTAATCGCCTTCAATTATTCACTTACACTGCTTCTCCGCCCAACCTCTTAGTACCTAGTTTTTAGGTCTTTGCCTTCACTGTTCTTGTCATTATGGATCCGTTGAGCAAATGTTATATATGTATATATTTTTAACATTTAAAATTGGTTTTTATTCCATGTTCTCCCCCCTCAATTTTTTACAATGAGCAGGCAAATCTGTTTTTAATTAGAATGTCTAACCTTTATTAAAAAACTTTAATGAATATGTAATGACCTTCTCTTTATTTTTCTGATATGGTCCAGATGAATACAGGGCACTGTAAAACTTCAAAAACAGCTGCTGTTCCTTTAAATATATTCATATTTTCAAGTCTTTTAATTTTATGTGTAACTCACACCATCTCGAAGCAAGCTCAGGGAGCTATGAATTTACACCCAGATCTCCAGGAAGAGACTAGGACAATTTTTGTCTACCATGCTGGGCTTCTTCATTCCCGTCTTCTTTCTTATGTTAAAAAAATTAATTAAATAGCTTTATTTTTTAGTATAGTTTTAGCTTTATATAAATGAGTGGGTGGCATAGTGTTCCATATACACACCCCACGTCTCCTCCCATGCCCCCACTCTCACCCCCAACCCCCCCCACATAGTTTCCCTATTATTAGCAACCCTCCATAGTGAGGTACATTTGTTACAATTAATGTTCTAATATTGATATACTCCTATGAATTAGAGTTCATATAATTTGCATTAAGTGTCACTTTGCGATGTCCAGTTCTATGGGTTTTGACAAATGTGTAATGACATGTACTCAATATGACCATTTCACACAGAATATCTTCATTTTTGCTTCATCTCTTCCTCTTTCCCTTCCCTCGCCTCCTCCTCAACCACTCATCTTTTTACTGCTGCTGTAGTTGTCCTCCAATATTATCTTTTGAGCCATAGATTTCTCGAATTGCCTTTTCTTTTTAGGCAGACCTCTGTTTTCTTAAAACAAAGAAAGAATATCTTTATGAAATTTAAATTATTTTGCATAAATAGTACATACTCACAGGTTGAATTTTTTTCTAGTAGTTCTAGTAGTTCTAGTAGAGATTTTTCAAGGACCTACCAGCTTGCATTTTCTATTCCTATGAATACACTGTTGATCAATGAAAGCTATAGGAAGCTTGGGAAGAAATGAGGGTCCAGATAGACCCAGAAATGCCCATGAGGGACACTGATTTCTCTTATCCATTACCAAATTACAACCAGCTCTGTGTGACAGTTGTAAGAGTTTATCAATTACTAACATGTGGCAATGATAGAGTAATCCGCTGCACAATCTAGGCAATTGCCATCATATTATTTTTTAAATGTTTATTTATTTATTTCGAGAAAAAGAGTGAGCAAGCAGGAGTGGGGAGGGGCAGAGAGAGAGCGAGAGAGAGACTCACCCCCAAGCAGGCTGCACACTCGGTGAAGAGCCTGACATGGGGCTCAATCTCACAACCCTGGGATGGAGACCTGAGTCAAAATCAAGACTTGGATTTTTTCTTTTTTAGAATGCACATATTCTTTGGTTTACTCATCAAAATAACAAATAACAAAATAGCAAAAACCTTATAGTTAAATAAAAAAGTGACATTCTTTATTTACCTATCAAATCTTATTAAACATTGAAATGCATGTATTTCCATTCTCATGTTCAACAGCGATAGGGTCTCTTCCTTTTTGGCTCCTATGCCCCTACATTATTTTGACAGGCTCCTCTCTAAAGTAAAGATTGTTGTAAGTGTCTTAATACCACTTACGTTTACAAGAACCACCCAGATTTTCCTCTGTCTCTTACATCTGAAATGGCTACTAAAAATAGGGATGCTACTAGCACATCTTCAAGAATTACCACATTTTGGAAGAAGCACTGTTGGTACTAAAAAATAGGACTTAACTCCAGAAGCGTATTTGTATAGTAGACACTATTCATGATGTCACATATAGTTGTTCCTACACTATTGATTTCAGAGAAGCAATTTTTCAATTTTTTGGAGGGTCATATTTGACTGGCTTAATTCCTGAATGTCTTAATTCTCAATGAAAACTTAATTCTTGAATGTCAGCGACACTTTTAACGCAAGAATATTAACAAAAGGTAAACTTGAAAATGAAATTGTTTCAAAAGGAGCAATGACAGTGAGACAAAGACCTCAGCTTTTTAACAGAGGTACATACACAAAGTAAGGAATAATACTGAATCAAAATACCTAACTCTGTACACGTTAGAAATATCCAATGTACTCTCAACTGTCCTAAATAGATGTCTTGAGCCATTCATAGTTTTTCTTTGTATAACTATATTTGCATCATACAAACATACACTTTTCCTATGATCTGTTAACCAGTAGGGAGCTGTTCATCAGAATTTTTGGCACTATGCTTTTCTTCCAATAAAATAAGCCATGTAAGACATTATGACTAATGTCTAACAACCAAATTGGCCAATGTCTTTCTGAACCAAATGTAATCTTAAAAAAATTTTTTTTCCTTCATACATTAACAGTGCTCCATTTTCAAATAAATAATGAGCAGTCTTCATTCATATGCTAAAATGTTTTCCTCATCCAGCATTTTGTTGATGCCCTCACAAAGTTTTTGTAAGGGGGCTTAAAATTTCCAAAGGGGTTATATAAAGCATCTAAAAAGATCACAATCTGAGAAATGGTCGAAGACGTTATTAACCCGTCCATGTGACTTGGCAGTGAGGTGACGCTGGATGATCTGGTGAAGCATCTCTCTGCATTCATTCAGCAACCATGGTAGCATGTTTCGGTCAAAGGTGTACTCCAGCTGATTGAAGCTGACCACGGTCATGGCGAGCTGGTGCACCTTCTTTTTAAACTTCTCCAGCAGCGCCAGCTCATCTTGGTTAAACTGGTTGTTCCTGCAGAGAATGGCCAGCTTGATGACTGTTTTGAGGAGTTTTTTGACGATCTTCTCCACCTCTTTCTTGTTTTGGGTGTACTCCTTGGTCACTAGGTACAGCTCATCCAGGACCTCGCTGCTCATGTCGTGGATGAGGGTGGTGGTGATGGATTTAGACACCATTTCCCCCAAGATCTTCTTTTGTGCTTGCACCGCCAGGTTTTTGGAATTGAAGACATCTGTGGCCACTTTGCCCTGGAAATGCAGACAAGGCGGCTTACTCAGCATAACCCAGGCGAGCATTCTTTCCCAAACCCCAGCTCGGTGCAGGAGCAGCTCCATTGCAAGTTAGCCCTAAGGGTGGTCCTCGGAATGTGAAGAGTTGGATGTTTAACCCACTGAGCCACCCAGGCACCCAGCCGTGATCATTATTATTATTTTCTATGTTTTTCCATCAGAAAAATCCCAATGGTAAAAGTTCAAAACTCAGTATTGCTTATTTTCAAATAGACACACTTAACCTATTTCTAGATGACACTCCCATTGAAATTTGATAGTGCTGATATCAAAGAATAAAGTAGATATTTAATACTCTTTGCTTTGGGGGAAATGATCACAACACCAACTTAATAGGGCAGCTAAAATCTTGGTGCTTGAATATGAATGTTACCGCATGCAGTTCATAGGCTAGAAGCTCTGACCTTTGCTTGGCCACATTTTAATCATTTGATGGAAAATAACTTTAAGGGGACATACATAGAACTATCAGAAGTCTGCACGGGATATGATCAAAGTTAAAAGAGAAATTCTTTTTTACCTGTGAAGGCAAGATATTTTGGGGAAGCCTCACTTTTAAGGAAAACAAAAAGGGGAACCTATATTAGAAGCAGTGAATGGCAGGACCAATGGTAGGGAAGAAGGTGCTCATACTAATAGCTTAACAAAAATTAATACTTTTATAGTACTTTATAGTTCTCTAAGTGCCTTTTCTCATCATCTATTTTGATACAAAGTTAGCCTTACCAGATGTGTTATTAGCACAGCAGTGTTTTAAGATATTGAAAATCTGCTTCTGAGAGCAATAGATTAGAGTGATCAGAAATGATCCCATAGTGAAAATATAATGGCTTTCTTCTTCCTCTTTGCTTTAGTGGAATGCTCGAAAGCCTAACTCTTTGAGCTGAAAGTATGATTTGCTATTCCAAAACGATTTTAGTCTCAGCAGAGATGGGAGTTTGCATGTGCATTTTCTATAACTGGGGCTGACTCACATTAGGGAAGAAATAAAGTATATGATTCATAATAAGAAATTGCTGCTTTTGAAATCACTTCCTACCACAATACTGGCCACTTCATTACAGTGGTAATTAGAAAGAAAAAAACCCAGAAATGGCCATTTGAGGGGGAAATTAGTGCTTAATTTCCAAGACTGTTTTATTCTAATGAATGCAACACTGGCAGGATTTTATACTTAAATTGCAAACAGAAGAATGATAAGACTAGTGTTTTAGATCTGTCTTCTAAATGGAAAACACTTAATGCAGTATGTGATGAAAAAGTATCTTAATGACTGAATATATCCCTTCAAGTCGAATATACTGTCTTTGAAGGGGGGTTTAAAAAAGAAACATATTTAAAGGTAGGCATGTGTGTTTAAGTTACATCCATTTAATCAGCTGCTGTCATTAAACAAAGAACAACTCTTTCTGAGCTCACCTTTAGCTTGCTAAAGATACTCCGATAAGGGGAAGGCACTGTTAAAAGAAAATCTTATGTTTTATTTAAAATGTCTGATTCAGTCCAAAATGAAGGAATAGATTTTTTCAGAGAAAGAGGAAAACAAGACTGAAGACATAGAAATAAGCTTGGCTGGTCTAAGATTCCCCATTTTTAGAGAGCTGTTGAGTCATTTTGTATTCTAAAGAATATATTTTCTGTTTCTCTTCCTATTTTCTCTTTTAGAGAACTGCTTAATTGTGCAATGTAATACTCATACAGAAAATTCTACCAAAAATATAAAGCTCAATGCTTTATCTGAAATGGCACAACAGTGAAATTACCACCCAGGACAATAAAAAATTGCCAAGCATCTTATGGACCCCCTCCTGCCATTCCTCCTCCCTTCTTTACCCCCCAAATGCAGTAGTATTTTATTTATTTGTTTTGCTTTATTATTTTATTGATTATGAGAGAGAGTATGGGATAGGAGAGAGGGGCAGAAAGAGAGAGAGAATCTCAAGCAGGCATGGAGCCCAATGTGGGTCTTGATCCTACAACCCTGGGGTCATGACCTGAGCCAAAATCAAGAGTGGAGTCAGACACTCAGTTGACTGAGCCACCCAGGTGCCCCACAAAGTCTATATCACTTCTTTGCTTTCCTAGATAATTTTACCACCAATACATGCATCCTTAAACATTCCAGTTTTGCTTTGTCTTCTTTTTTGGAATTTTGTATAAATGGAATCAGACAGTTTCTATTCTTTTGTACTATATTTTTTCATCCAACATCATTAATATAAACTTCATTCTTATCCTCCATTTTTATTCCATTTATATGTCTATAGCACGTTTTGTTTTTGTTTTTGCTTTTGTTTTTCCCATTCTACTGTAGGTGGCTGCTGTATCTGGGTGGCTTTCAGTTTCTGCTTTTGCAACTGAGGTTGTTCAGAATATTCTTATGTCTTTGGATATACATGTGTTTACATTTCTATTGTATGTGCATATGAGTGGAATTTCTGGGTCACCGGGGAGGCATACCTTCAAATTTGGTAGATAATGCCAAGTTGCTTTCTGAAGTGGCTGCATCAATTTTTATTTCTACCAGCAGTGCATGAGAATTCCTCTTTTTCCACATGGATGTCCATATGTAGTAATTGTGATTGCTTTAATTTTAGCCTTCCTGGTAAACTTGTAGATTTCCAATTGTGGTTAAATTTATATTTTTCTGGTGACTGAGGTTGAGCACCTTTTCATATGTTGATGGCCCTTTGGCTCTCCTCTTTTGTAAAATACCTTAAGTCTTTTCCCAGTTTTTGTGTTGGCTTATCTGTTATCTTTTTCATTATAGGACCTCTATTCATATCCTATGTACAAGGTTTTTTTTGGTTATGTGCATGGTCCATTCACTGTCTCACTCCATGACTTGTATTTTATTTTCTTAGTGGTATATTTTGATGAATAAGAACTGTCTATTTTTAAAGTTTTGTTTTGAATTAATTTCAGATTTAATGAAGAGTTATAGAGAGCTCTCATATGCTTCTTCGAGTATTAACATATTTATCAAACAAGACACTCATCAAACTCAGAAATCAACACTGGTATGATACATTGACTGAACTACAGAGTTTATTCAGATTTTATCAGTTTGTTCACTGTTGTATTTTTTCTGTTCAGCATCCAATCCAGGATATCATGATGCATGTCCTGTCTCCTAGGTTTCCCCCAGCCTCTGGGAATTTCTCAGTCTTTCATTGTTCCTCATGACCTTTGTAGTGACTGGTCAGTTATTTTGTAGAGCGAATCTCAAAAGTTATCCTGAGGGGCGCCTGGGTGGCTCAGTTGGTTAAGCCTCTGACTTCGGCTCAGGTCAGATCTCACGTTCGTGGGTTCAAGCCCCACATCGGGCTCTGTGCTGACAGCTCAGAGCCTGGTGCCTGCTTCTGATTCTGTGTCTCCCTTTCTCTCTGACCCTCCCCCACTCATATTCTGTGTCTCTCTCCCTCAAAAATAAATAAATGTTAAAAAAAATTGAAAAAAAAACGTTATCCTGAAGTTCTTCCATTCCTTCTACCCCCATATTAATCACCTCCTAAATATCTCTGATATTGGTTCCATTCTCTCCAGCACCAATTTCCAAGTACTTATTTATGTCCTTCTAATTTCTTACTTGGACTTGCTTAAATACTTCCTCTTAGAAAGTGTTTCTGAACATTTATATGTATTTACATCATAGAAATTATCACATCATAAAATTATTATACCATAACTCTATGCCTGCCTCTCTCCTGTGGGATAATTGAGTGAAGGAGCTATGGCATTTATATATATCCTAATATATATTCTGAGAATCTTTCAAATTCTTTCAACATTTGTTGAATAGATGAAGCAATGTGACATTTGGGTCAATGGAACTCATCAAAAAAAAAAAGAAAGAAAAGTTTACTATTTTCTCATTGCTTATTACAAAAGCCGATAATTCATATTTCTCGGTGGAGGGACCATGTGGGTCTATGGATTGTTATTTATTAACCTTTCTGAAAAGTCAGTTAGTTCAGAAAGCACTGTTGATTTGAGTCAATGTCACATTAAAATAAAACATGAACCATTTGACCATCTCTGCTCTCCAGAAAACGTCAGTGTTCAGGCAGTTGTAAGGAAGCCTTCTGACATTATAGCCACCTCATTTGAATATTCATGTCTATTTGGAAGATAATAGTCAAATCATAATACTATTGAAGTTGTATGCTTAGAAAAGCTTAGATCATGTAATTTGAATTTTGAATATTATAATTTCAAATTATATACCACTTATTAACAAAACTATCATAAGAAAGAAAAATCACTTCTGTGGTGAACATGTTTTTAATTATCCCTTTTTCAAAGCAGCAGATAAAATACTGTAAAATCAAGCAATTTATGTTAAGTCTCATCGCATTACTGACACTAATTCAGGAGAATTGATTCCTAATTCTAGATTTCCCCCTTTCTTATGCTGGTAGCATTGTCTTGACCTAACCTAGAAGAGTCACATAAAATCATTAAGCATAACTTCTGATCTGGGTCTTATAGGCCATATTTTTGAAATCTCCATTGTGGATGGCCTTTAATCTTTTTTTTTAAATGTTTTTTTAATTTTATTTATTTTTGAGAGAGAGAGAGACAGCATGTGCAGGGGAGGGCCAGAGAGAGAGGGAGACAAAGAATCCGAAGGCAGGCTCCAGGCTCTGAGCTGTCAGCACAGAGCCTGACGTGGGGCTCGAACCCATGAACCATGAGATCATGACCTGAGCAGAAGTCGGATGCTTAATGAACTGAGCCACCCAGGCGCTCCATGACCTCTAATCTTTAGGTTTAGTCCCCTCTGTATTTCTTTCTTGGGGAGACAAATGGACCTTGGTGTTCATAGCTTACCAAGCCAGATTCCATTTCATTTTCCTCTGGCTCTGGCATCTCTGACTCTGGCATCTACACTCTCCATTTTTCCTTTGTAATTAAGCTTTTGCCATGTGTTCTGTTCCAGTGACATCTTCTCAACCTTGACCACACTTGAGCTCTGTGCTCCGCATTTCTGCTGAAACTTATTCTGACTAGTCCTTTCCTCCCTCCCTCCTTTCCTCCCTCCCTCCTTTCCTCCCTCCCTTCCTTCCTTCCTTCCTTCCTTCCTTCCTTCCTTCCTTCCTTCCTTCCTTCCTTCCAAGGGGGTGAGGAAAAGATAGATAATCTCATGACTGTGAGAGCCAGCCATGAAATTAAGAGCCAGAGGTTCAACTGACTGAGCCACCTAGGTGCCCCTTGATTTGTCCTTTAATTGTAACCCCACCTCCACTTGTTCCTAAAACTTCTCCTCTGGTTGGGTTCCATTACCTGCTGGTGGCCTACTCTAAGTGCCTACCTATAAAATGAGCACTCCCATGAGGCACAGGTGGATTTACCTGCTTGGGACACAAGGCAGAAAATACCTTCTTTCACCACTGTCTGGGCATCTCTTCTAACCCTGGCTGAAGTGGCCAGTCTCTTGAGATGTGTGTGTGT